>OX596255.1:205027-664683 GCA_951394255.1 Polyploca ridens
GTTCCGCAACGGGCGCGTGGACAACATACGGTCCGCGCACGAGGCGGCGCTGGCGTGGGCCGCCGCCATGTGCACCGCCGAGACCCCGCCGCTCCATGACGGTACTGATGACGGCCAGAAGAAGGTGTCCTTCAATTTGTATGGGGTAAGTTTCATGAGGCAATTCAAGGCGATGATAGCTCTGGTCGTGGCGTCGGATACTGTGACGAAGGTCTCGGGTTCGAATCCTAAAATGAGCTTGAGCATTCGGTGAAGGAAAAAATCGTGAGAAACCATAGCACGGTGGTAGAGTACTTTGTAGTACCCATCTGGCTGGCTACCACCCTCAAGTTGAAAATCTGTCGCCAAGCACCTATCGGCGTGTTCCGACAGCTACACTTAAGAGCCAGTTTCTTCTAGGCTTTGTGTGGTTACCACCTTCGGCCACATCATCACTTACCATGGTGAGATTATGGTTAAACACAGGCCTATTCAAAGTAAAAAAAAGTGTAGAAATAAAGCTGTCACGAAGTAGGCAATAAGCTAAAGTTAAAATACAGTACAAATTAACTAACTTCAATAAGTAATGAGTAAGTATTTATTAGAGACTTAGGAATGCCAACGTTTTTTCAATTTTTATCCCGGAAAAGCGGTTGAAACTGCGTGGGACAGCCAGTGAAATGTAAATCTTTAAAACTCAGGAGCAAAAGAAGCTAGAACTATTCGAAGAGGCAGCTCGCAAGCAGACGTCGATCATGGAGGCGAACATCCTGGGCAAGGGCATCGACAACCACCTGCTGGGGCTGAGGGAGGCGGCGCGCGAGACGCTCGGGGAACTGCCGCCGCTCTTCAACGATGAAACTTATAAGAGGATGATCGAGTTCAAATTGAGCACTAGTCAGGTAAGGAACATTTACGTACGCAAGATGCAAAATCTGGAGCATCTGGAATACAGATCCTTTGACTACTAAGATTTATTATAGTGACAATTTTCAACAACCTTCCGGTCATAAAAAACAGTACACTATTCCTGGCAGGGACATGGATTAGTTGTTGATCAGTACCCAACTGATAAGGCGCGTCGTGAATCTTCGTTCGCACAGAAAAGAAAGTATGGCTCCAAAGATTAACGAAAGAATGCTTAAAACTTACAATCAATCTTAGATCACTACTATAAGGTTCATAATATACTGCAGCTGTTAGTTCCGTCACACTCGCAAGTGACACCCCTCCGCACGGCGCGCGCTAACATGGCGGCAGCTGCCGACTAATAGCGTTTCCCGCTCTTTGAAAATGTATCTTCTGCGCAGGTACATCGGTAAGCCATATCAGTTGGGTACTACTGTACTGTATGTTTTTTTCTTCAGACCTTTCCCCATTTATTATTAGGGTCGGCTCTCCCATCAAAATCTTGGTACAGACAATGTAGCGTTCATTAGGTCGTTTTTGAATAAATCAGTTTTAAATTTGAGTTCCCAGTCTCCATTTTAGAGTATGATAATTATTTTTTTCCAAGGCCAGAACCTTAATGATCGTAAAATGATTCTAAAAAACTAAAAGCCTCCTAAAATGTACATGAAATAAGTTCTTAACGTGCAGGTAGCAACAACGACTGATGGCACATTCATGGGCTACGGAGCAGTAGTCCCCGACGGATATGGGTGCAGCTACAACCCCAAGAAGGACTCCATCATCTTCTGTATATCTTCGTTCACGTCCTCCAGCGTCACCAACACGGAGGCCTTCAGGCTCTCCTTGGAGGAAGCTCTCGACTCCATGAAACTCATGTTCCAAGCGAAGAAGGTCGACAATTGAGGAAGTCAGAAGATAAGAGTCGTTAGTTCCTTATAGGGAGACATTTTTACACATAATACTATATTAAATTATTTTATTATATTACATTTCTATGTAATAAAAAATACATATCAAAAAGTAAAGAATGGAAAGCATATGACCTAGAAATTATATTCTTGAACAGATGTAATCTGTAAATATTGAAATTCAATAGTATATTGATAATGTAGGTATATTCAAATAGAATATACATACAAACATGTAATGGAATCGATAAATAGCACTACATAAATTAAATTAGGTTCTTAATAAGGTAACTGAAACATATCATGTTCTGGACTTAAATAAATTAAAACTAAACTTAAATATTATTATCTATTGCGAATAATTGCGACTTTATAATATATATATATATATTATACAATACTTACCTATACGCATATAGGTATATATTTATTAATGTAAGATAACGTAACTATAATGTAAAACGTTTTATAAAAAGTTGCAAATATCACGCTTAGTTCAATTTCGAAATGATTCAAGTCCTTGGGAATATAAAAATATATTGCTTAAACATTAAAACTATTATAATTTAAATGAAAGTACCTAATAGTTTATTAAATTGTTGCCGTGATCATGTCGAGGTTGTCATTGACATTTTCACAGTAACGTTAATTATATTTTTTTATTATTAATATTAATTGTTGATTATTTTTATAATTTCAAAGATATTTCACAAGCATTAGAATAAGCGTTCGCACGTTTGCCAATTTAATAGTATTTAAGTAAAAACACGAGCAAAGAAAATATATTTAGTGTACGACACATCTAAAAAAAATGTATGGTTAAGAATATATACTAGCTCTTTTATTTATACCTTATAATGGGTAAAATTATATAAATGATCTCTGTGCTTATCAAAAATGTTTGTCGAACCATGTCTTTAGATGATTTATCATCATTTGTTAGATCTTAGAGCTTAGCTTTATATATCTGTACAGGTATCTATACATTTGTTGATCTGGTTTTATTGTTTAAATAGTTTAGAATATTTATATATGTTACAAGTTTATTAGAATTAATACAATTTGAGCGTTCAATTTCGTTAGTCCATACATTTGCTAGATATTGTCAATATATTAGTATCTAAGATACATCAGTTATTTCAAAAATCGAAATGATTAAAGATATCTTGAAAGTTTGTATTCACTGAACACATTTTAAACCTTAACCCTATAATTAAATATTCAAAATTATATATTCAAGGTTATGAGATTAAAAATTATATATTCAAGGTTATAAGATTCAAAATTAAAGCTAATATCCTTGCCAATTGTAATTCTATTAGTTTACATTAATTAGGATGAGTGTGATGTATAACTAAATTGAATCTCACTGCAATTGTAACACGGTGTGTATTAGATTTTATCAACGGTTTTGATGTCCTAGAATTGAATGATATTATTAATTGTAAGTAATAATTAAGCTGTGTTTTACCACTGATCACAAATTTTAGAGGACAAAAAGAGAAAGGAGAGTACTTTTCCGAAATTAACCAGAAATATGCAAATTTGAGGAGTACCTACCTAATGTTAGGATTTTTGGTGAAACATAAATTAATTTAAAGTTAGTATAAGAAATTAAAATGTCAATGCTGTGGTGATAACATAATATTTAGATTTGTAATATACCTTGTGTAGCTACGTAGGCGTATTTTCGCAAGCGTGTTCCATCTAGTAACTCGTCTACGCTCTTTCAGAGTTTGTGGAATTTTTATCAACTATTCTTGCCAAAATACTATCAACGCTTGTATGCATTTCAAATCGGGTATATTACCTATAAGCTCTTGTTCACTTTTAATTGACAAAAATGGTCATAAATGTAAATTTTTAAGTTACAAAAACGTTAAAAATGTTGACATGAAATCTATCGATAAAAAAGTGTTTAGGAGTCGAAAGCTTACATTAAATATACCAAAATAACATGAGTTAACCCTCCGTATACGAGGTGGGGTATAACATACCCCAGCCGTTAAGAATTCGTAATCATTCAAACAAAAATAAGACGCGCAAGTTCGTTTTTCTCTCTTTTTAAGTATAAATAAAAATGTGTTTTATTTAAACCCATTAAAAACTTATTACAATATATTTCACCTTAATAATTGTCCAAAAGTATTAATTTGGTAATTTTATTTCCTTTTATTTTTGGGGTATATCAAACCCCACCTTGTATGGCATGTGAGTTTTAGTCACCTCGTATAAAGAGGGTTAAGCTGCAAATTCTGGTTTCAAGTTTTCTTAAAAAAAAAAATGTGTCAATTAAAAGAAACAACGGCAAATTGAACTCCTGTTACTTATTTATGCTGTTAGAGTAATATATTATAATTATAGTAAGTATTGTAACGTATACATATCAATGTCAACTGTCATGGTTGGTCATGACCAAGAATATCAAAAACATATCAAAGTTTAGCGTAAGTATGAAACTTAAACGATACATATCAATTTAGTTCATAAGTGTTTATGATAATCATATCTAATATTAATTATTAGTACTTAATTATAAAAAGTTTTGGAACCTTTTACTTTGCCGTTATTAAATATTTTATATTTGACAATTTTACATTGTTCTTTAAATTCTTATTTAAATAACATTGTCACATGCTTTTAAAAATTATATTTATTAATTCAATATTATTACTTTATTGTAGCTTTGATATACGAAATCAACGAATATATTTTGCTAATATTTATTCAAATAATTAATTAAAATCTATTTTAAATGCATTAATAGTCATAAGTTATTTATTGTAATTTTCATGCACAAATACTTACATTTTGTATAATTTATTTTATCTATGTATTAATATAAATGCACAAATAATATAAAAAATATGAGAATACTAAATGTGTAATAATAACTAATAGTTTAGTAAATGAATGTAGGAAGTATGTATGATGGGGTGTGTGTGTGTGAGTGTCTGTATGTGTGCATGAGAATACGTGTGGGGATGCGTGCGTGCGTGTGTGTGTGAGGAAGTTATCGAGTATGAAGTTGGGAAAATGTGTGCGTTTGTTGAAAAATGTTTTATTGGTCGCGTTCACAATAAAAATCAACGTTAGCATTATATTCCATCGTCACGTTACATTACACTACGTAGTCAATGTTTAATATCTACAATGTTAGATTTAGTGTTCAAGTGTTTAGTAACCCATGCCAAGCTTCACAGGACATACAATTTTGTAATTTTATTGTTAAATAGCTAAATCATACATATACCATATTATATTTAATCTGTCAGTGCAGGCCGACTTCGTCGTTGGGTCTTGACATGAAATTATGGAGAACAGTCAACATATACGCCGTACTGTGCTAAGGCCTATATATGGTTGAAAATAAGACTGCATTGCTTACAAACAGTCTGCAAAATGGCCGCGTAGGTACCTACCAAATACCAAGACAAGGCTATATCCAGTGATGTAATGATGATCTTTGAAGAAGTATCTATCTAGTTATAAAGTTTATTATTTTTTCCATGAGTAATATTTACATCAATGGTCGGCTATAGTTTTGCACAGATTATGATAATGTGCCAGAACGAAACAAATTTATTCAAACTAGCAGCCAAAGAGGATATTATCAAAGCTAGTAACAGAAAAAAAAAACAGTAAAGTGTTCCTCGACGACGTTTCTTGTATTATAATTTTATTTCGATTACGTTTAAAAATAACTACTTATATCAAATTTTCTAACTACTCAAAGTTTCTTACAGACATTCATTACATTAGATAAAATACGTGTCAATTGTTGTCCTTAGTTAGTAGACAAATGATTTTAACTATTAAACTTTATCTGCGTGTTATTCTAGTACTATGTTAGATGTCACTTATACCTGTACCCGGCACGTCCGGCGTCGTCCGGTATTAATCAAACATATCAGTAGATTGTAAGTGTCTCCATGTCAATTCAATGTTGTTCTCAATAAATGTATTGGGAAATAATGTGTTTTATTTATTACCTTTCCACACGAATTTGTGCTTTCCAGCATTGAGATTAGGCACTGAAAGATGATTGATGAAATGTATGTCAATTGAATAACATACAAACTAAAGACGAGCCAATAAATAATATAATATGTACAATTTTATTTCATTGCAAAAATTCGCTTCGATTCCATTCCGCGGCAATGTAAATTGAGCCTTAGCGCTTATGAATAAGGCTGTTCGGGTGAGACGCGACGCGACGCGACGTAGCGCGATAGCAATACAATATAGAGCTTTATGTTCTACACAAAAAAGAAACATTTCAGTGAGAATTCGTGACAAGTGACCCGCGACGCCGCATGGCGAATTGTACATTTTAGTTTCCAAAATAAAATGTATATTGTATCGTGTATTTAAAAAAGAACGGGCCGCATCGCTTCGCTTCGCTTCTGGTTGTGAGCTGAACCTTAATCACTACTGTTGATTAATAAATAAAAATCATTTTAAAATTTTCAATTCAATTTTATTTTAACCATTTGCATCCAATATATCAAAGTGATAAAATACATTTGTACAATCATAACATTTAATACATCAATACCATAAATTTTCATTAAAATTATTATTCCAATTTTATTGAACATTTACACATTTTATTTCATAAGTTTGCCAACAAATCTACAATTTGAATAAATGCATTTTAAAACGCCCATATCACGATTATCTCATTCAATAACTCATTTTTTTTTACAATAGCTGCGAATTTATCTATGCGCATTTTTTTACAGTATATGCAAAATTATCAGATAGAAATAACTATATGTATATAAAAATATGTTTTTATAAAACTGCATGCACAACTGTCCTATTCCTTTATTATTGGTTTGATTAAAAAAATATATGGCGTTATGGACTGAAAAGCCATTCAAACAGTATATTATTGAGCTAGTAGCTGTCAATAATTATATGCTGAATGACTGGTTTTGGTAAAAGAAAATATAAAAATAAATGCTTATTTTAAGCACTAATATTGGAATTCTTTAATTGATTAGGCACTGACTAACAACAGTTCATTATAAACAATATAGGTACCTACTCGTATTTATACAATTATTTTTATTTAGCTACAGATATAAAATCTATCTGACTTTTATTAATATCCTAACTATTATAAGTGTGAATGTGAGTTTGTTTGTTTGTTACGCCATCACGCGTCAACTACTCAACGGATCATCATGAAATTTGACATGCAGATAGCCTATTGTATGGAGAAGGACATAGGCTAATTTTAATCCCGGGAACGCGGGTGAAACCGCGCGGGACATCTAGTTGACTATAAAAGTAATATTACTCAGTTTTATTAAGGTTGAATTTACTTTATGAAAGGCATATTGTTTTTTAAATGTGTTCACCATCATGTCTAATATGTAATAGTAAATCCACTAACGGGGATCTCCCGGGGGAGTTACCTATACCCCGCCTCGGGTTCTACTTCTCTGGCCACCCCGTGTTGAGTACAAAACCTATATTATTATGGAAAAACTACGAGAATATTAGCTGCTGACACTTAATGTCTGTATATCACCATTAGCTTTTTAGAGCTTTATTTAGCAGGATTATAATAAGTTTTTTTTATTTATTTGACTATAATTAACATTGTATATTATTTATCACTTTTTTAGCACGAAGTATTTTTGTTTTCTAAGGCATTTTTTATACTATTTTTCAGTACGTTAAATGTTCTGCGACGATTATGGCGAGTCTACATTAGTGTTGTCTTTGGTACTAATAAAATGTTTTATCTCCTTTTTTTCGTATACTATTCTCGATTAGTTTTTTCACTCGCTATACATTTTAATATTTCGATGGCACTTTTTTGTTCTGAGAATAACCTATATGCTTTTGATGAAATCTACAGCTTATAATTAGGTACGATTTGTTCGTATGCATTTCAATATACATAATTATACTCTACTTAAAACAAATAACTTCCACCAATGTGATATTGTCCTAAGACATTACACGTATGAATATAATAAATACTTAGTTTTCAAAATTAACTAAGAGTGTGACGTATTGTACATTACTTCACGTTTAAATACATTAATACAATGGTGACTTAGTCACTTACATTTTCATATGTACATTACTCAATTCTACACCCACAAGTTTTTAATTATTATAGAATTTACGGGTAAAAATAGACTGCCGACTGTCAAAAAAAAATGACATTGAGATCGTATTGTTTTTACATTTTGCAGTTATGTACTCAATGTAACCAATAATACCACATAAAGGTAAGCCAACGAGACGAGATAAAATATGTAAACAACCGACCTCTACAGTTACATTACGATAGCGAGCGATCATTACCTCTCGCATGCAATAATGACGTCAGTTGTTAGACGACAGCTGTCGTGGTACAGAAAAGCAAAATACTAAATTCTAAAAAATCTAAATCATTTATTCAAATAGACCTTCGAATTACCGATTCGGAAGTTTGCATTTGCTGAGAAGAGCCGGCAATAAACTCAGCAATTACTCTTTTCAAAACAAGCTTAGATTCATTACATAATAGTTATTTACATTCTAATCGCACTGACAACAATTGCGTGCGGGGCACGCAACGCGCGGCGGCAAAACTACAAAGTAGACTGAATCTATATTTAATAAGTAAATAGCAAACTCGGCGCAGACCAGCCCCCACAAGCAGCACCTGTTCACGCATATGACGCGTGTAGCAGCCATCGCCCTAAAGCGGTCGGTAAAGCAGCTGTCAACATAATTTTTTTAAGTAAAAGTTTGTTTACATTCTTTATCTCGTCTCGTTGGCTTACCTTTAGGTACTTTTGAATGAGTTGAAATATTTAGAAGTTATATTGGAATAAAGACACAGATATTTATGCATGAACCATGAAAACACTATTTTCGATCGGTCGTATAAAAGTAGAAGAATTCACACACCAATACCGTAAACTCTATAGATAATAACGAGAGAATCCATTATACTATTAAATTAATTATCTAAATACGTATTAATAATCATAAGTAGATTACGGTATGAGGAACGATGGCTGGCACTGGCAGTCGTCTTCGGAGTTTACCTGAATAATAAAAAATAATATTATTGTCCAGCCACTGCGTACAACAACGCACCAAAGTTTTATCCAAATCGGATGACTGGTATAGAAACATATCACGAACATTATCTGGTAGTTGTTGTCGTACTGAGTGAATGCACTAACCATGAGGAAGTGATGCAGAGTGAGCTCCTCGGCGCGGGGCCGCAGGTCGGGGTCGTGCGTGAGGCAGCTCACACAGAACTGGCGGCCCTCCTCCGACAGCGAGGCGGGGATGTGCGGCCGCCCGCCCATGCCCACCACGAACATTATCTGGTAGTTGCTGTCGTACTCGGAGAATGGACGCTGCAATACACACATACACTTTTAGTATACATCTCATCATGGGCAAGATGCAAGTTGCTGAGTTTCTTGCCGGAGTCTTCTCAGTTTAAGTGTATTCCGAACCGGTGGTAACTGTATGTACCAATTTAACGTTCATAAGTGCCTTACTAGGGCCTAAACTGAATAAATGACAAACATTCTTCAAAAAGGGTGTGAAGAGATTTCTTCAGGGTCGGCAACGCGCGAGTGATGTCCCTGGTGTTGCAAGCGTCCATAGGCTACGGTAACTGCTTACCATCAGGCGGGCCGTATGCTTGTTTGCCACCTTAGTGGTATAAAAAAAAATCATTTTTTGATTTTGGATTCTTTAGAAAAGTCAGTCCTAGATGATAGAAATATCATCGGACAACAGATCATAAAATAATACACCAAGAATTCATGTCAATTATGCCAATGAAATCTATTAAAAATATTACCTTTCCTGAGGCCATTTCGGTAACGACACAACCGACGGACCAAATGTCGGCCGCGCGGCCGTGCCCTGAAGACTTCATGAACACCTCGGGGGCCATGTACGCTGCAAAATATATAAATTATAATGTGGAGGAAAGTCTGAGACCTCATAATAAAAATACCATTCTTGTTTGGTACGAAGATTATGTATCTTAGTTGATTGGAATGTGCAGTTATAGAAAAGTAATCAAAAAACTGCTGATGTTGAACTTCTAAACACAGAACGACCTAGAAAAAGATTTTGGACTATTATAAGTAAACTGGGAAATTGGAAGTGCTCAAGAACTTGAAGAAGACCTGGTGCCATCATCCCCTTCTACCACCGCACCACTCTGCAGGCGATGTGGAGTTCATTCTCACATCTTCAAGCAGCCTCGATAACGTTTCAGTCGGACGTTTCTACTGCGGACCATCGGGATGTGGAATGACTTCCGCATTACGGGTTTCTCTCTGCGCTTAGATATGGGGTTCTTCAAAAGGGGCGTAAAAAAAGCTCTTCAAGGTCGGCAAATCATCGGCAATCCCCATTGTATTGTAAATGTGTATAGGCGGCATTAACCACTTACCATCAGGTGGAACGTCTGGCTGTATGTCAACCTATTGACAAAACTCATGGTACATTACAACTCACCCTGGGTCCCGACGAAGCCCTGCAGTTCACCCGGCGCGGTGGTGTTCGCTCGTATCTTGACGGCGCACCCGAAGTCTCCCAATTTCAGGCAGTTGCCCTCGTTCGTTAGGAAAATGTTGCCACCTGTACAAAGAATATTTACACTTACAATTCTAATAAAAAAAAACATCTATAACGCGTGAACGAGTGAGTGTTTTGAATTGGTTCCAACTCAAAGGTCGCCCGTGTGGAGTCATCGAGCATTTAATCATCCCTTGGGCCGGTGAGTCAGTCATAGCATTCAATCATAACTCTATAAAGATGTAACCTTGCTGAGTTTCTTGCCTGTTCTCACGTGAGAGCCAGCTCCTTCTAGGCTTTGTTTGCTTACAACCTTCGGCCACATCATCACTTACAGCAACCGGAAACTTCTTGGCACAAAACATTAACTGCGCAGAAGTCATATTATAGGTCTCCAAGGTGGGATGCGGGGGGATGAGCGCGAGTCACTCGGAGCTGGCGCGCGATTGGTTCATCAGTCGACCCGTGCGGGTGTACCTGCGTAAACGGCGCCCGAACTTTACCGAGATTGCGGTCGAACTTAGGCCTACACAAAGTAAAAATAAAAACCGGCTAAGTGCGAGGGTTCTGTTAAATATTAACTAATTTTGCTAAGACAAAAAAAAAAAGCAAAAATAGACGTCTCTTGATTGGGGGGGGGGGGGGGGGGCTTTCATTTTAGGGTCGGCAAGTGATACCCCTGGTGTTGCATACGGCATATATGCATCGGCTACGGTTACTCCTTACCATTAGGCGGGCCGTACGTTTGTTTGCTACTTTAGTGGTATAAAAAAAATATTATTATTGTTGTTACAGTGGTTTTAGAAACATATTCTGTGACTGCCCCAGTGATAGACAGACGGGCGAAAGGGCGGAAGGGCGGGCGGACAGCGGAGGCTGAGTAATAACTCTTACTCTTGATGTCCCGGTGCACGATGGCGCGCGCGTGCAGCTCGGCGACGGCGCTGAGCAGCTGGCGCGTGTAGCGGCGCGCCGAGCCCTCGGCCAGCGCGCCCGACGTGCCCACCAGCGCCTCCAGCGAGCCCTCCACGCACAGCTCCATGAACAGCAGCATCTCCTCCTGCATACCAATACCACATCTCACATCATTTATTACGGACCACTAGCCCTACGCCACACTTGACGGTAATGCCCTCGCGGATCTTGCACGTCGGAACGCCAATACATGAGTAATAAGGAGCACACTACGCGGGAGATCGGTCGCCGCGTCGCGCCGCGTACCGCTCGCTCTCAGCGTCTGTTCCGTCCTCCGCGCACCTATCTTCCGTCGGCGTAAGATTGGCAAAGTTGCATTCCAGGTTTTGCAGATGCATTTATATAAATCGCGCCACATTAGACGGGAAAGGATGTTTGATACCGAAATATATTTTATAAGTGCAAACTAAAGTTTGTCGTTGGGACTCTTAGAGAAAAGCTTGATATAACGGTTATGTTAATCCTTCGGTAAATTCGGCAACACATCAAATGATTGTATTGTCATTCGATAATATTTGTTCGCCATCGGTTTTTCCGTCAAGTATGGCGTAGGCCTAAAGTCAGTTCACTCACACCTAGGCAAAAACGAAACGCATCGTGTTTGCGTGGAAATGAAGAGCAATGCCCTTCTTTTGACGCTGTGTCATGTGGACGGGGAACTCACATCATTAAAGCGCATTTTGTAACTACATTATAGATAGAAAAATAAATGGCACGCTTTGTTTTCATAGAGATGGAGGGACTTACGTTATCTATCTGTGGATTTGTTGTGCCTATTGTACAATCTAAAAACCAAATCAATACAAGTAAAAACCGCAATTCTCAAAAAGTGCCCCGTCGCGACCCTCCTACCCTATAGCTGGGGTTTAGAAAAGCAGCTACGGCATTCCCCTTGTCGAAAAAGAAGACCGTCGGCAATCGGGGCGTACAGGGTCTCCTGTACCCCCCGAAGTGGCCCCGAGGAGGACGATGGGTCGTTATGGTCACGACTCATCGTGCGATAGCACCATGAGGGTGATTAGAGGAGGTATCACAGTTCCCCAGGACGGACTTACTCAGCGCCGTGCGTGGAAGGGTTTGCAGGTACACGATCTGCATGAGAGCCCGCCCCCCTCTGTAGCGCAGGTGGCGAACTGTGGAGTTTTAGCCGGTAAAAGTCCGGCATAACCTGGCCGCTCTCCCTAGGGCGGTCAGGTATACTATGAATAGTTCCCCAAGCAAATAATAAAAAAAAAATGTAGTACAGACCCGATGCACCTCGCAGCCGTAGTAGCGCACTAAGTGCGGATGCGCGACTCCCTCGAGCACCTGCAGCTCGTTAGCAGCTCGCTGCAGCGCGCGCCGGTCTCCAGCACCGATCTGCAGCTCCTTCATCGCCAGCAGTTGCCCGCTTGACGTGTTCACCACCGTGTACACCTGAACACAACGTACTCTATTACCCAACTGATAAGGCGCGTCGTGAATCTTCGTTCGCACAGAAAAGTGGCCCCGAAGATTAACGAAAGAATGCTTAAAACTTACAATCAACCTCTGATCACTACTCTAAGGTTCATAATACAGTGCAGCTGTTAGTTCCGTCTCACTCGCAAGTCACGCCCCTCCGCACGGTGCGCGCTAACATGGCGGCAGCAACCGACCAATAGCATTTCCCGCGCTTTGAAAATGTATTTTCTGCGCAGGTACATTGGTAAGCCATATCAGTTGGGTACTACCATGGGACAATTAACCTATAGAAGTGCAATGACGTTCATTTTGGTTGAACTAAATTCCGCCAATTTCCCACCGCCGACAATGCGCGCTGATTGGTTAAGACACGGACGCATGTACTCTGATTGGCCAAGTCAAAAACACACGACGCAGCGAGTGGTCCTTACTGTTCAAATTCAGTGACAAATCACTGACTAGTTGTGGAATTATATTGTTCAGTATTACTACTCTATAGGGATATTTCCTCGATGGGTACTACTGTACAGGTCGGTTAACTAAAGCTGGCACGTTCAACACATTTACACGTCGCGCTTGTGTAGTGTCTGTGAATAAGCGCGCGGCGTCACGTCGCACTGCATGCACATCATGATAAGTCTGTCCGTCTCTCTCGCGCGTTTAAGCTTATGAGTATGAAGGAGAGTTATTGTTTTGCTTTTGTTACTGGTCATAAATTGATAGTGGTGCCGATTCTGTTGTAAATCGCACTAAACTAATTTCATAATATATCAACACGAGGTCGCACGAAGTTGGTCGCGCGAACGTGTTAATCGTACCTTCCCAAAGGTGCCAGCGCCGATCTTGAGCCCCCTCTGCCACTTGAAGGTGAGCTGGCGCAGCTTGGGCTCGTACGCGGTGGTGGCGGCGCCCACCACGCGGCCCACGCTCTTGGCTCGCCGCAGTCTCTCGTCGCGCTGGCTGTCCACTGCTTCTATCGCTTCTACGACGCGACGCTTGTGACCTGACACAATATTATTGATAATCGACTTTATCTCATTCGAATAGAGTGGCTAATTGGATAAAAAATAAACTAAGATAATGTTCTTTGTAGGGACTCGTAGCTTTGTCCCGACATTATAAAGTGTTCGCCGTATGCGCCGCACACAGTCGCCATATAGCAGTCGCCACAGAGTACCGTTCCCACTCTCATCCCAGTCTCAACCGTTGCCTTTTGATAACGACACGTGTCGGAAATCATTGTAGTGTACTCCTAGTATAGCGTAATAAAATTATATTCGCAAGTTGGAGTTTTGTTGACTGTCCACACCGTAACCTAAATAATAGGATTGGCTACATAAGAGTCCTAAATTAGAATCCTAAAGTCCTGATTGTGTTGTTAACAAATTTCGTCGAAGTCGGTAATCAAGCGTACAGCCCGCCTGATGGTAAGCTCGACTCGCGCCCACGACCAATGAGCTCTAGCGACCGCCACTATTTAATCGTGAATGAAAAAGGCTTAGACAATTTTGACAGCTTTTTAAATTTCTATCCTTATTCAAATATATTTTGGAAGAAAGAGATGAAAGATTCAGCAGTGAAAAAACAGAGTGACGGAAGTTTATGGACATGAGCAAAAGCAGGGACATTGTCCAATGTGTTGCCGACCTATGGAAAACTATATACTATATAGTTTTCCATAGGTCTTATAGTATATTTTCATATAGTATATAGATATTTACCAGTGGATTCGATGCCGCTGAAACACAGGAGAGGTTCCGGCTCGCTGGGCGGCGTCGGAGGGGTCGGCACGTCCAACGCAGACGAACTTGTTAGTGGACTCTGTATGAGACATACATTATGAGTCGCATTCATATTACCGTTTAACGTGAAACATAATTAAGTATGCAAATCTATAAATATAATAGCTGCCCGGCGCGACTTTGTTGGCGTGGTACTAACCTATCCTACCATTAGGGTACCATAGTTTACGTCCTATTCTCAGACCTACTGAATATACACACAACATTTCATAAGGATCGGTCAAGCCGTTTCGGAGGAATTTCGTTACGAACACATAATTTTATATATAAGAGATAAGTCAAATACCTACAACTCACAAAATATCAGGAACTATAAAACTTACAAACATGACCATTGGCACGTGTGTTCCTTTATTCGCTAAGAAAGGATATCAAATTTTTCTTCGTTAAAAGGAAAAATACAGTTTGTACGTAAATGTTTAACTTGTTGTAAATATGTTTAGACTGCCAACAATAAGGGATTTTTTTACATATTTATTACACTTTGTTCGACTTGATGCCCACGACTACCTTCCACCATCGCAACTCTTGCCATTGACGGGGAGTCCATCCACATACATTGAAACCAGAATTGTTTCGAACTGAGCGGGCTCAAAGGAGTTTTCTACCGCGGACGCTCGGACTGTGGAATGAGCTCCCCGTCGAGGTTTTCCCAATGGAGTACAGCATGGGGTTCTTCAAAAAGGGTGTGAAGCGGTTTCTTCAGGGTCGGCAACGCGCGAGTGATACCCCTGGTGTTACAAGCGTCCATAGGCTACGGTAACTGCTTACCATCAGGCGGGCCGTATGCTTGTTTGCTACCATAGTGGTATAAAAAAAAAAAAAAACGCTCAAAAAGACCCCTTCTTTCTACTGAGATTTATTTTAGTGGTCATTTTTGCTTTCAGTCATTCAAAACAACGAACTATTACTAGCACCTCTTATTACACGTGAATAGCAATGTTACACCAATTTAGAGTAATAGCGCATCAAACTTACCCACCCCGGTGGCCAAAAGAGGAACTAACGACGGCAGTTTCGTGCCAGATATTTTCCTCTCACCGGGCTAGATAAGTTTGTGGGAGTGTAGTGTGTATATACTGACATGCATCCGATGTCGTGGCCTGGGTCTGGGGCTGACGGCTTGCGGCGGCACGTCTGCGGCGCGCGGCGCGGCCGGCCTGGATCCCACCACGTGGGATATGCACCCGTCCATCAGCTGCTTCAACTCCTGCACACACACATATAATATTCTGTCATCATCTCAGCCTAAGGATGTCCACTGCTGAACATGACTCCCCCATCCCCCACATCAGTGCTGACTCTGTTGTTCAAAATTAAACTAATTTAATAGTCTTAATATATCTCGTTCTAGCGAAGAATATAAGAAATTTAGTCCCGTCAAATTAGTCTAATGTTTATTTTCAACGTAAATTTTGTTGCCATCAAAGTTGGTTACGTACGTTGTTTACCTGCAAATGAAAACGGCAACAAAGAATTTAAAACGTCCAGAAGGATAGTCGTCTCTATGGGAACACGAAATAAACAAGCCATAATTGACAGTATTTAAAAGTAATAAGTTTAGGTAATTAAAAGTGACGAAATCGCAATACTTACACATGGAAGGTTAGTTTTTTAGTTTTTCCTTGGTTTTTATAAGTGTTGTGACAGTATTTTAATACGCAAGTTGACATTTTTTATTTAATCAGTTCAGCGAGTATGACGCGATGACAGCCGTGCGCAGTACGAACTGAGAGCGATTTGCTCAGGAGCCACTCAAGCAGAGTGATATTAAATGTCATGCTTTAGTAAGGCGGACTATCCATCTGGGTAGAGGCACGATGCCGTATGAAAATCTTTGAACGGCAAAGACTAATTTGACAGCTTTAAATTAGTTCTATTTTTTTTCAATAACGTTGTAAGAAAGAGATGTGTTTAGTGCGATTTACAACAGAATCGACACCATTGAACGGTTTTGGGCCCAGCCCACAGCGACTCTGACCAGGTCGTCGGTCCACCTGCGCGCGGTGGGAGGTCGTCCCGTGAAGCACACATCAATACGTGCTCGCCATGAGAGGATCTTTCTTCCCCATCGGTCATTTCGGACTGTCACGTAGATATATAATTTCGTGCATAGTTCGTTTCATATCTCGCTGAGTTAGTATTTATGCGGCCAGAAAAAACGACACAAAAAAGAGAACATTCTCTATCAGCCCATAATGACCTCCTATCACAAATGAGGGTGATAGCGAATAGGCAGATGCTCCACCACGCGTACCCACTACGGATCGGTGAGGTAGGCTAGTGGTCAGCTTACTGTTGCAGTTATCAAGCCGCCTAGTAGGCCTCTAACGAGCTTAACGACTATCACAATTAAGTGATAGCCGGTACCAACGCTTTTACGTGCACTTTGCTTTTGAGTTAGTAAATATCAACATTCGTAGTATCAAATTTTAATATTATTTTGAAAAGAAATACACATTTCAATACAAGTTACGATTACATCTGTATAGTTTACCTCAAATTCTTCTTCAGTGAGGTGTTTGGTGTTGCACGGATCGCACGCCAGCATCAGAAACTCTAAGCCTTGACTCGCCCATCTACAACATACATTATAATGTTGATTCAAAAGGTTCAACGAATATAGAGCACAGAGCCAGTTCTGGCTTTTCAATTAATACTTTATACCGGCTACTTTTTGCCCGCGTTCTTGTGGTAAAAAGTAGACTATGTCTCTCGGAAATAATGGATCTTTCTATTAGTGAGAGAATTCTTCAAATCCGACTGGTAGTTCTAGATTAGCCAAAACAAGCAAAAAAAACCCTGCTTTATTATATTAGTACTAGCTATCCCCCGCGGCTTCACCCGCTTTCCCGGGATAAAAATAGCCTATGTCCTTCTCCATATCATAGACTATCTGCAATTTCATGATGATCTGTCGAGTAGTTGAGGCGTGAAGGCGTAACAAACAAACAAACTCGCTTTCGCATTTATACTATTAGTTAGGAAGTTATGATAGATGTAACTATTTCATTATTATTATTCTTAAGCTATCTGTGGTAGGTCATTTCAATAGGTTCGATCGTCATAAATGCACTTGTAGAGCATCTCATCTCACTAATATTAGAAATGCGAAAGTATGGATGTTTGTGTGTTTGTGAGTTTTGATGTTTGTACCTCAATTACGCTTCAATAACTCAACGGATTTGGATTTTTGGCACACATATAGAATATGTTCTGGATTAACACATAGGATAGCACTTTTTATCCCGGGAAAGCAATATATCCCTTGGGTACCCGGGTGAAACCGCGGGGTGTAACTAATAACTGAATCAATGTTAGTCAGATAGTGGTATTAAATATCTTAAGATAATAAATAGTATAGGGTATATTTACCTAGGTCTAAGTCCCCGTCCGCGATCACACCTCTCTACAACAAAGTGCATCCAACATCGCGCGAACTGCACCACCGCGCGAGCGCTGCGCCACGCCCACGCGCGCTCCACGCACGACTGCGCACCGTCCGCACCATCCGCACCATCCGCACCAACCGCACCAGCCGCACCACCCGCACCCACCGGCTCAGCGGGCGGCGCGGGCGTGGCCTGCGACCCCGACAGGAGTAGCTCGATGCTTGACTGCACCTGATGGGAAGACTGATTTTCAAAGCGCGGGAAACGCTATTGGTCGGCAGCTGCCGCCATGTTAGCGCGCACCGTGCGGAAGGGCGTGACTTGCGAGTGAGACGGAACTAACAGCTGCAGTGTATTATGAACCTTATAGTAGTGATCTAAGGTTGATTGTAAGTTTTAAGCATTCTTTCGTTAATCTTCGGGGCCATACTTTCTTTTCTGTGCGAACGAAGATTCACGACGCGCCTTATCAGTTGGGAATTTGCATAGTGACATTGCGTTTTCATTTTTAATTTCATAAATTCGTGTATTTTGAGTTTTATTGCATATTATTTGTGGTATTTTATTCAATAAAGATCAATCCATGTGTACCAGTTTAGTGAAATGAAATGAATCATGTGTATCATGACGAAGTTATATCAAGAAGTCCGTGAAAAGTTTTAGTACAACTACCATTGTACTAAAACAAAACATGAGTTTCATGGACGGTGACTGACTGAGGACTATGTGGAAGTGATTTATTGTGACTCAAAATTCAAAATTCAAAAAGCATTTATTCAATTTAGGCCCTGATAAGGCACTTATGAACGTTGACAAATGGCTCTACACCGGTTCCAAATACAACTTGAACTGAGAAGACTCCGGCAAGAAACTCAGCAAGTGTTTTTTTTTTAAGTATGTAAATAGAAGTATTACAATTACAAAATATATATAACAATAGCCTGCGAAGCGAACAATTCATTCAAATGCATTCTTGTCATCTACAAAATCAGAAACTTTATAGTACCCTTTCGTGCATAACTTCTGTTTAACTATCTTTTTGAATCTATGTATAGGAAGCTCTTGGATTTCATTGGGTACTTTATTAAAGAAACGTATACATTGCCCCTTGAAAGAGTTAAGGACTTTGCTGAGCCGAGTTAAAGGTACAGCAAGTTTGTGCTTATTTCTAGTGTTCAAACTATGAGTGTCACTATTCTTAGGAAAGTTATTTAAGTTTTTCCTCACATGAATAAGATTTTCATATATGTACTGTGACGACACTGTCATTATATTAATAGATTTAAACTTGTCTCTCAAAGAATCTCTAGGCCTTATTTTATATATTGCGCGGACAGCCTTCTTCTGCAGTATAAAAATTCTATTGATTTCGGCACCACTACCCCAGAGGAGGATACCGTAAGACATCAAACTGTGAAAGTAACTGAAATAAACTAATTTTGCCGTAGATTCGTCAGTGAGAGCGCGAATTTTTCTCACTGCATAAGCTGCAGAACTAAGTCTATCCACCAATTTACAAATGTGAGGGCTCCATTGTAACTTATTATCTAAAGTGATACCTAAAAATACAGTTGTTTCAACAAGATCCAGTTTTTCGCCTTTAATTACAATATTTGTGTCCGAATGTCTCACATTGGGTAGACTGAATCTGATACATTTTGTTTTTTTCTCATTTAGCAATAAATTATTAATAGTAAACCAATCAACGACTTCAGAAAGCGCATTGTTCACATCGTCAGAATTAAAATCATGTCTATTCACTTTGTAAAGAAGTGAAGTGTCATCAGCAAACAATACTATCTCATGTTTTTTTTCAACAAGATATGGTAAGTCGTTGATGTAAATGAGAAATAGAAAAGGTCCAAGGATAGAACCTTGTGGTACACCCATAGTTACTGATGACCCAGGGGATACTTTACCATTAACTTCAACCTTTTGAATTCTGTCACATAAGTAAGAAATCAAAAGATCAAGTGCAGTGTCTCTAACGCCGTAGTGATGTAATTTGCTGATCAGTATTTTATGATGGACGCAATCAAAAGCCTTGGATAAGTCACAAAAAACACCGAGGGTGTCTCGTGAATTTTCCCAGGCGTCAAAAATATGTTGAATAAGCTCAACACCAGCATCGGTTGTTGAGCGACCCCTAGTGAAACCAAATTGATTACTGTGAAGCAGTAACTATTGAAATGTACCATCAATTGATTAAGTATAATTTTCTCGAATACTTTACTGAATGTCGGTAGTATGGAAATTGGTCTAAAATTTGTGGGGTCGGATGTACTACCGGATTTAAATAAAGGCACTACTTTACTATGTTTCATAAGATCAGGAAACTCACCACAATCAATACATTTATTAAAAATAACAGCTAAATGAGGTGCAATACAATCAATTATAGAATTAATAAGTTTAACTGAAAGCCCCCATAGATCAACAGTGTTTTTCAAATTTAGAGATTTGAAAGCTTTAATTATATCGCTAGAAGTAACAGTTGAGAATTTAAAGTCAACAGTACATTCTGTTACATTTTTCCTAAGTAAAGATACAGCGAGGGTGGGAGAAGAATTAAGAGACTTGGTAGTCGAAACTGGAATATTGGTGAAGAAAGTCTCAAAAGCGGCAGCAACATCTTGATCAGATTTGATTGATTTATCATTAATAATAAGTTGAAACTCATTATTACGTACTTTGAACTTTCCAGTTTCACTATTTATAATTTTCCAAGTCATCTTGATCTTATCTTGACTATTTTTAATTTTATTTCTTATATGTATTGATTTAGCCGCAGTACAAACGCATTTAAATGTTTTTGAGTAATTCCTTACATAATTTAGAAAAACAGCATCATGATTATACTGTTTTTCCCTATATAATTCATACAATTTACGCCTACTTATATAAATTCCCACCGTCGCCCAGTCATTGAAGACCGTATTAGATTTCCGTTTTACCGTTTTTGAAGAGAACATTGAATTATACTCATTTTTGGTTAAATTAAAAATTGAGTTATAAAGTTCATTAACATTATTATTATCGTAAGGTACGTGTGGTAATTTATTGACAATGTTATTTCTAAATTTTTCAAGGCGACTTTCACTCATAGGAACACACTTAATATCTTTTTTTATCACTTTTTTTCTAGGCATATGAAATGAGACCAACTGGCCACAGTGATCAGAACTTAATTTACTTATTATTGACTTTGTTACTGGCTGTAAGTTAGTAAAAATATTATCAATGCAAGTTGCTGAAGTGGCAGTGATTCTAGTTGGTTCTAAAAAAAGATTTACAAGATTGTAGCACAGAAAAAGTGATTTGAGTTTATTACATATCGCATTATCCTCCAACAAGTTTATATTAAAATCTCCACATATTATTATATTTTTATTCATACTATTTAGTTTACACAAAGCTTCATCCATACATTTTTCAAACAAATTGAATACTGCAGTAGGGGGTCTGTATACGCTCATGACAATGAATTGCTCAAGCTCTACACATGCTATTTCTATAGTTCGCTCAATAGATAGGCTCTGAATATCTATGCGTTCCTTAAATTTCAAATTGTTATGAATTATTATTAGTGAGCCACCATGAATAGAATCTTTTCTATTGAATGAACTAGCAACCTGGTGCTTACTGAAGTTAAACATGAACTGATGGGCCTTTAGCCAATGTTCAGTGATACATAAAATGTCAATATTATCACAGTTCAGAAATAACTCTAGTTCTAATTCCTTGCCCTTAATTCCTTGTATATTCTGGTGTACCAGGTTAATATTACTTTTGTTACAGTTATTATTATACTTTTTATTACTCTTTATATCTAATGATAATGGGCAGGATACACTTATAATTTCATAGTTATTATTCTTATGACTAATGCTAGAGGTTGCCTCTATTGTCACATGTTCTAATTTAAATTACTACTAGTACTTGGAATAGGTTCCAATGAAACCAATCTATTTGGAAAAGCTTCCAATGGTTGTAAATAGCTATGCTGCTCAATAGAAGCAGCCGTCCGAGTAGCCAAACAATTGGCTGAGTTAATATAATATGATAGCGATTCTGCTATTTGTCGTTTGTGGTATTTTGGAAGATAAAAATTATCTTCTGTCAAATAATAATAATGATTCAAATTACTTAAATAACTATTCATATCAATCAAGTGAAACTTATCACTATGACGAGATGTCAAAGTGTGTAATGTCATATTTAAATTGTGTCTATAAATATTTTCAGTCTGTGGCAAACTTTGAAGAAATGGGAATGAAAACAAAACTATATTTTTTACCTTTAATTGTGCAAGTGTACTAAAGTATTGTATTAGACTTTGTTTGTCCACATTTCCCCTTCTTCCTATAAGTATTATCAATGTAGTATTATTATTAAATGAAATGCTATTAATTCTATCTAATATTTGACTATAAGAAGCACCGGGCATACACATATTAGTTATAGACTGGCCCAAGCAGTGACTAAGTAATATTCCATATTTTTTCCTATTTCATCACTAAACATTACAATATTATTTAAATTATTTAAATCCTGTTTACATTTTGGGATGGAAGATTTTGTAGGATTTGGTGTGTTACATTTATTTATTGTGATATTTAACAATGGAGTTGGACAATCTGACATGGAGGAGCTAGATGGAGTTTTTAAACAATTACAATTGTTTACAAGGGAATCAAATCTATCAGCATTTGCTTTAGACCCCTCCACCAACTCATTCATGGCCAGAATGTAGGAATTTATCTCTTTCTGACAAGTTTCATAATTAGTTGAAAAAAACTTTAACCTATCGTTTAAACTAATAATTTCAGCCTGGAGTTGCATTGTATCCGAGTTATATTTAAAAATGCCATTTTCATAGTCTACATGGCACATATTAACTTCTGTTATTAAGTTTAAACGTTCCTTCCTTAATTTAATGTTATTACATACAATTTTATTTTTTTTAATGAGATTTTGTGTTTTTTTTATTAATTTTTTGATTTTTATATATTTCTTAAGTTTATTTTTACTACATTTAATTATCCGCACTGCACCATTAGAAACAATTGAATCTTCACATGTTAAATCTATTGTGACAGTGGGTTTTGAGCATTGGGCCGAGGCACCAGAAACCAAACCTGGAGCTGGTCCGACCAACTCATCAAAAAGTGTATTGGTATCTGCTACCTCGGTTTCACGTTTACTATTTTCTAAGTGAGTGATGTAGTTACGGGCCTCACATAATTCTTTCTCAAGGTTAGTAACTCGGCTGAGGGCCTCTTCAAACTCATAGCTGCATTGGTTGAACCCGTCGACAATGCTCTGAAGCTGATCCCGTTGTTCAGCTACTTCTGTGTGCCGGACATGCATATCTGCCATCTCAGTTTTTAACTTTTTGTTCATAGATAATATATCTAGCATTTCTTTTTCACTGTCATCGCGTTCTGTCATTAATTGCTCACATTTGGTTTTAGAAATTTTAAGTTCTTGCAGTACAAGCTGCAGTTTATCTTCTGTCTGACGAGCTGAGGTCTTGCGCGTTCCAACCATGGTGGATTGTTATTGTATTTAAATGACCAATAGAGTTTGAATGAGCAAGAATTAAGCGTGGTCACAGCGAAGGATGCAAAAAAAATCAATTTATTTAATTATATTTAATACAATGAAAGTATTACACTGAAATTAGAATTAAACTATATTAAATTAAAACAAGATAATTGTCCGATGGTAGGTACAAGAATGAATCCATCCGGTGGTGTCGAAATAATGTCGATTACGTATTTGCGTCATCGGCGGCACGTTGCGCAGAGTCAGCACCTCGTATCCATTGCAGTTGTTGATGCAGTATCGAGGGCAATGCAAGCTAGACATTATGCTGCGACTATGCTTGCGTAACATCTCCCCCCGAAGAACAGCGAGTGAAGACGGAAGTCGTAAATTGAGCTGGGGGTTGAATCGAGTTAGAGTCAACCCTTCTTGTGGCTGGAACAGCGTAGACCCTCTGGTTTTCTGGTGAGATGGGTTCTGGCTGTTCGTCCGTCTTGGCTCTTATTTTCTTGAGGTAGTATCTGCGGTACGCTAATCCACTTATTAATATGCAAGTACAGAGTATAATTATGTAAAAGGGTAAAGTGGTGTGGTACAGGCCGTAATCTGCATAGTTTTCTAAATTCACTGGAGATTGCAGCGATACCTTAGTATTTGTTGCATGAAGATGGTCGAGATTGATAGAGTTGAGTTTGAAAGTTGAAGGTAGTTGTGGGATGTCAGCATCTTCTCTAGGTATGTCTATTATCTTCAAGGCTTGTCCTTTGAGTCGGTCGTAAGTGTTTGAAATCTTGAACTCTGCAGTCTCCATGTAGCAGTTAACTGGAACTATAGACAAATAGCTACCTTGCAGTATCTTGTAGAGGTCTTGTCCACAGGATAGATGTACTTTTGTAGGATTCGGGAAGCTGACGGTGTAATGGCGGTCGTCGAGTTTCTCGAAGGCTGGTTTCTCTAGAGATACGGTAACTGGATTACATACTGCGCTCCTTTGCTGTGTTAAGATGAGTTGCTGGATACAATCTTCTGACAGTCTGCTCTGTAGATTGTGAATCTCCTCGCATAGATATCCTTTACTTGACTTCGGGCATTCAGCCTCTATGTACTTGAAATCTTTCGAATGGATAGCAAGGAACGGAAATTTAGGAGTGAGGATTTCATGGTTTCTATTTGGTACTATAGATATTTTATATAAATCATATACTTGGGGTAATATGATGGGAAATTTATATACTATAACTATCTTATTTCCTATATAATATGAACCTAACTGTACTACGTCATAGTACTCTCTAACATCTAAATCAATTATTTTATCTCTACCATAGAGATTAACTAACCTATTAACTAAATACCTAGTTGAATTAAAAGTTATAACAGAATGATGAGTGGTGGACGTTTTTATAAAGGCCAAAACATTCTGTAATTTAGAAATCTCCTGAGAAATTAAATCTACATTATCGCCTAAAATAAGAAGAATCTGTGCAAGATGTGCATACTTAACTAAATCATGATCTTGAGTAGCTATGCTTTGTCTTATTTTATTAATAATAGCTTCTAACTTATTTTGGTTGTCTACTATACTATCTATGATTTTTGAATGCTGTTCCATCCAATCTTTAGTTAAGCTAACATGGGAATTGAATTCCGTGACTAATCTATTGTCATTTTCCTGAAGGGACTTTATAGCATTGTTATAATTAATCGCATCAGTGTAGTCAAGATTGCCGGTGATACTTTTAACTACAGAACCGAGACCATCCACGAGCCCTCTTTTTACTCGATTTATCTCAAATGTCTGTAATTGTTCAAGAACTGTCTGAAGTTTATTCTTTAAATAATTAATATGGGGTTCAAATAAAGATATTGTCTTGTTATTAAGATCAGGGCTAATACTTTCTAATTGACTACTAATTGAACTAATTTTATCTTGCATATCTTGGAGGTTAACATCTTGCAAAAATGAATGATAGTGAGATATGATATAAGAGGAACCTAATTTGAATGGTAAAACACCGGGACCATCGTCAAGGTTCTCAAGTTTTATTTCCTGCATTAGGGCCGGTTGCAGGAGAAGATGAAGTACCAGGAGGGTCCTGTAACAATTGTGCGCTTTTAGGTACTCTCTTTAATCTTGACTTGGCAATTGGGCCGCGTTTTTTCTTAGTGTAAATATGAATAGGGAGGTCTGCCATAACTATATCGTGCGTGAAACGTGTAGCCAATTTCTGACGAGAAGCGAGAGGGTTTTTTACGTAAATTTGTTGTTCAGGGGAATATTCAATTTCAGCCTCTCGAGTCTTATTTCGATTGTCAGTCAGATCTTTACGTAGGGATGAACAAGATTCATGGATTAGGTTGTAAGCTGTACTAATCTTAGTCTTATGATCAGTAACGTATTGCTGTAGCAAGTGTGTGGAAAGGTCTATGTCAAAAGGGTCACGTGGGTCAAAATGTCCAGTCACTACTTCTAACGGTTTGCATTTCGTAAAACTATGAATGGTATTATTATATGCTAAAAGGGCATAGGGCATAAGTAAGATAGCCGATTAATTTTTCTGTTCAACTCTTAAGATGCGGAGGTGTTCTAATATTGTTGAGTGAAAACGCTCAACAATACCATTTTCATTAGGAGTATGTGCTGCTATTCTATGATGTTGAATCTTATGTAACCTTATAAATTCTGCAATAAGTTGATTCGTGAATTCCGGACCGTTATCAGTAACAATAGTGATAGGAATTCCGTGGTGTGTGCAAAATTTAAGGAACGCTTGAACTACGCTTACTGCTGTCCCATCTCGTAAGTAATAGGCTTGAGCATATTTGGAAAAAGAATCTACTATGGTTAAAAATTTCTCGCCTTGTATAGTTAGCAAATCCAAGTGTACTAATTCAAAGGGTTTACTAGCGGGTGGAACCAATCGAAACTGTTGTTTAATAGGATTACGGTCGTATTTAGCTTGACCGCAGACCGTACATTCATTTATGAATTTGGTTATGTGCTCTCGCATTTTCGGCCAAAAGTACTTATGAGATAGGGCTAAGTAGCACTCGTTAATACCGCGATGGTTCGTTTTACCATCGTGATATTTATTAATTATTTCCTGCTGTCTTAAGTATTCCCGGACGTTCTCTAACTCTTTTTTTAGCTAACATAAGATTCATTGCAGAATTTTTGAATGTTTTCTGTATGATAGGGATTATAGAGTACATAGCTAATGGTGGGTTAATAAGTATGCCTGTTTTAATTTTTGGATGAACATATTCTTTTACCGCGCTTATAACATCCTCCTCCAGATTAGATTCAGATAACTGTAAAGACGTTCGCGTATGTGTCTCAAATGGTTTTGTTACAACTGGTCTTCCCTTAATATCACCAACTACATTGAAAACTATTTGCTTAGTGAATTTATTTAACGGATCATCTGTGATCGGGACTTCCAAGATGGGATTTTCCGCAGTGTTCTAGAATCATCTGCAGCTTCCGGAGCTATTACGGTTCTAGAATCATTCAATGATGGGGCTTTTTCAGATGGATTTACTACAATGGAGCTTAACTCTTCATTATTAACTTCAATTCGAGATAAAGCATCTGCGTTAGTGTTGCATTTGCCTTGTTTGTAAACTACTGTATAGTCATATTCGCTCAGTTTCAAACGCCATCTTGTAAGTCTCGAGTTAGGCTCTTTAAGATTCATAATCCACTGAAGTGGCTTATGATCTGTGATGATTTTGAATTTGCGGCCGAAAAGATATGGTCTAAAATACTTTGTTGCCCAAACTATAGCTAAGAGCTCTTTCTCTATAGTGCTGTAATTAAGTTCACTAGAGTTAAGAGTCCTAGAGGCATACGCAATAGGTTTATCTGATCCGATGGTACCCTGTGATAGAACGGCACCTATAGCAACATTAGAAGCGTCAGTCGTAAGAACAAATTCCCTAGAAAAATCTGGGTACTGTAAGATTGGATCATTAGTCAAAAGAGTCTTACAATGCTCAAAACAATTTAAATAATTCTGATCAAATACTATTTTAGAACCTTTTTTCAGGCACTGTGTAAGCGGTTTTGTAAGACGTGCGAAGTCTGGGATAAACTTTCTGTAATACCCTAGTAATCCGAGAAAACGTTTGATCTCTGTCGGTGTCTTAGGTAACGGGTAATTATTAATAGCATTAATTTTATTAGGGTTTGGTTTAACACCTTCCCTGCATATAACATGACCTAAAAATTCAGTTTCTAACTTCAAAAATTCAGATTTATCCATCTGTATTTTGAAGTTAGATTCACGCAATTTTTTGAATACCTTTTCCAAATTCACTATGTGCTCCTGAAGGGAGGTACTGTACACAATTATGTCATCAAGATATACGAGACAAACTTCATTCTGCAGATCTTTAAGCACATGGTCCATCACTCTTTGAAAAGTTGATGGTGAATTTTTCAGACCCATGGGCATTCTTAAAAATTCATAATGCCCATTCTCTACGTTAAAAGCTGTCTTGTGAACATCGACAGGGTCCATTTCGACTTGGTAAAAACCGCTTGCTAAGTCAAGGGTTGTAAAATACTGACATTTGCCAAGTTTGTCTAGTACATCTGTAATATTGGGGATGGGATATTTATCATCAATCGTTTTCTCGTTAACTTTACGGAAGTCCACAACAAGACGCCATTTAGTTTTACCGGAGGCATCGGCCTTTTTTGGTACAACCCAAATTGGCGAGCTCCACGCAGAATCTGAAGGTCTTATAATATTTTGATCAAGCATCTTATTAATTTGATCTTTGACCTCTTGTCTGTGGACGTAAGGATATCTATAGCTTTTAGTATGTACTGGAATCTCGTCCGTTGTCTTAATCTTGTGTTTGATCTTGTTGGTGAACGTTAAGGGTTCTCCCTCAAGATAAAACACATCAGCATAACGAGCACACAACGCTTGTAAATTTGCTAGTTCTTCCGGATTTAAATGATCAGTACGGAGACGTGATAAAACTTCATTCGAGCGATCCGTAGAGATTTCAGTACGATCACAGTCAACATTAAAAATTTCAGCTGATACAGGACGATCCATAGAAAATATAACGTCATTAGATGAGTTATTAGAAATTTCAACCCAGCCGCGGCTATCTTTAACTTTAGTGAAACAATCTGAAATTAAGCAATTGCATATAGTTTGACTTGTAACGAACACATCTCCATCGCTGGTATTTATCGGTAATCTAACTAATTTGGAAGATTGAGCGGGAATCATTTCTTCGTACAAGTTAACGTTACGAGAATCGTAAATCTCGATTGGGATTTCAGCGCTACGGGTGCATAACACTTTATTTTTTAAATTAATATTCGAATCCCAAATGTCAAGCAGATCAAAACCTAAAAGGCCATCGAAGTAATTATGAAAATCATAGACGAATAAATTAATATCACCTTCCTCTCTAAACTCTGAAAAACATGGTAAAGTTATTGAATAATCATTCTTAGTGGTACCATGCACGTTTGTAACTTCAAAAGGTTCGTAATTTAAAGGAATGTTACTGAAATATTTTTGTACAGCTTGAGGGCTAATAAAGGACTGATTGGCACCGGTATCTATAAGAAATTTTAGAGGTGGATCACTTATTTGAATATATCCGAGTTGCCTTTGTATATGAAAATTAACTTCTATTTTGGTTTGTCGGACTGGGAAACCTTCTGAAAATTTTCATCTTGAGACGAACTAGGATTTTGGTCTAATTCTTCAACTACTGGGGCTTCAGGATAGGAGTACTGCTCAAAGTTATCGTAACTATCGGGGTATGATTCACAATTATAATAATCTTGATAACAATCAGTGTAACTATAGTCGTAGTCATAACGTGGGTCATAGTCATAGTCAGAGTTAAATTCATTTACGTTAAGTTCCCTACTTTTAAAATAGTTAGTAGGTTGGGGATTGCCAAACTTTCTCCAATCATGTCCGGATGGAGGTAAAATCTTTGGAACAAAATGGCTGACGCCACTCATTGGACGAGGTCCATTAAAAGATGAATTCGGTTGGGGTCTATTTGGCAATTTGAACACATTGCTATGGGCGTTATAATTTGGTGGAGGGGCACGGAACATTTGCTGTGTGCGGGTCGGTCCGCGAGATTGCATCATCTGAGGCATATTGGATTTCCAACCCTGAGTAGGTTGAGAAGGCATGGGCTGCTGTCGCGAGGGACCAGGCATATTGAATGGTTGCTGTCTCGAGGGACCAGGCATGTGAAGAGTAGGGAGTCTTTGCACGAAGTTATTTAACGGCAAATTAAAGTTAGAGTTATAAGATTGTGACTGTTGCCATTCTTTCCTACCAGAACCACCGGGTTCACTACGTTGCTGCATGTAGAGCGTGTTCAGTTCCTCCTGAACAAACTGAAGGGCCTTTTCCATACTTTCTGGACGCATGCAACGGATTCTAGAACCTAATGGATCTTTTAAACCACGCAGATAAGCTTGTAATGTTAACTTTTGATAGAGAGTGCGCTTGGCGGTAACAGTAGTCGCTACGGTCTCGTGCAATGAAATATAAGTCATTATGGTACTAAATAAATTTTGGCACCGTTCGTAAAACTCTTGCGGGGTACTAGAGCCCTGGGTTTGTAATGACAGATCGTTGTATAAGGCGGTCTCGTCGCGATGGTCTGCGAAATTATTAATAAGCGCATTTCGTATACCGTTCCAATCATCGGCTATTCCATTTGAATTGATTAATCTAGCGGCTTGCCCCGTCACTTTATTTAAAATTCCGTTTAGAAGGGCTACATTAGTCAGTTCATAACCTGGGGCTGCGTTAAAATATTTTAAAACTAACTGGTCACAAAGATTTATGAACCGTGTGAGTACATGGGAATTCCCATCAAATTCGGGCAATAATCTAAGCGATTTAAAAATGATGTCAACGTTTTCTTGTGCCATGTTACCGTCTAAATTTCTAGATTGGTCCAAAGCACTATTCCTACTAGATGATCTACTACTTAAACTAACGTTTCGCGATTCTCTCGGATGGAAAATGTTGAAAGTTTATGAATAACTAATACACGGAAAATAAAATAACGTATAAAATATAATACGCAAAATATAGGGAACAAAGAAATCGATAGGGAACTAGGAAAATAAGAGCTTGAAAGATTCAAGGTACTTACAGCATAATTGATTGATATCTGCGGAATCAATGTCTGGATTCTCCTCAGCTGGAACCACTGTAGATTCGTGATAGTCAAGGCTTGATTTGAAGACTAATTTGACTATCCTACCGACTGCGCCAATTAAGCGTGGTCACAGCGAAGGATGCAAAAAAAATCAATTTATTTAATTATATTTAATACAATGAAAGTATTACACTGAAATTAGAATTAAACTATATTAAATTAAAACAAGATAATTGTCCGATGGTAGATACAAGAATGAATCCATCCGGTGGTGTCGAAATAATGTCGATTACGTATTTGCGTCATCGGCGGCACGTTGCGCAGAGTCAGCACCTCGTATCCATTGCAGTTGTTGATGCAGTATCGAGGGCAATGCAAGCTAGACATTATGCTGCGACTATGCTTGCGTAACACAAGTAATAACAAAAACAATAATAGGTACAGGTATGAACAATTTGCTGTAAATTTTCTTACGACTATTTTAGCGACTAAACAGGATTATTACTATAGATATAATTAATTAGTCTGTGAGATAGAACATATATGTGAAACAATCAAAATAAACTATGTACTCGCCTGAATTTGGACCATAAAAACGGTTGGGCCGATGAGTCACTCACTATGAAATATTAGTACACTGATTTAACATCAAAAACAGCGATACAACATTAATTGATTTATTCCACTTATATTTTCGTAACAAATATTTAGTGATGAATCTACCTAAGCACTATATTAATATGATTATAATAATTAAAATTGTAATTAAAATTACGATACAATATTTGACAAGTTGTCCTTAGTGTTGCCACAGAGAGAAAGACTAGAACTTATAACTGGAAAATGGCAAAATACACAAACCGTGTGACATCAACATATAAAAAATAATAATAACATCTTGATGAGTTTGGGTTACGGTGAACAAAAAAATCGTGAGGAAGCCATAGCACGGTGATAGGGTACTTTTTAGTACTTGTAGGCTGGCTACCACCCTCAAGTTGAAAATCTGTCGCCAAGCACCTTTCGGTGTGTTCCGACAGCTGCACTTGAGAGCCAGTTCCTTCTAAGCTTTGTGTGCTTACCATCTTCGGCAGCATCGCTTACCATGGTGAGAAAAAAAGTACATTTATAGCAGTTATTTCATCATCATCATCATCATCAGGTTAGGTTTATTATGATGTTTATACATATCTATCTATACAAGCTAAATGTATCTAATGTCTTTGCAAATCAGTCTGCAATAAACCTGAGAAACAAACACACGCGTTTTCCTTGCAATAAACCCTCTAAAGCAAATCTAAGCCCTATATCAATGATCGTAAAGTTCATAGTGGTCATAATCGAGCCGGATTCTCGCTCGTCGCCGATGAATGGACGAGGCGCGAGAGAACAATAGGGACCCTGCATTCCAACGCGAACCGGGCAGATGTTGTTTACTATTAACTCAAGTGAATTATAAAATAAGTTGTAGATGCAAATTATATCAGATTTTGGAACTTTAACGTGAAAATAAGTGACTTATACTATTGCATATCAACATATGTGTAGTTCTGGACATATTGAACTGTATTTTGTGCATAAGGACGGTGTTTAACAATGAATCCCGAAGATATAGTGAGTGAACTGGAAGATTTACGTAACCTTATTGTTAAAGCGCAGACTAACTATAAGAAAAGTCCGAAAGCGCGTATGACTAAGGGTTACTTAGAAGTTAAAATACAATGTATCGATGAATATTGGAATACATTTAAGATAGCACACCGGAATTTTATGAAAACTGTGGCAAAAGACAGACGACGGAATTACGAGTACTTCCAAAATGATGAATACAGTTTATGTGAGGAAACTTATATGCAAACTAAAGCTGATATGAAAGATGCGTTATCAAGTATAAATTCACAGCCTATATTGAGTACCGAATCCGGAGATATTCACAGTTCGCAAACTACACAAGTTAAGTTGCCAAGAATTGTGTTGCCGACATTTTCGGGCAATTATGAAGAATGGCCGACGTTCCAAGATTTATTCAATTCAATCGTTCATCAAAACAAAACTCTCAGTAACGTACAAAAATTACATTACTTAAAATCGAGCGTCATAGGCGAAGCTGAATCATTACTGAAGAATATACAAATTACAGAAGAAAATTACGTACAAGCGTGGGATACATTAGTGAATAGGTACAACAACAAAAGATTAATAGTTACTTCATTATTAAAGCGAATATTAAATCAAAGAAAATTACAGAATCAAACTGCTAATCACATCAAGTCATTACATGATGTAACCACCGAGTGCCTCAATAGTTTGAAGAATATAGGCGTAAATATAGACTCTTGGGATCCAATAATAATATTTCTGATTGTCCAGAAGCTGGACCCAGAGTCCCATAAACAGTGGGAAGAACATGTAAGCGACAACGAAAAGGATGAATTGCCTGTGTTAAGTACATTGATGAAGTTTTTACTGAATAGATTTCGCACGCTTGAGCTTTTAATACCAACATCTTCAAAAGAAAAGCCTATTTTACGAGAACGCTCTTACCACGCTGCCGCTACTGAGAGGATCTGCCCAATGTGTTCTGAAAATCACGGATTGTACCATTGCAAGGAATTTGGAAAAATTGAACCAAAACAAAGATGTGAGTTCGTCAAGTCAAAGTATATATGTTATAACTGCTTAGTTCCGGGACACTCAGTAAAAAATTGTCGTTATTCAACATCATGTAGAATATGTCACAAACGTCATCACTCTCTTCTTCATACAAAGGCCTCTGAGAGTAAGCAAGGTCAGACGAGTAATGACTCAGAATCGAAGGAAGAAATACAGACAAACACAGTGATGACGTCGCGAATCACGGCGTCTAAACAGGGAATAGCTTTATTAGCTACGGCAGTAGTTACGTTGAGAACCGAAGAAGGACACACTACTGTCTTACGGGCGCTGATCGATCCAGGTTCACAAGGATGTTTTATATCGGAACGAGCAGTACAAGCGCTGAAGGCCAGAAGATATCCAATGAAAGGGAGTATTATCGGAGTGGGGTCTATCAAGGCAAAAATTAACACGGTAGTTCAGGTCGAGGTAATCTCAAGATGTGAAGATTTCAACCTCAAAGTTAAAGCTTATGTGATATCCAAACAACTGACTACCCAGATCCCCGCTAAATCAATTACAGCACACAACTGGTCTCATATTACAGGACTCACTCTCGCAGACTCAAGATACCACACACCCGGGTCAATCGATTTACTCCTAGGAGTCAAAGAATATGCACAAATAATACAAAATGATGTCATCAAAGGTCCACCAGGTTCACCATGTGCGCAAAAGACAACCTTAGGATGGATTTTATTTGGAACAGTAGACGATCACTCACAAAGAGACGAATCAGTGATTGTAATGCATCATCAAATAGAAGTCGAAGATATGCTGAAGGCATTATGGGAGATTGATACTAACACAACAAGGAAATTGACAAAAGAAGAAGAGATGTGCGAACAAATATATAAAGAAACATATACAAGAAATGAAGAAGGAAGATACATTGTCAATTTACCATTCAAAACACAAAACATACAGTCTACAGAAGGAAATACAAAAACTATAGCAATCAGAAGGTTACAACAATTAGAAAAAAGATTCGATAGATGTCCTGAATTGAAAAAAGCTTACAACGAAGTAATGGAAGAATACATTAGAATGGGACACATGGAAGAAATAGCACCAGAAGAAATAGATCAAAGGTCAGTTTATTTGCCACACCACGCGGTTGTGCGGTCAGAAAAAGAAACAACTAAGACAAGAGTTGTCTTTGACGCCTCGTGTAAGGGTACCAACGGGATATCTCTCAATGATGAGTTATTGAACGGCCCAGTACTTCAGGAAGATTTAAGAAGTATAATCATGAGGTGGCGCACTCATAAGATTTGCTTTACAAGTGACTTAGAAAAAATGTACAGGATGATTTTGGTTAAAAAGCAAGATGCTGACTTTCAAAGAATCGTATGGCGATCCATTTCTTCTGAACTTGGTGAAATTAAAGACTTTCGATTGTTAACAGTCACATTTGGTACAGCATCAGCACCATACCTGGCTGTTAAAACACTTATGCAACTAGCAGATGATGAGGGTGAGAAGTATCCAAATGCAGCGAAAATACTAAGGGAAGATTTTTATATTGATGATGGGATATCTGGGGCTGACACAGTTCCAGAAGCTATTGAAGTTAGCAAACAATTGCAACACATTTTAAGTAAGGGTCAGTTTAAATTACAAAAATGGTCTTCCAATAATGCTGAGTTTTTAAGGTCAATCGAACCAAGTGCAAGATCAACCAAAGCAAATATGGACCTTAAAATGGATGGCACCGTAAAAGCCTTAGGATTAACATGGAATTTAGGAGAAGATGAATTTCATTATACTCTGACTCTACCACCCATCTCACAAAGCATTACTAAGAGAACCATACTTGCAGATATACAAAGACTGTTTGATCCTCTAGGTTGGATTGCTCCTGTAATTGTAAATGCCAAAATATTAATCCAAAAACTTTGGTTGGAAGGTGTTGATTGGGATGAGCGCCTAAATGAAAACTTAACAGAAGAATGGATTACAATGAGAAATAATTTGAGCGATGTTACCGACATAAAGATCAACCGCTGGATGCAAACGTTAAATACTGCCAAAGATAAGATATCTCTTCACGGTTTTAGTGACGCATCTATGCGTGCAATGGCAGCAGTAGTTTATTGTCGAGCTATTCAAGCAGATGGAACAATCAAGACTAGTATAGTGGCCGCTAGAACAAAGGTGGCTCCTGTAAAAACAGTTTCTATGCCACGTCTAGAGCTTTGTGCTGCCGTTCTGCTATCCAAACTTCTCGCACACGCAGCTAAGGCCATCAGAATACCATTTACCCAGATTCACGCATGGACTGACTCCTCAGTTGTCTTGAGTTGGTTATTCGGTGAACCGAATAGATGGAAACCATTCGTAGCCAATCGTGTTGTGGAAATCCTAGAGAACGTCAGCAACACGCAATGGAACCATATTCAATCTGAAAATAACCCTGCTGACGTAGCATCACGAGGTACAACGATGATAGAATTGAAAAATAACAAGCTTTGGTGGTATGGTCCACAAATAATACAACAGAGAGAAATTGATTTCGGAAGATTAAATATAACACAAACTGAGTTAGAAAAACGAAAGACGATACAAGTTAATACAACAGAAATAAAACACAAAGAGGACATTATACATTTTGAAGAATTCGACAATTTGAGAGAATTACAAAGAGTAATCACATATGTAAGAAGATTTCTAACCTTTAAAAAGAATGAAAGTACAGCTAAACCTATATCAACAGAAGAATTCGAAAACGCATTAAAACTATGTATAAAATTATCACAGGCACAAACTTTTCAAGAGGAGATTGAGACGATAAAGAAATATAAACGAGTTAAAACAACTAGTAGATTAAAATCATTGAATCCATATATTGATGAAGAAAACATTTTAAGAGTGGGTGGCAGACTACGCCACGCAAACCTTAGCGATGAAAGCAAACATCCTATCATACTGGATCAGAAACATAAGCTAACAGCTCTTATTGTTGGTGACGCTCATCAACGAACACTACATGGTGGGCTTCAGTTGATGCTTTGCTATATACGGTCAAGATTTTGGATCATAAGAGCAAAAACAATTGTGAAAACTTTAATCCACAAATGCTTGGTGTGTGCTAAGATTGCAGCAAAATCTAAAACCCAAATGATGGGAGACCTTTTTTTTTTTTTTTTTTTTTTTTTTTTTTTTTTTTTTACGTGGGGAAATCCTCATGGATACCCGGGCACTCCGGGGGGAGCGGCCGGGTTATGTCAGACTCCTACTGACTAAAACCCCACGGCGTTCCTACCTGTCGCTGCCGGCTGGATATACGGGGGCGCCGAAGCATTCATCCGCGTATCCAGCAGCGACGGCCTGATCGGAGGCCTCCTCTTCGTCGACGGCAGAGACCGGAGCTCTTGTCTCCGCCGTCTCCTCCTGAGTAGCGTGCGGGAACACACGCTCCACTACTCGGGCCCGATGTTGATGGGCGGCAGACTCCCCCGAGTCCGTCACCCTTGGGCCCATGTTGGGGGGAAGGTGGCTTAAAAAAGCCGCCCTCCGACGCCCGGTTCTCCTGCGGCGGATAGCCAGGGTGGTAGTGTCCTCCCTGTCACGTTCCGCCGCCTCCTTTGCGAGCATAACTCGCTCGCAAAAGGAGTGGAGTGCGTCCCACGATCTCTCGCTGTCAACCACAGCGCGAACCACGCTCGGCAGCGAGAGATCTGTCCCCACTTCAGCGCAGAGCTCGCTGCGCTCGCTTGCCCAGGCTGGGCACACCTCCAGCGTATGCTGTGCCTCCTCCTCGAGGCACCCGTCACAGTGGTGGCACTCGGCGGTCGGCTCCCTCCCGGCAATCCGACACAGATACCTCCCGAAACAACCGTGTCCCGAGAGGATCTGCGTCAACCGGAAGGTCAACGTGCCGTGCCTCCGCTCTAGCCACTCATCCATCACTGGACGGATGGCCTCGATGGTCCTAAGACCCGCACTAGGGTGCTCCAGCCTTGACTTCCACTCCTGGATGGCAAGCGAGCGCAACTGCGCCCTACGCCCCTCCACCTCGCGTGGTGCCGGCGTCTCGCCCTGGGCCAGCGCCTCCTCGCGCCAGAAATAAACTGACGCGAGGGCTCTCGCCCCAAGGTCCCATGGCAAGGAACCGGCCAGCACACACGCCGCTTCGCAGGAGATCGTGCGATATCCCCGTATTGCCCTGATCGCCACCACCCTCTGCGGTCTCCGCAGGACGGCGATATTGCGGCGATTCAGGGCCTCCGCCCATACGGGAGCTCCGTACGTCACCATTGATCGCACGATCCCCAGGTACAGCCGCCTACAAAGGGCGCCCGGCTCGCCAGTGTTCGGCAGCAGCCGCCCGAGAGCAGCCGCCGCACCCATCACCCTTGGCACCAGGCGTCCGAAGTGGGCTGTGAAATCCCACCGACCGTCGAGGACGAGACCTAAGTATCTCATCGTCAACCCGACGTCTATGCGGACTCCACTCACGACGATATGGGCATCCCGAGGTGGCGCGTGTCGAGGCCCGTGAAAACACAGAGCCTCAGACTTGTTAAGGGCCACCTCCAAGCCCAATCGTCGTATCCGGCCCACAAATTGCGCCACTCCAGCGGTGGCGCGGAAATGATGGGAGACCTGCCCCAAGTAAGAGTGACACCGTCACGACCGTTTCTACATAGTGGAGTTGATTTTGCAGGCCCATACACTACTTTGATATGTAAGGGCAGAGGAGCTCGAACTACGAAAACATACATAGCCATATTCATATGTATGAGCACGAAAGCTATACACCTGGAATTAGTGGGCGACTTGACATCTGAAGCTTTCATTGGAGCCTTTAAGCGATTTGTCGCTAGAAGAGGCCGATGTACACAACTCTGGAGTGATCAAGGCCGTAATTTCATCGGCGCAAACAAAGAATTGGTAGAAGCATGGAAAGAAGCAAAACTTGAATTTCAAGGTGAAATTGCTGAGTCACTCTCTCAAGATGGCACCCAATGGCATTTTATACCTCCCTATAGTCCCAATTTCGGCGGCCTATGGGAAGCTGGGGTCAAATCCACAAAATATCACCTTAAAAGGATATTGACAACCAATTTGACGTATGAAGAGATGAGTACTTTATTATGCCAGATCGAATCGTGCTTAAACTCACGTCCATTGAGCCCAGTAGATAACTCGGATGTTAATGACATTAATATACTTACGCCTGCTCATTTTTTGATTGGCGAAGCCACAGTGACAATTCCCGCTCCAGATTTAAAAAATGCTAATTTGAGTCATCTTACTCGTTGGAAGTATACACAAAAGTTATTAAATGATTTTTGGAATAGGTGGCAACAAGAATACCTGACACGACTACAGCAAAGACCAAAATGGCAAAGGATTGTAGATGAGTTCAATGTTCATGATATTGTGCTAATTAAACAGGATAATTTGCCACCCGGCAAATGGTTACTCGGGCGAATCATCGCCAAGCACCCTGGACCGGACGGTGTCACGCGTGTGTACAGTGTTAAAACAGGTGATACAGTTACTAAAAGGTGTGTGTCTAAATTGTGTTCTTTGCCAATAAATGTTAATTAGTGTTGATTTATGTTCTCAATATATTGTAAAGTGGTTATTCATGCTGTCAAATTTTATATGTAATCAAACTTAACTTTTGGATTAATCTACTTAATTGTTAATTATGTGTATTTTGTCATGAAAAATATGTATTTAGTCTATTGTAAAAAGAGTTATACCCTTTTTGGTGGGCGGCATGTTTATACATATCTATCTATACAAGCTAAATGTATCTAATGTCTTTGCAAATCAGTCTGCAATAAACCTGAGAAACAAACACACGCGTTTTCCTTGCAATAAACCCTCTAAAGCAAATCTAAGCCCTATATCAATGATCGTAAAGTTCATATGAATTAACACATTCTATTCTCGTTCTATACAGGCTTAATAATTTTTGATCATCACAGCAAATTCTAACAATTTGTTTTGCAATATCAATACACATTTAACTAACCTGCCCATCACCGAAATTATTAAGGTTCTCGAACAGTTTGTCGTCAAACACGCTGGTCTCGCAGTCCTCGCCGATGCTCTCGGACCTGGTGAACTTGGGCCGGCCCTTCAGCGGGGAGTGGACCGAGCGACGCGGCCCGAGCGAGGGGTTCATCCTGTTGCTTGATGCATTCGCGAATCGGTGGAGTTCTTTGTGGATCTGAAAGTATTTTATAGCTATAGTGTTAGTTGAAAGGAGATGAATGTCTCATGTATCGATGTTAACAGTAGTACAGTATTACCCAACTTATATGGCGCGTCGTGAATCTTCGTTCGCACAGAAAAGAAAGTATGGCCCCCAAGATTAACGAAAGAATGCTTAAAATTTACAATCAACCTTAGATCACTACTGTAAGGTTCATAATACACTGCAGCTGTTAGTTCCGTCTCGCTCGCGCGTGAGGCCCCTCCGCACGGCGCGCGCTAACATGGCGGCAGCTGCCGACCAATAGCGGTTTCCCGCGCTTTGAAAATGTACAAAAAGTATCTTCTGCGCAGGTACATAGGTAAGCCATATCAGTTGGGTACTACTGTACTTTTGTATGAAAATACGTGAGACACGCGTTATTCTAGCGGCACGATATGATAAACATAGACATGAGGGTCTCCTTGCGCGCCTTATACAGACCGTTTGTGTTTAAGGGGAACCGCGGCGATTGTGCGCGAAATGCCACTGTGACGTATAAGACATAAGGTTTAATATTAACTGTCATTTAGTTACTGTTCCATATAAATTTCAACTCTAGCAGGTCTTTCTTGTCTGGTAGTGCGCGCGACCAGTTAAACACATGAGTTGAAGTACTGGTATTATAGAACAAATGAAAAAAAGAGGAATTCGTCAATTGAAGAGTGAACAAGCACACATTTACGAGAGAAAACACCGAAGAAAGAAAATTAAAACAAACTCAAAAAAACAGCACACCTAAAAACACACAAACGCTGAGAAGCTCAACAAAAACAGAAAACAAGCCCCAAAACCAAAGTGCCACACTATTACCACCACTAGAATCGTACCAGAGGGTTGAAAGACTCATTAATGATCATAGTCTCGGGTCTCCTCCGCCTGTACTCGAGAGCGGGGGCCCGCGTCGGTTGTAGCGACGCCGGCCGTTGACGCTTCGCGACTTTCTCCTCTAACAATTTGAAGGGAGCTTGTGCGAATTTGTATAGCTCTTTGTGCAGCTGCAAATATAACGTGCGGTGTAGCATGCTTGTATGTGCATATATATGTAACGTTACGAATATGTAGTAGCGTTAAACTTTGTATTACCTGTATTTTTTTAATGACTTCTTTAGTTAATAATATCGTTGGAAATGCGTTTGTTTTTAATAATACTTAATGATCTCTTGAGTACTTGTAGTATTTACACATTTTAAATGATTCTATTTTATTTGTTAAGTTTGCTAAATCAAATATGTGGCAAGCAATACCATGCTTTACCCTGTACATATTAAGTGCTATATCTCGCAAGATAGCTGTAAGAAAGCAGATAGATATACTATGCAGAGCATGCAGTCAGTAGACATTAGTGCATTTACACATTACATAATAACAGTAGAACAAAAAACTACGAAGGTAAACTTCACTCATAGATACTTATATAAAACAAAGTCTATAGATACTTGTATATTTCTTAGATTCCTAAAAAACTATCAAAGTTTGGTAAAACCGGACCTGGATCATAAATGGGTCAAAAATATACATACATAGGCGCGCTTTGTGCCGTAGCCATCGGCAAAAAAAGAGATAGAGCTATGCGATAGACAGAGACGCGTATGTAGGTATTTTTTCGTATTTAAACCCTGATTTTATTAGGGAATGTCTTCTGTGTGGTAGTACGTTTCTAATTCTATGGGAAAATGCTGCGTATCCATGCTCCAACCTAAACTATTCATACTAAAATAGCACCTTCTCTCCCTGTTTGAATAAAAGTGACAAGGACAGAATATGTCTCACCTCAAATCCTAGCTTGAAGGCCTGCAGTAGTAACTCTCGCACGCGCGTCACCACACCTTCAGTGACATCTCTTGGTACTTCATCTGAAATCGGCTGTCGACTCTTCTCTAGGATGTATTCAGACTGTTGGACTATGAAGTCACGGATCGCCATTAGACTGTTCTGTGGAAGAAGAATTATTTCTTTACAATTGTGCTAATGTTTCTGCAGTGGTTTTTGATATAAAGACATGCACAATTATTCAATTATGTTTATATTAGTTTTCACTTGTAGTACTATAGATTGATTTGTCCGTAAAGAAGAGTATCTAGGATTCACAAATAAGTTCTTGAAATTATTACACATTTCGATTAAAAAATTAAATGACTTAGCCCGATTCTTGTGCTTCAGATATGAATTGAAACCAGGCCTTTTTAAGGGTTTACGCTGACAAATCGGCGAACAAGCTCTCAACCGGGTTTATGTTTAGGTAACTACGCCTGATTGTGCCCCAGTTGGGGCAGTACCCCTAGACAAAGTATTAGTTTGCGCGAATAGAAACGTTACAAAATGTATGAGATTGACATAAGGATTCGCTACATCCTAGCGTAACCAAATGTCAATCTCATACATTTTTTAGCGTTTCTATTCGCGGAAACGCAACGAAAAATACTTTGTCTAGGGGGACAGGGCCGTTACCGAGGGGAGGGGACGGACTTTCAAAAATAAGACGTATGTTGCGACTCACTCCGTCCGTTTTTTTAAAATATCTTAACGGAAATTTGTATATGTAAATATCGTATGGCGGCGAGTGCTCGCGACACATATAGGTAGGCTAGGTAAGGTGTTGTATACAACTCACAAAGATCTCCTCCCTCTGCTGCAGGTAGGCGGGGTGCGGCGCCCTGGCGAGCCTGGCGGCGAGTGCTCGCGACACATATAGGTAGGCTAGGTAAGGTGTTGTATACAACTCACAAAGATCTCCTCCCTCTGCTGCAAGTAGGCGGGGTGCGGCGCCCTGGCGAGCCTGGCGGCGAGTGCTCGCGACACATATAGGTAGGCTAGGTAAGGTGTTGTATACAACTCACAAAGATCTCCTCCCTCTGCTGCAAGTAGGCGGGGTGCGGCGCCCTGGCGAGCCTGGCGGCGAGTGCTCGCGACACATATAGGTAGGCTAGGTAAGGTGTTGTATACAACTCACAAAGATCTCCTCCCTCTGCTGCAGGTAGGCGGGGTGCGGCGCCCTGGCGAGCCTGGCGGCGAGTGCTCGCGACACATATAGGTAGGCTAGGTAAGGTGTTGTATACAACTCACAAAGATCTCCTCCCTCTGCTGCAAGTAGGCGGGGTGCGGCGCCCTGGCGAGCCTGGCGGCGAGTGCTCGCGACACATATAGGTAGGCTAGGTAAGGTGTTGTATACAACTCACAAAGATCTCCTCCCTCTGCTGCAAGTAGGCGGGGTGCGGCGCCCTGGCGAGCCTGGCGGCGAGTGCTCGCGACACATATAGGTAGGCTAGGTAAGGTGTTGTATACAACTCACAAAGATCTCCTCCCTCTGCTGCAAGTAGGCGGGGTGCGGCGCCCTGGCGAGCCTGGCGGCGAGTGCTCGCGACACATATAGGTAGGCTAGGTAAGGTGTTGTATACAACTCACAAAGATCTCCTCCCTCTGCTGCAGGTAGGCGGGGTGCGGCGCCCTGGCGAGCCTGGCGGCGAGCGCTCGCGCCCACTGCGCCGCCTGCAGCGTGCTCTCTCGCTCGCACGCGTAGATACTCTGCGCCGAACGACAGATCGCGTATATTGCGTACCTGCAACGCACAACTTTATACAAACTAGTGGTCCAAAAAGCGGTCCAAATTCACACTCACAATTCGAACAAATCTCTCACTCCCGCAAAATGCTGGGGTTCCACAAGCCTCCGTACTGTCCCCAACATTGTTCCTGCTATTTATTAACGGCATTTATTGCTATGCGGACAGTACTGGGGATGGTCATTACTTGGGCCGTTGTGTTCTTCAAGTATAAGTTAATATTGTTAAACTTAACATAGTTTAATGTTTTTTTGGTAGTTGAATTTTTTGATAGTTACTTGTCAGGATCAGCTCTGTCACCGTCTTCAAACTTGGTTAGCTGCTCAAACTTATCCCGATACAGTTTGATGAGTCTGTTTAGCTGATTGCATGCGATGTCGCTGAAAATAAAAACAGTGTAAATAAACTACAATATTATAAATGTAAATAATTCTGTAAATGCTTCTTAATGTTATACATTGTGGAAATTTTAGATGGGTTAGGGCAGCTACCTTAAGGGTTGAAGCCACGTGAATATCATCTTAGTAGACCGAAAATCCCTTAACTTTTGAGTTTTTGCCACCGGCATTTACAATCACGGAGAAAATGGCGATTATGAAAAAAAAATATAGCAAAATATTCCTGTATCTGACAAGGATCAAAATGCACTATGGGGCTACGTTAGTTTAGTGTACTAGAAACGTCACAAATCGAAAAACAACTTAACCCTTAATTTTTTTTTAATACCACTAAGGCGTCAAACAAGCATACGTCCTGCTTGATGGTAAACAGTTACCGTAGCCTATGGACGCTTGCAACACCAGGGGTATCACTCGCGCGTTGCAGACCGTGAAGAAATCTCTTCACACCCTTTTTTTGTGAGGTAAATGATTGTGAAAATTCTGTAAATGTCGATGGAAATAACTCAAAAACTAAAGAATAATTTTCTAATATGTAGTAATGTAGTAATGTAATGTACTGTAGTGCAAGTAGACAGTCAGATATTAATAGATGGTAGCAGTTTGGAACTAGTGAAAAAAACTGTATTTTTAGGTATAACATTAGATAATAAATCCTCAGATAGAATCTTTATCTGGTAAATTAAGTTCTGCTGCATTTGCTGTTAGAAAAATCAAACAATTGACGAATGTCGAGACGGCCAAATTAGTTTATTTTGCATACTTTCATAGCCTTTTATCGTATGGCGTATTATTATGGGGAGCTGCAGCAGATATTGAGACTATTTTTATATTACAAAAAAGGGCCATTCGTGCAATTTATAGTATGGGACCTCGTGAATCATTGAAGGAATTGTTTAAGGAAATAAATGTCATGACTTTACCTTCACTTTACATTTATGAAAATATAATGTTAGTACGTAAAAGCTTACACACGTTTAAAACGAATAGTGAAGTTCACAATATCAATACTAGACAAAAAGACAAATTAGTTGTTCCGTATTTTAGATTAGCGAAAGTTCAAAAGTCATTTCTTGGAAATAGTGTACGTTTTTATAACAAAATCCCACCTTCGGTAATCAAAATGACTGATTTTAAGTTCAAATCTCACGTAAAGAAAGTCTTGAAAGCACGAGCTTATTACAAGGTAGCCCATTATATTGAAGATAAAGATGTCTGGAAATAGCTTCACTCTGCACAAGCGCACATTGTACAAAATTCAGTAGATTACCTACATAATTATGAACCAATGCAGGTTATTATTTTTTATTTATTTTGTATGTTGGTGTTTTGTTTTTTTTTTTTTTTTTATGTTTATGCGTTTTTATGTTTGTGTATTTTATTTTGTAAAATAAAACGTATGTATGTATAATGTTTTGGAAAAAAATAGCCAATAGTCAGATTGTTCAAAAAAATATTTAAAAAATGTAACCTTGCTGAGTTTCTTGCCTGTTCTTCTCAGTTGAAGGCCGACTTACGAACTGGTGGTAACTTCAGTAGCTTTGACCTTCATAAGTGCCCTACTAGGGCCTAAATTGAATAAATGGCTTTGACTTTTGACTTTGACTTTGAATACCATATTCGCGTGGCTTCAACCCTTATGGTAATTAGCCATTACTGACCCGTGTAAAATGTCGAGCGTGTATAGTGATATGATGAGAGATACATACGAGAAGGTGAGCGGCGCCAGTAGCGCGGCGCACTTGACGCGGCGAGCGAGCCGCGCGGTGAAGGCCCACTCGCGCTGCAGGCTCGCGCGCGACATGTGCTAGTGATATGTGATACATACGAGAAGGTGAGCGGCGCCAGTAGCGCGGCGCACTTGACGCGGCGAGCGAGCCGCGCGGTGAAGGCCCACTCGCGCTGCAGGCTCGCGCGCGACATGTGCTAGTGATATGTGATACATACGAGAAGGTGAGCGGCGCCAGTAGCGCGGCGCACTTGACGCGACGAGCGAGCCGCGCGGTGAAGGCCCACTCGCGCTGCAGGCTCGCGCGCGACATGTGCTCCGTCACCGACATCGTGCGGAGATACGACAGGTATTGCTGGAACAACAACACACATGCTCATTCCCTAAGAAGCATGAACTATGGTTTATAAAAGATAGCTTGATCTGTGCGACAGTTGTATGAGTCATATGAAAATTAATTATCTGTGTTATCATAAAATCAACCACTGATTAAACAGATGAACCTTATTGTAAAGCTATAAAGTTAAAGCATACTGATTTTTTTGAAGTGAAAACTTTTTTAGCGGCGTTGTTCACTTTTTGGGATGGTTAAAAAATTTAAAAAATTGCGTCAGATGTCCCGTGACCCTGATCGAAAATTCGTAAGACGGAGGGAGAGTAGTTGCAAATTAGACTGTATTTATACTGGGGTTATGTTCAAATTCTTATTGTTCGATGCAATTCTATCGAACACCGTGTTGCTGAGCCAACAACTTAATATAGCGAGGCCGCACCAAGTGTGCATTTACCTCAGTGCGTACTTTTCCGGTCAGCAACGCGGTCGCATTCATTTAGCTTCTCCATCTAGCATTATATTAGACAAAATAAACATTTATTTAAGTGTTACCTAAAGTCTATTATTTAGCAGTCGTACCACAAGGGTCGCGTCTCCTACACTTATACTTAAAATGGGAACAAAAATGGTACCTACCTTCCGGCTAGCTAGAGGATATTTCTAGCTAGCCGGAAGGTAGGTACCATTTTAAGTTAATAAAAAATCTTATTCAAAAGTATTATATGTACACTAGCTGCCCGGCGCAACTTCGTTCGCGTAGTGCCTACCCTAGCCTACCATACATCGACTGCAGCGCCATCTGCTGGGCTGATTTGTGAATCTAAACCATCCGGGGCGCCACCCAAACGCATACAAAAAAAAAACATTCAAATCGGTCCAGCCGTTTAGGAGGAGTAGTCACTATTTGTTTTTTTTTTTTTTCCAAAAATGTACAACGTTAATATTCAAGTTTTCACTTCTGCCGGCACTCCCGGAGTGCAAACCGTTGTTTTTTTTTCTGTGTATTGGCCTGTGTTTGACCACAATCTCATTATTAGTGGTGATGTGGCTGGTAGTAAGCACACAAAGCCTAGAAGGAACTGGCTCTCAAGTGCAGCTGTTAGAACACACCGATAGGTGCTTGGCGACAGATTTTATACTTGAGGGTGGTAGCCAGCCTACAAGTACTACAAAGTACCCTACCACCGTGTAATGGTTTCCTCACGATGTTTTCCTTCGCCGAAGGCTCAAGCTCATTGTAGGATTCGAACCCGGGACCTGCGTCTCGGTATCCGACGTCACCACTGCGGTAGGTCCTGCTGTCAGAGCGTCCATCCTGGTACTCATAATCATAAGTGAGAGTTGCACCATGATCACTTACTACCACATGTCGAGAATGGTACCGGAGCTGTTAAAATCGCTCAACACGCGCACTTTTCAGTGCTAGCGAATTCAATCCCAGCTGGGGACGTCAGAGAAGACTCCCATTTCTCCAGAATGGTGCCGGAGTTGTAATGCACGTTCACATCCCAGTATGCATTCACGCATATACCCAATGCCTACAGCTGGGTTACTGGAAAACGTATCTAGCTCGTAGTCCTCTACTTTCTATCCAGGCAAGTTTCGGACAACACAAATGGACGGATGACAAATGGTCAGAGATGTAAGATCGCCAGAGTTTCTTGAAGAGGCAATGTGCTGGCAGTGGGGTCAACGGTGTAGCACGTTCTGTTGTCCCTTCGGCACAGCGACCTCTTAACATCCCTTCTGGGTGTGGAATGAGTGATGTGTTGTATGCGTCTATAAGCAGTAGTAACTGCTAACCATCAGGTTGTGTGTTTGTATGCTATCTTAGTAGTATAAAAATTACGATTCGAAAACTTAAGTATGTTAATCATACTGAAATAGTTGAAAAAGAATCGTTTTAATAGTAAAGATGACCCTTGTTGAATCAGAGTGGGGAAAAAATATATATTACGCGGTATTTCGAAAAGATGGCATCTCAAAATTCTACTGGAGTGAACTTCAATGGTGCATGGTTTTGTGACGTCCTTGCAACTATCGTTTCATTGTTGCGCTATACTGGGTGGAGATTTCGAGATGGCATATTTTCGAAACCTATGTTGGGTTAGTCATGCTGAACAACTTTTACTATGGGACCAAAACTGAATACTCAAAAAAAAAAATTACCTTTCATACATTATGATCGAGCAAGGTTGACATTTACTATGGAAAGTAATTTATGCATAGAAATAAAATAACTAAGTATAGAACGCGAGTATCGCACAGTTTCACCCAGTACCAGCGTAGGCAGATGAGCTATATATATTTATATTGATGAATATGTGACAATAGGGACGTAACTGCGCTGTGCTCCGAATTATCGATAGCCGCATAATTCATTGTAGTATGTATAGGTATGTATGTTGCTTACCTATTTAGTAAGTTCTGGCAAATATACCAACCGCATGTAAGCATACAATTAATATTAAAATTATAACGTAAAATATACAATTGGTAAATTTATTAGATGCCTACGCATTTCGAATGACCCTGGATGCAAACATAAAAATACGAATTTTTGCTAATTTTGAGGTAACTTAGTACCAGTTTCACTGCTTCCTGATAACGTATCCAGCAGGGTTACATGCGCATGATGCGCGCCTTGAGATAATTTTCTTACCATATTATGTCGTGCGCGGTGAAGTTCAGTTTGAAAAAGCGCGGCATTTATTCATGTGATTTATACTATAGGTACACGAGATGATTCGATGACAAAATTATCTCACGGCTCGCATGTTAGCTTTTCAGAACTAAACTGACAGATGATGATGATGATGAGATGATGGATGATATTTCTGGCACATAAGTTCTAGATATGCTAATTGATAGGCCTCTAATCTCGTAAATTACTGAATGTAGATAGAATAATGAAATAGAACCATATCTGGTCAAAATGCATCTGAAGACGATTCCAACAAGTCCAAACACGGCTAACATACGTTATTCCGTTACGGATTACCAGTGCCTACTTTCCGGATCCATCATCAGATCAGCTCAATGGTCCCAAATTAATGTATTGTCATCAGTACTTGATAAGCGTGCAAAATTTCAGTTTAATCTGACGTTTAGAAGTCGATGAAAATTACGTTTGAAGGTTACATTATATGCATACATATATACGTACATATATACATACAGGTGAAGCTTATAAAAGCGTGTTAAAAAGCGCCCCACACCATTTTGTCACAGTTTTACCAACATAATTTTGTCGTACGATATGGTGACTAGAAGTAGGTTAACTAAAATCGACATCATAGATGTGTTTACATACTTAGTTACCTACACGTGAAGCTAATAAAAGCTTGTTAAACAACTGACACTTCAGTATAATATTACCGAGAAAGTAATGTTAATTTTGCCATTGGAATTTTTTGTTCAGTCTCAAAAAAGTCGTAAAACACAAATTCCGACTGAACAATTCAATTAATTATTAAAACCGAATAATTACTTTAATATTTAGGTATACTATTAACATTCCATTATAAAAATAAAACATTTAGTTCTCAAAAGGCCTACAACTTGTTTATGAACTATTAGAATATTTATCGACTGCAGTATCCGTCGCGCTACATCACTAGTCGCGGCGTGGCAGTGCGGGGCAGCGCGGGAGGCCAAATCGTGCCCGCCCCTCGCGTCTATTTCACCCCCGAGACGTGTAATTTAATTGTTGGAAATGTATTAATATTTCGACTTACCGATGAAAAGTGACATTAGATTTATACTTTGAGTGTGTCCTACTATCATTACTGCACAATCGAACTGCACATTTAACCATTTTTATCGGTAAAAACAAAAAAAAACATCCGATTCGCGCGTCAGGTGCGAACCGCAATTCGCACCTGACGCGCACAGCTAGTACTCGACAACGACTACTAGCGCTTGCGGTGGGATCGTTGCCTTGTTCAAACCCATGTCTACTGTTCTCACTTGGTTACTGCCACTCTAGTACATTTTAATTCTATGAATTTATGTATTTAGTAATAAATGAACTTGTATTGTTGATAGCTGTAGTACGGATGCTTACCTTGAGCACAGCCTCGACAGTAGTATCATAAGTGTCGAGCAGCAGGCGCAGATGGTCTGCATCGGCCCCCGCCCCCGCCCCCTGCCCACTCCGGGCCCCGCGCCCGCCCAGCGCCGCCTCCACGTTGCGCATGAACTCGCACCGCATCTCCGTCGATATGTCCAGACCCTCCTTCAGCTCGTGGATCAACTGCAACACGATACGACGAATATAGACTCGCAATCATGAATCGCTTGGCTCGCGGTTAAAAATATAACAATGACATCAATTGTTATAATAGAACGCGCGCCCCTCGCGAGAACCAACGGGTTAATATGCGACCCATTTCCTAGATAATGGTGCCGATTCTGTCGTAAATCGCACTAAACTAATTTTAGTCACATCTCATCTCTTTCTTACAAACATTATTGAAAAAGGATAGAACATATTTAAAGCCGTCAAATTAGTCTTTGCCGTGTTCATTTAGACGTAACCGAGATACATGCGAGTAAATTTATATTGAAAACAAGCAATGGACTAAATTGACAGGATTACACTTCTTACACCCTTTTCTTATGTTCTTTGTTAGAAAGAGACATAGTGAGACTAAATAAGTTTAGTTATAAACAACAGAATGACTACCATTGACGTGAACGTTCTACGAACACTCATAAGGCGAAATTTCAATAGTTAAGGTTGGCATATCTGAGAACAGTTGCAGCTATAACGTTAGTGCACGACGCGATATCAATAGCTCTTATACGTTTGCTGTTAGATAAGTCAAAGTCAAAGTCGTTTATTCAATTTAAGCAGTAGTACTGGTTTGGAAGTCGGCCTTCAACTGAGAAAAATCTGGCAAGAAACTCAGCAAGGATACATTCTTTAAATATTTTTTGATCAATCTGACTATATTAGCTACTTTTTTCAAAGAAAGGATTGAATCCTGGCATGTAGGATAGCAGAGCCGAATAGAAGAAGTGTAGATGGAGGTTCATGACATGAGGTGGATGACACCTTCATTTAAAAGGGAAGATCTTCCATCAGGCTGGGCCATCGTGCCTGGGGACCGCGGTCCAACTGTACATGTCGGACACTTGTGTTGGGTTTTGGGCTTTTCCAAATTTAAATTCACCCGCCAATTCATCGGTCAGCGCTACGAACCGTATGCGCAGGAAGGAATAATTCCGCGCTACGCCGTGAGGTGGCGCCTCAGTCGTCTTTCAAATTGATGTCGCTAGCGACCGCGTGTAATGCGTACAAGTACTCAATAAATAAGTGAAAAACGTTATAAAGGCATGCAAAATAGAGTGAAGTGACGATTAACAGTTACCCAAGGACTTGGGCCACCGTTCCATCTAACTGGAGACACAAATATTCAGTTCTGGACGCAGTTGGGAGACCCTCAAGACCAGCCTGGCGGGTGACGTACATCAAAATTTTGTTTCCATAGCCCTTTTATATTACTTCTGTTAAGAATTCATTTTATAATGGAAGTATCAAAACAGAGTACACATCTCTATATAGTTTTAGTTTACTTTTATTATCTATGGAAATCGATTGTAATAATCTATGGAGGGACATCCCTATGGGAGGTGCCGACAGAGTTGTTTTGATATAGTGGTCGGAATAAAAAAGAGAGTAATATCAAGGAGTAAAGTTAGTTTTACTTAATATAAATCCCTCATCGGTATATAGGATAGTACATTAATAGTTCAGAAGCTGGAAAACTGAATTACACGCCCCAAGGTAAACGTAGAAGAGCACCTAAGTACTACTTAGGTTAGGTACGTAGTAATCACTCAATATCACATTGAAAAACTGCTAAGTAAGTATAATTAATTTGTTGAAAATAACTATCAGGAAATACCGTTAGTTAATATATCAGTCTCTCTGATAAAATTCTAGTGCGTGTACAATAGTAGTTACCTACGTTGTAGGTTTCTACGACTATTGAACTGTTTGTTGACAGGTCGTTTTGTCGAAGTATTGTTGACTAATAATTAATTTAATAAGTGATAAACTTCGTGACAGTCTACTGGATTAAGGACATTGATTAAGGAACAGTATTTTCTGTAGGGATAGAGCATGGGCTGAAATTTATAAACTTGACATGATAGATAAGAGATAGGCTATTGTTATTTATATAGTATTTTGCAAATTGCAATACGGTGACAAATTTATTGGTAGAAAACAAGAAACTATATACTTACACGATCAATAAAACATTAAATCTAAATTAAAAATTAACTAATTATAATACTAAATTGTAATAAAAAGACTTGCTGAGTTTCTTGCCGGAGACTTCTCAGTTCATGTTGTATTTGGAATCAGTGTAGTCATTTTGTTAATGTTCATAAGTGTCTTATCAGGGCCTAAATTGAATAAATAATTTTGAATATGACAATATAATTAGAAATAATTCCTCCCAGACAAATAATTACATTTTATGAAGAGAAATAATGATTGGATTCTCCTTAATTCATCACCCTAATTAGTCATCCTAAAAAGGTACATATTTAATTAATTGTAGATTCAACTTGAAAAAGTAATACCTATTATTTGATAGTTATAGTTAATGAAAATTATTATTTCACTTGTATATTTCAGTATTCTTGAAATTATATTGAGAATTTAATTAATATGTTATCTACTTACTTCTGCAACTCTGTCATAATGGGGAAGGATGATAAATCAGGTACTTCTTTACTAATGCTTGATAAAAGACATGACAGTTCAAAAATAATAAAGAAGAAAAGTTCATCATCAAGTGAGTCATCACCTGAGAAACAGGTACAAAAAGCATACCAAACAGCACCGGGGTAAGTCCAACCATTCCGGTGGTGTTTCTAGTACTAAGTCAGTTGATAGTAAATCAGATGCGGCTATTATAAGAAAAATTTGGCAATGTTTTTAAAGGAAAGAAATAGTGTGGGTGTTATGGGTACCTCGGGATTACAAGCAGTTTATGTCATTCCTAACTTTGACTCACAATTCCAAAAGTCTCAAAATATGAAAGACTGGTTAGCTAAGATAAATGAATCTGCAGAAGTATATAGTTGGTCAGAGTCTCAAACAATATTTAAGGCGGCCCTCTGTGGCCGGCGCAACTTCGACGCAAGCATAGTCTAAAAGCTTGTTGGTTCATCCAACGTAATGTTTGACTGCGAAAAAAGAGAGACAGCATCATAGCCGTCGATTATCAGTCGGTAAATTCCGCTGATCATTCGCGCCCACTTCGCTAGGTAGTCATTCATGATTTCGCATTCATAAAACTTGTTCCAGGCGTGTACTTCTTGTGAAAAAATCTTACAAGTTTGTGAAAAAAATGTTGGTTATTTAGAATCTCCAATACATTTGCAAGCCTGGTATCTTAACGTTTTCTTTACTTTTACAATTTATAGGTACATTAGATATGGCCAAAGTACAGGCAAAAACGCTGTTTTTCGGAGGCTTTGACTGAATTTGTTTCACACTTTTTTTAAATTTCGCCTAGATACACGGCTAGATATAGTGCACAAGATACTAATTTGTTCAAAACATCTAACGAAAAATGTTTAACAACGCCATAATAAGTACAGAGGTTTTGTATGAAAAGTATGACGAATTGAGTCCTCTTAATGCTTTGCACAAACTTAATGGCTTGATGGATTGACAAGTGTTAAAGAGGTATTCATGGAGGAAAGGCCAGGTCAAACTATTGACAGAATTCCCTTGTGAGCAAAATTATGGGGATCTTTTGTCAGAGATGTTAGAAAGAAAATACAGACATAATGAAACATGGGTAGAATATTACTATGACAAGATTATGTTTATAAATAGGTGTGAATTAAAAGGGTAGACAGGCAGGTCTCACTCAGATTATTTATGATTATAATGCTAGGATGAATGTACAAGGGTTAGATTGTCAAGAGCCTGAAGATGTTTTAAAATACTTCAGAAACATTACCACTTAAAATGGTGACTGTCCCAGAATATTTTACCTAATTCAAACCAAGATGAAGTGAAAATCATTCATATAGTATATTATGCAAACTTACAATGATAAGGCAAATGATATACCAAATTTAAATTATGACAATACTTAGTGGAATACTACAATAACTTGTTACACTTGTGGTAATGTGGGGCATGGAGCCACAAAGAGCCTATGCCCTAAAGAGATACTTGAATGTAACAAATGCCAAAATGTTGGTCACATAGAACACAATTGTCCTACATACAACAAATACTACATCTAAAGAGCCAAGGACAAATAACTTTACCACATCTTAGATTTTTATTCATATTTTCAATATTAAAATTAACAGTAGGTACATTATGCAAAGTATTTTAAGCAAATAAGTGTTCTATAATAATCAAAGAGTAAGATGAAGCTTTTGTTGGCTTAGGTTAGGTAGTCAATGCTCATTGTTGGAACATGAAACAGGCAGGAAGCTGAATTTAAAAATGGCTACAATCAATGTGTTAGAGTTAAATGAAATTAAAAGTTTAGTTATTCTATTTAACAAATTTAGCTCTTCGTGACCGGGCATCGCTCGGTTGAAATTTCGGTTACATTATTGGAGTTTTCGTAAGGGTCCCTATTTAAAAAAAAATATTAAGCCTATGTTGGTCAGCGATAGTTTGGCTATCCCCTGGTGAAATGGTTTTTGAAATTGGGCCAGTGGTTGTTGATTTGTTCATTGCAAACAAGGGTGCAAAAGTCTATGGCTCTCTTTTATTATTAGTGTAGATGTGTGTTGATGAAGATTTAGTTCACTATTTAGTTCAGTAATTAAATCTAAAAGAATGGTGTAAGTTTATCTTGTGGAGCCAGACATTTTGTTGGTTTATGTTCTAATAGGCCAATCATCAACAGAGCTTCCTGGTAATGATTCTCTGCAATGATAATTTGATTACTAATTCGTTTAAATAAACAAAACTTTATGACAAAGTTTTCAACAATGATATTATAAAAAAAAGAGGGTTTTCAATGTATTCTGGAGTTACTATGGTTAAGACTAGAATGATGTCTAGAGTAAACGGTTCTATATATTTCAACAGAATCATTTATGAAATTAGGTAGAGTCTAGGTAGGTATAATTCTACCTGGGTCACTATGAAAACATTTGTGGTTCTAAAAGGTATATTAATAGCTGCATCTTATATTTCAGAACAGCAGGTACCAGAGATACCTTCTAATGAATCTTTGGTGTATGACATAAATAGGTACTATTACAATGGATGGTACACAATCTAAGACTATAGTTTGAGGATTGACGGGCCACTTGGCGCAGTTGTTTAAGATTCCACCTATCGCGCTGCAGGTTGTGGGTTCGATTCCCACTCAGTACTAACATGCATTTCGCGCATGAACATGTCTATACGTCCCGAGTCTGGGTATAATTATATTACTATATTGAGCATGTAGTAACAAACAAGAAATAGTATATCAGGTGACCATGGTACAAGCTTTGTTTAGTTTGGGATGAGACAATTGGTTTGAGAGTGTGTGAAAAATGTCCCGGGATAATTATATTATATAGATATAGATGTTGACTGCAGAACTGATGTGTGATGAAAGGGGTATATATATACAATCCAAACATTTACAATCTAAAATATGAGAATGACCTTCTGACAAATTGTATCAGTTTGTATGTAATATGCTTAATTGCGTTATTCTTGATTCTAGAGACCAGTTCAGTGAATTGAGGCCGTAGCTCCTTGTGCGGGCCAGCGGTATCTATACGACACGCCGCTGTTTGGATAATTGTAGCTCCTTGTGCGGGCAGGGTGCATCCTATGTACTGACGGGAAAACCGTAGCTCCTTGTGTGGGCAAATGGCATAAATACAACACAATGTAGCTCCTTGTGCGGGCAAGATAAATGAATTACAGCTCCTTGTGTGGGCAAATGGCATAAATATAACACAATGTAGCTCCTTGTGCGGGCAAGATAAATTAATTACAGCTCCTTGTGTGGGCAAATGGCATAAATACAACACAATGTAGCTCCTTGTGCGGGCAAGATAAATGAATTACAGCTCCTTGTGTGGGCAAATGGCATAAATATAACACAATGTAGCTCCTTGTGCGGGCAAGATAAATTAATTACAGCTCCTTGTGTGGGCAAATGGCATAAATACAACACAATGTAGCTCCTTGTGCGGGCAAGATGAATTAATTACAGCTCCCTGAGTGGGCAAACGACATAAATACAACACAATTTAGCTCCTTGTGCGGGCAAGATGAATTAATTACAGCTCCTTGTGTGGGCAAATGACATAAATACAACACAATGTAGCTCCTTGTGCGGGCAATTAACACATATACTTCACAGGGTACATTCTTTGGGCATGTCTTCAGTTGAAACACAAGGCCGACATGCGAACTGGTGGTGGCTTCGGTGGCTTTGATCTTTATAAGTGAAAAGAAAGAAAAAAAAAACATTTATTTCGACATACACACGACTGCTGGGGCCTGGATTGAATAAGTGGCTTTGATTTTGACTTTAAGTAAATATAAAAGGAAAACAACATAGAGAGTATACTTAGATACTTTTGGTGAAATAAATAAGTACTTTAATGTACATGTTCAAGAACATAGGATAATGTGTTGTGAGATAAATATTGGATAAGTATCTATACATATAGGGTGCGTTGTCCTGAAGGACTGATCGATGATCCATCAATTAGGCGCGCGGCCTGGGTCACTGATCGTGGGGGCCTGAAACTTGGAGGTTGTGTTCCTTCTGTGACGTGGGCATCCGATGGGAAGGGATTTTCCGAAATTCTGCCCCTAGGGGGGTGAAAAACGGGGGACAGCTAGTATGTACATATAATAATAAGAGCTAGTACATTATACTCTATAGGCAGCTAAAAAGTTAAGGAGCTAATAATAAATAATAAGTGTTGAAAATTACAGCAAGCAAATCTGGTGCATATCTTATATATATCTTAGTATAATTATTTTGTTGATGTTAAATATAGATAAGTATTACATTTTGGGGATAAATTGAGCATAAATACTGTGAGTATATTGTGAGTTTCTATAGGAACAGGTATGAAACATGAACTATGGAGATATTAGGTAGGTACCTACTTATCACATGTAGGTACTTACTAAGTTAAGTTTTTTAACATAATATCACTTTATGATTGGCTTTGATGGTTTAAATACATAATATTATGTCAAGATGCAGGACAACATTATGATTTTTATATCCTTTTATGAAATATATGTTAACGGTAATTCCAGGAAACAAAAACAAAAATTAAGAGAAATAATAAATGAAAATAACAAAAAAAAAAAAGTACTTTCTAAGAGTAGAAACTGGAGTACAAAGGGCCGCATTCTATAAGTTTCCATTATGTTGTAGCTAGTATTTTAGATCATATTGAGAATCTGACTGATCAATTGAAATATGGAAAATAATAATTAGCTTTCCTCATGCAATATTATTCTATTTAAAAAAAAATTGCGAAATATATGTACTTATAAAAAAAAAAAACCTGGTTTATCATAGAGATAATCCTTGGAAGTACTTACCTACATACATATAACATCATCATTTGGTTAGTAAAATGTTAGTTCCTTTGATTAAAACTCATACTTACTGTTTTAGTCAGTATTTCTAGGAATTTATTCTATATATTCCCTAGGTTTATATTTCTTACTAACTAAATACATCACCTATTATGTTAATGAAAGCGTTGCTTAGAATGAGGACATTCTTTAGTAATCATAGGATGGCCGAAACTTATATCTATGTGATATCAGCGCAGTCTTAGAAACTCTAGAATTGTAATATTATTATTATATTAAAATAAGTAAGGTACTTGCGATTATGTGTTATTTTTTGGATAACTTTATAAGGATTTGTTATTATATTTCGTAAATTTTTCGGATTTATTGTTTTCATTTGTATATGATTGATTTTAACAGAATTTGTTTTTATGTTCCTTTTTATCTTTAGTTTATTGTCTTCATTTGTATAATATTTAATGTTGTACTAGGAGATATAAAGTTGTCTTCGAAGATAGGTATATTATTTGTGTTTGATCTTTATTTATAATCATAACGGTTTTAATTATGTAGTATGTGTAGTTTAAAAAAAAATCTAAGGATTTGTTTTTATATTTCGTTTTATTTTTGTGTTTAGGTACTGTTTTCATTTGTATATGATTGATTTTAACAGAATTTGTTTTTATGTTTCTTTTTATCTTTGGTTTATTGTCTTCATTTGTATAGTTCTATTCAGGTTTGTACTAGAAGATTTAAAGTTATGTGTTCAAAGATATTATTTGTGTTTCATCTATTTGATTTGTCTTTATAACCATAATGGCTTTAAAAATGTAGGAGTAATGTTAAACATTTTATGTTTTAGAAGGTACAATACTTGTGTTAGTATAAAATGGTTATTATAAATGTATGAAAAGCCGATTCCTAGGTTTTGTTCTCATGTTTCTTTTTGGATTAAGTAACCATTTTCATTTGTGTAATTCTATTCACGTTTGTACTAAGAGATTTAAGTTAATTGCATGGATGTATCTATTTGTTTTTGATTAATTTTAATTATCTTTATTAGCATTACGGTTTTAATTGTTTAGTTAGTGTTATGTTTCAAAAAGGTAATTTATTTGTAGATATTCTATAATATAATGTTATGCTTCATAAGAAGGAAGGTATAGGTATTGTTCTATAAAAACTGTATACAACCTAATAAATGTATGAGTAGCTGATATATATATCATAACCTACATCTGTTTTGCTATAAGCAATTGTATTCTACCTACTTTGCTTCTTGGGTATATTGTCATATGGTTGCATTGGCCGTCTGGGACAGACGAGATATCAGGATGGCCGACTGTTAAGAATTCATTTTATAATGGAAGTATCAAAACAGAGTACACATCTCTATATAGTTTTAGTTTACTTTTATTATCTATGGAAATCGATTGTAATAATCTATGGAGGGACATCCCTATGGGAGGTGCCGACAGAGTTGTTTTGATATAGTGGTCGGAATAAAAAAGAGAGTAATATCAAGGAGTAAAGTTAGTTTTACTTAATATAAATCCCTCATCGGTATATAGGATAGTACATTAATACTTCTTATATTAATTTTCAAATTATTCAATGCACATGGTGTGCCGTATACACCACTTTTGGACATTCGAGCCTAGATTAACCAGTTACGAAGTTAGGATTCATCAATTTCAACAAAAATATCCACCTTACAAAGTCATACCTATTTGTATCAATTACACATAATTTACAATAGGTACATGCTTCTTACACACAGATACATACTCTAACAAGACTGTTTGTTATAATTTTGATGTGTAATTAACCTGAATACGCATAATTTCAAAGATAATTACGTATTTTTATTCTTTGTGCTAACGCATAGCGCGTAGGTAGGTAAGCCGGCCGGTCATCGGTTGCCGTCCGCAACCGCCATTACGCACGACCGTCGATTTTTATTGCAATTAATTTAATTTTGCACTTAGATATTTTTTTGAATATTTATCGATTTTGAGCCTATTTTTAGTTGAAATTAACCAAAATGTCTCGATCTCAAGGGGTTAAAGCCAGTAAAGACGATGTCTCCGATGATATTGATGATTTTGACAAATTGTTACAACCATTAAATATTTCTCAGGAAATGTTTTTTATGCGATTGCAGTCAGTATTCGAGATGTCAAAGAGTGTTGTTGATAAACCAGACTTGTGTGACATTTTCAAAGCACGAGTGCGTGATCTTCCTATGATACGTGATAAGTTTGAACAAAATATAACGCAAATAATTGGGATTAAAAAGTCTGCGAACCCGACATTTGTACCCACGTACAAGGAGATTGACGCGTTTGATCAAATGTACTACAAAATTCAATCTGTTGCTCAGAGTATCAACACACAGCAACCTCAGGGTAGCAGTCGCGTAAAAACAAGATTACCTAAATTAGAAATATTTCACTTTGATAGTAAACTTGAGAATTGGCCTACATTTAGGGACACTTTCACTAGTTTGGTTCATAATAGTTCAGACATTTCTAACATCGAAAAGTTTTATTATTTATTGTCAGCTGTGAGTGGATCTGCCTTGACCGTCGTGAAGTCGCTGCCGGTCACAGCTGATAACTACCCGTTAGTATGGAGCGCTTTAGTTAAGACTGCGTCGAGCAAAAAGTGAAAAAAGGGCAGTTACGGTTAAGTTGATATTAACGAAAATAATTTGTTTATACAGTGAAAATCTACATAAATGTTACAATAGATAATGTATTTACAATGTTTGTGAGGCAAACATATGGAATATGGTATAGGTTTTTTAATGGACTCATATGAAGTTGAGCAAAAGTCTACAATAATGCGTGCTGGGATTCAAAAGATTTCATATATTTTTCCTTAGAAATATTCTGTAGAAATGTAGTAAGTTAATTCTCTAATATGTAATCTTGCAGTTTTGCGACTGATATTTTCATTATATTGTCTAGAAGATTTATTATGATTTTATTCAAAATGCGCTCCGAATTCGCCATACATTTTTACTATGGGCGCGCGACGTTAAATATATACGTGAGATACGGCGCTCGAAAATTTAGTCGACCACGAGAGCTCAGAGAGAGACCACGTCTCTTTGCGGAACGACTGCTTAGGAACACTCGATCGCGATCTAACGTGTACGTACACTCTAAATCAAACAGTATAACGACATAACTTTAGTTTTTCGTTTTTTGAGGATAATATAATATTATTTTTATTACTTTTGTTTAATTTGCAATGTTAATCAGTTAGTTTGCTTAGGTCAAATCTTGCAAGCTGAATCTTTTCTCAGAATTTTGAAAAAGTGTCCGCCATGTTGAACTTTTTAGGTACTGGTCCGATTGCTCTCAAAATCGATATTTGTGAGTCCTTGAGATCACAAAACAAGAATCTTTTCTCAAAATGTTGAAAAAGTGTCCGCCATTTTGAACTTTTTAGATACTGGTCCGATTACTCTCAAAATCGACATTTGTGAGTCCTTGGGGTCACAAAACAAGAATCTTTTCTCAAAATGTTGAAAAAGTGTCCGCCATGTTGAACTTTTTAAATACTGGTCCGATTGCTCTCAAAATCGATATTTGTGAGTCCTTGGGGTCACAAAACAAGAATCTTTTCTCAAAATGTTGAAAAAGTGTCCGCCATGTTGAACTTTTTAGGTGCTGCTCCGATTGCTCTCAAAATCGATATTTGTGAGTCCTTGGGGTCACAAAACAAGAATCTTTTCTCAAAGTGTTGAAAAAGTGTCCGCCATGTTGAACTTTTTAGATACTGGTCCGATTGCTCTCAAAATCGATATTTGTGAGTCCTTGGGGTCACAAAACAAGAATCTTTTCTCAAAATGTTGAAAAAGTGTCCGCCATGTTGAACTTTTTAGGTGCTGCTCCGATTGCTCTCAAAATCGATATTTGTTAGTCCTTGGGGTCACAAAACAAGAATCTATTCTCAAAATGTTGAAAAAATATCCGCCATGTTGAACTTTTTAGATACTGGTCCGATTGCTCTCAAAATCGATATTTGTGAGTCCTTGGGGTCACAAAACAAGTATCTATTCTCAAAATGATGAAAAAATATCATGTTCTTGTTTTGTGACCCCAAGGACTCACAAATATCGATTTTGAGAGCAATCGGACCAGCACCTAAAAAGTTCAACATGGCGGACACTTTTTCAACACTTTGAGCAAAAAAATTCTTGTTTTGTGACCCCAAGGACTCACAAATATCGATTTTGAGAGCAATCGGACCAGTATTTAAAAAGTTCAACATGGCGGATATTTTTTCAACATTTTGAGAATAGATTCTTGTTTTGTGACCCCAAGGACTAACAAATATCGATTTTATGAGCAATCGGACCAGTATCTAAAAAGTTCAACATGGCGGACACTTTTTCAAAATTCAGAGATAAGATTCTTGTTTTGTGACCCCAAGGACTCACAAATATCGATTTTGAGAGCAATCGGACCAGTATTTAAAAAGTTCAACATGGCGGATATTTTTTCAACATTTTGAGAATAGATTCTTGTTTTGTGACCCCAAGGACTCACAAATATCGATTTTGAGAGCAATCGGACCAGTATCTAAAAAGTTCAACATGGCGGACATTTTTTCAACATTTTGATAAAAGATTCTTGTTTTGTGACCCCAAAGACTCACAAATATAAATTTTGAGAGCAATCGGACCAGTATCTAAAGAGTTAAACTAACTGCAACAAAACTTGATATTTATTAGGTATTTTAAACAAATATATTATTTTGATGACAATTGCGTTTACATAATATATGAATAGAATATGGATACATTAATTAGTATTCCATACTAGTAATTAGCTACACATAATACAATGTCCTCTCATTGTAACTGATGTCAATCAACACTAAATATTATTATTTTAAAATTTTAATTTACTTACTTATATCGTGCGGGTGCAAACGGCCAACCGAGCTGAGAGTACTGACTGTTGTGTGCGTGTCGACACACACAACGCTAACCCGCAGTAAAACACCTATTTGCCGCGCGCTGCCTTCGCACGACGCCCTCTTAAGCGGTACGAAAATAAGCGCGCGCTTGCGACCGCTTATTTAGATAAATTATTTAATTTCAAGCCTTTAACGTGTGAATCGGCAGCGGGATTAAATTCATTTTTACAAACATTTCAAGAAAGTGTTAAGGCTCTTCAGCTAATAGATATACCTGATTTATCGAGTTTTGTTTTGTTCTATATCTCGTTACGTAATCTCGACCCTACTACGAGACGCGAATTCGAATTGAACTCGAAGCAAGGGGAAGTACCTGCGTTCAACGATTTAATGGCTTTTATCGAAAACCATATTAATGTTTTAGAAATGTCTGATTGTAAGCCAAATTCAAATAAGATTTCAAACATAAATAAATCAAATCAAAATAATAGATCGAATTCAACACAAAATTTTTCAAAACCTCCCCTTAATAAATCAATTCATCAAAAGATGACCTTATCATCGTCTGTTTGCAGTACAGACAAACCCAGTGAATCAATTAAATCCAGGGATTGTCTGTATTGTAAAAAAATGCATTCAATTTATAGATGCAATGAGTACATTGACCTTTCGCCGGAACAACGTCTAAACAAAATCAAGCAACTAAAATTATGTGAAAATTGCCTTCGTGATCATGCTTTAAAAGACTGTCCGTCTAAGGTTCGGTGTACTATTTGCAAAAATATGCACCATCATACTTTGCATATCGACTCGGGTTCTAGTACGGGTTCAACTTCGAGTTCGAATTGCAATGTTGGTATTGTGTCGCTTACTTGTTCGTCCGATGCGACAGTTCTGCTTGGTACTGCTATTATACACGTCGCAGACTACTGGGGCCAGTACCATAACGTACGTGCTATAATAGACAGTGGTGCCATGACGGGCTACATGACTCGAGATTGCGCGAAACGGCTCGGACTTGCACGGCGCAAGTGCGAGTTTCAACCAATAGGTTTGGGTGGAAATCCAGTACAAGACTTCGGTATCTCGACTTGTACTATCAAACCTCGGAATAGTAATCGTCCTGTTTTGACTACTGACACTATTATCGTGAATAGTATTGCCGGTAATCTACCGACTACGCATTTATCAAATACGGTTATTAATCAATTTCAAAATCTCGTTTTGGCGGATCCAGGGTTTTATAAACCAGCACCTGTAGACATGCTGATTGGTGGTGACTTATTCCCTTATATCTATAACGGTGAATGTGTCATCCCAGGCCAAAGTGGTATTCCTGTAGCCATGAATTCTATATTCGGTTATGTGATCGCCGGACAGACTACGGTTGATAGTTCAGATCAGACAGGCACTGCTGCGTTTTCAGAAATTAGTCAGATAGTTCATACCAAATTTTGTGGATTGTCAACAAATATTGATCAAATCATGTCAAACTTTTGGGAACTGGAAAGTATACAGTCTGCTATAGAACAGAATCCAGACGACGTATTAGCCGAGGAATTGTTTGCAGCTAGTCATAGGCGCGATAGTACCGGTAGGTATGTAGTTCAATATCCTTTTCGACCCACTTTAGAGTTAGGTGATTCACATCAGACGGCGGTTCGTAGGTTTGTCAATCTAGAGGCCAAGCTCGAACGTCAACCGCTACTTAAGTCTGAGTATCACAATTTCATGCAAGAGTATGAAAGTCTTGGGCACATGACTTGTCTGGGTACTATGCAGAACGTGGATTCAAAATATATTATCCCGCATTTTTGCATTTTCAAGCCCTCGAGTACGACCACGAAACTTCGTGTGGTGTTCGACGCGTCAGCCAAGACATCAAATAGTCTGTCCCTGAATTCGGTAGTTCTTCCAGGTCCGAAACTTCAGGCAGATTTAAATCAACAGCTGATTAACTTTCGTTTGAATGAGATCTGCTTGTCCGCGGATATTTGTAAAATGTACCGTCAGATCCTCATCGATCAGAGTCAACGAGAGTATCAGCACATTCTTTGGCGGGATTCACCAAATAAATCAATCCAGATTTATCAACTGAACACTGTGACATACGGGGTGGCCAGCAGTCCATACCTGGCGATCAAAGTGCTACAGACCCTCGCTGAAAACGAAGCAGAGAAATATCCAAAAGCTTCTGCGGTACTGAAGCAGGCTTTCTTTATGGATGACTTTCTCTGGTCCGTTTCCTCAGTACAAGAGGCTGCTGATTTACAGGACGAGCTCATGGCACTACTACAGAGTGGTGGGTTCACGTTACGAAAGTGGTCTAGTAACTGTGCTGAGATTCTGCAGCGGTTGCCAGCAGACCATCGCGAGACCCCTGTTGAATTCAGCACTGATCAAAACCTTTCCATCAAGGTCCTCGGTCTTCAATGGTTGCCAGCTTCGGATTCATTTTCGTTTTCAACGACTCCGATGAACCCTGTTGTCACAAAGCGAACGGTTTTGTCACAGATTGGTCGGCTCTTTGATCCACTTGGTTTTGTTGCACCTTGCGTGTTCTTTGCTAAATGCTTCATGCAGAAACTGTGGGCTCTCAATTTAGGTTGGGACCAGAGTTTGCCTGCTAATTTGGAAGAACAGTGGTTAGCCTTTGTCAACGAACTACCCCTGTTATCCGAATTTAAACACGAACGTCATGTTGCTGTCGCAAATGAAACCTATACTCAGATTCTAGGGTTCTGCGATGCGTCAAGTCATGGATATGCAGCTGTTGTATATTTACGTTCTACAAACAATGCCGGCATGAGCAAAGTAAGTCTGCTTATTGCCAAATCAAAAGTGGCTCCATTAAAGACTCTGTCTACTCCACGTTTAGAGTTAATGGCAGCACATCTTTTGTCAAAGTTAATCAAATATGTCAAGTCCGTCTTAAAGGACCGGCTTCCAATTAATGAGACGCTGTTATTCACTGATTCATCGGTGGTCTTAGCGTGGCTCAACACACCTTCTTACAGTCTCAAGGTCTTTGTGGCCACTCGCGTGGCCAAGATATTGGAAGCAGTATCTCTAGAATGCTGGTTCCACGTGAGTGGTGCATGTAATCCAGCTGATATCTGCTCCCGCGGCGCAGCCCCGTCTGCGTTGTTGGCGATGCATGAATGGCTTAACGGACCTAATTGGCTTTCTCTAGTCAAGTCGCACTGGCCAGTTAAGACCATCGATGAATTCAGAGATGTCAGTCCTCCAGAATTAAAGCCTCAAACCACTCTGGTTTCTGTGGATACTCCTCAATCAAAAAGTTTACTCTATGACTTGACTGAGAAGTATTCTAGTTTTGACAAACTTATCAATGTCGTTGCCAGGTGTTTTCAATTTATTCAAAACTGTAGGGTTTCAAAAACAGAACGGAGAGCTCTGTCGGTTAGTGACATTCGCAAGGCTCATGACGTCATAGTTAAGTCTGTTCAAGCTCATCATTTTTCAGCAGATACTACAGCACTGTCGAAAGGCGAGCATTGTTCTCAACCACTGAGAAAGCTACACCCTTTCTTGGACCCTAAACGTTTCCTCAGGGTGGGGGGTAGACTTTCCCAGTCCAGCTTGACTTATGACAAAAAGCACCCTCTGCTTTTACCGAAATGTTCTAATTTCACTCAAATCCTAATTGACTATTATCATAAGTTGCATCTGCATGTCGGTCCACGAACACTTCAGAGTATTATAAGCCAAAAATACTGGATCATATCTGCTCGGAGTGCAATTCGTTCACGTACGATTCGATGCATATCATGTTTTAAAGTCTCACCGTCAACTCGACAGCCCCTCATGGGTGAGTTGCCCAAGTATCGATCTCAAGATACACATGTATTCCACACTGTTGGAATAGACATAGGCGGTCCTTTTTATTCAAAAGAGTCTAGTCGCAGGAACGCCAGAATTTCCAAATCGTATTTGTGTGTGTTCGTCTGCTGTTCAACCCGTGCAGTACATTTGGAGGTTCTGTCGTCTCTGAGCACTGAATGTTTCATGGCCACATTTGACCGTTTCACAGCTAGACGCGGCTTATGTCATACCATTATATCTGATAATGCCACGAACTTCGTGTCAGCCGGCAAGCATCTCGCAGAAGTTTCAAGTTTTCTTAATTCAAATGATAATGACTTGAGTGCTAAGATGACTAGTCGTGGAGTTGAGTGGAAACATAATCCTCCCACAGGAAGCCATTTTGGTGGAATCTACGAATCCGCCATCAAATCGGCAAAACTACATTTAAAACGTACAATAGGTACCAGGGCATTGTCTTTTGAAGAATTGACAACAGTCTTCTCTCGAGTTGAGGCTGTATTAAACTCAAGACCCTTGTGTCCTTTATCAAATGATCCTACCGAGTTCGAAGTTTTAACACCGTCGCATTTCTTAATAGGTCGAGAGCTTCTATCGGTACCTGAATATAACCTCACAGATTTATCTATTAGTAGACTCGGTCGATGGCAAGCCATCCAACAGCTTTCTCAGCAGTTCTGGAAGCGCTGGCGACTAGAATTTCTGCATACACTGCAACAACGCCAGAAGTGGTTTCACAACTGTCAGAATCTGAAAATCGGAGATCTTGTCCTCTTACATTCTGATGCTCCACCTCTGAACTGGCATTTAGCTAGAGTGACAAAAATACATCCCGGACCTGATGGCGTTGTGCGCGTAGTTAGTGTTCGCACAAAGAACAGTGAGTTTACTCGTCCGGTTGTCAAACTTAGTCCCCTCCCCTTGGAGCAGGACTCACTTTAATTATATTTTACTTAATCTTTTGCTCACATAGATTTCCTTGCAAAACCTATGTGAGAACTTAGTTTAACATACAGTCCACACTCTACCACATCACATATTTTCAATTACATATTATTCAAACACTACAATTTTCAAATATTAACACTACATATTCAACCTCCTGGTTTGGTAACTGGGAAATCCTGGTGGATTTCGGTGGGGGGAATGTTGGGTTTTGGGCTTTTCCAAATTTAAATTCACCCGCCAATTCATCGGTCAGCGCTACGAACCGTATGCGCAGGAAGGAATAATTCCGCGCTACGCCGTGAGGTGGCGCCTCAGTCGTCTTTCAAATTGATGTCGCTAGCGACCGCGTGTAATGCGTACAAGTACTCAATAAATAAGTGAAAAACGTTATAAAGGCATGCAAAATAGAGTGAAGTGACGATTAACAGTTACCCAAGGACTTGGGCCACCGTTCCATCTAACTGGAGACACAAATATTCAGTTCTGGACGCAGTTGGGAGACCCTCAAGACCAGCCTGGCGGGTGACGTACATCAAAATTTTGTTTCCATAGCCCTTTTATATTACTTCTTATATTAATTTTCAAATTATTCAATGCACATGGTGTGCCGTATACACCAACTTGTATATTTGCAGATTCTGGAGAGAACTTCATAAGCGCGATGCAGAATGTAGTGGGTTTGTAGGCGCCATGCAGGATAATAAGGCGCCACGCCATCTATCTTTCCGTGTGTGAACTATCTCAGTGTTACTGATAGATGTCGCTATATGTACATATTGTGCCTACCACAAGTGATTGGGAACATGACGATGGTAATGAAATGTTTATAGAATGGTAACGAAGATACCTGTTTGACAGTGAGGCAGGAGGGGTGGTCGGGCCTGGTCTCGAGGCGGAAGGCCAGGTAGTCGTGCACGGCCTCCATGCAGATGCTGGTGAGCAGCAGGAAGTGCGACCGGTACGACGGCAGACGCATCGCTCTACATTCCGCTGACCACCACCCGTACCTATTCGAATATAAGTAAACTGTTTTATAAAAACCTTAAACCGACTTCAAAGTACATCGAGAACTTATCAAATCCTGATCTGTCCGGACCAAACGGGAAGTGTACCCTTTCAAACAAAAAAAGATTTTCTAAATCGATTAATAAATGACGGAATTATGAGGTAACAAACATAAAAAAAAAATACAACCGAATTGAGAACCTCCCTTTTTTGAAGGACTTCAAAGACCTGTACAGATAAAAATTCAGATCATGTCTCAAGTGTCATCGTGTTAATCGAAAATACACCTAATATTATTAGTGCAGGTTACAAATTCAATTTTTTTAATCTCGATTCAAAATTTGACATGAGCACTGACTGACATTCTACATTTTTTTATCTCCTTGGGTCGGTTCACCTCGAGACACGCACAAAGGTCGGTTTTGGATACTTTTGGCTGCCTTAAGAACATCGTCTTGGTCGATGTATTTTTTTTTTTTTTTATTTTTTTTTTTTATTGTTTATAGGCCTGTGTTTGACCACAATCTCACCATGGTAAGTGATGATGCGGCCGAAGGTGGTAAGCATACAAAGCCTAGAAGGAGCTGGCTCTCAAGTGCAGCTATCGGAACACACCGAAAGGTGCTTGGCGACAGATTTTCAACTTGAGGGTGGTAGCCAGCCAGGCGGGTACTACAAAGTACCCTACCACCGTGCTATGGTTTCCTCACGATGTTTTTCCTTCACCGAAAGCTCAAGCTCATTGTAGGATTCGAACCCGGGACCTTCATCTCGGTATCCGACGTCACTACCACTGAGCTATCATCGCCTTAAAATGTATGTATAAACGTATGTTCATTTATGTGTATCTCTTGTCAAAACAATAAATTTACAAACAATTAATTTGAATAATTATAATTTATTGTAATACTATGATTACATAGTGCCTCCAGATTAAGACAATAGGCTACTTTCCTGAAAAAAACTAATTAGTCCGTCATTTACATTATCAAAAAATATTAGACACGTATTTTTTCTTTTGACAATTAAACAAAAAAATACGAAGATATCGTGTGTTGAAGTTCCGCGTAACGTCACGGTGTGGTACACTTTTTAGGAACAAGTGACGTCACGAGCCCTCACTCCCGAACTTAGTCGCGCTTTATCTTCGTCAATTGTTAATGATTTGGTAAAGCAAAAAATACGTGTTTAATATTTTTTGATAATCTAACTGACGGACTAATTAGAATTATTATATTTTTACCCAGGCAACATCCCTATTTGCAACAATTAACAAAAATTGTATAATACAACACTGTCATGACAACCCTTAATATTTCTTATAGCTGGCTGTAAAGTCATTCTTAAGTTATGTCGTGCGTGACCAAGGGAAATAGGGATTATATAATGTAGTTTAGATAAGTGACTAATGTATGAGAGAATGGTCAAACATAAAAAGTACAAAAATATAAAAACCTTCTCAACTCCTCAGTCTTTAGTTCATCCTCATCTAAAACGGACTCAGTCTTTTCATAGTTTTCTTTGGAGTCTTCGAATACTTCAGCCGGATCGTTTTCGTCGAACGTCTCTGGTTTCACTACCTGTTACTTTAAAGTGTTAGTGCCTTCAGTTTTTATACCACTACAGTAGCAAATAAGCATTCGGCTCGCCTTTTTTTTTTTTATTTGTTGGCGTCACACTGCTTGTGTATTTTGCTATTTTCCAGTTATATTATAAGTTCTCGTCACAATAAATCACGTTCACAAGTCCTCAGTCAGTCACTGTCCATAAAAGTCATGTTTTAGTACAATGGTGGTTGAACTAAAACTTATCACGGACTTCTTCAGACAACTTGAAAAGGCACGATACAAATGATTCATTTCATTTCACTTCACTGGTGCACATGGCTTGATCTTTATTGGATAAAATACCACCGATAATATGTAATAAAACTCAAAATACACGAATTTATGAAAATAAAAATGAAAACGCTATGTCACTCTGCAAGTTCCCGCCAAAAAGTCCATTCGGCTCGCTTGATGGTTAGCGTAGCCTATAGACCACACTAGGGGTATCACTCGCAGCCCGCCAGACCGTTGGTATGTGCGCGTTGTAACCATCATTTTACTGGTTGAATCCAGATTTAACACCGGTTTTAAGATAACCCTGGCTCCTTGTATTAAGTATCAGATGTACGGGTGGATACGACAATAAATGAAACCACGTTAAGTACTCATAAATACGATAAACTTTTACTACTACTAACTTAAGTAAGTCATGCTCACTTTAAGGCCTTTGCTTGCGGCGGCGTCGTGTGGCGGGTCGCTCACTTCCCTCCAATATGGTTGCGAGGGCGGTGGCTGCCACACGCGTCATATGCGTGAACAGGTGCTGCTTGTGGGGGCTGCTCTGCACCGAGTTTGCTATTTATTTACTTATTAAATATAGATTCAGTCTACTTTGTAGTTTTGCCGCCTCGCCGGGGCACGCAATTGTTGTCAGTGCGATTAGAATGTAAATATTATGTAATGAATGTAAGCTTGTTAATCGCACTGGCAACAATTGCGTGCCCCGGCTCGGCGGCATAATTTCGAAATCGCAAAAAAATACAGCTTTCAAAGTTGGTCATATCTATGAGTATTTTAAGTGGTTTCATTTATTGTTGTATGTCGTATCCAACCTGTATACATGCTGGGTTTTCCTAGACTTTCCTAGGTTTTAACCATCTCGTGTAATGGGGATACAAGTTTACAATAAAAAACTGATTTTTTAAATTGAAATAATTTTGGAGTATTTCAACTTTTCCTTATATAAATAAATAAATAATAAATAAATATCCTGGGACATTCCTCACACACGGTCATCTGATCCCAAACTAAGCAGAGCTTGTAATATGGAAACCAGATAACTGATATAATACATATACTACTTTTTGTTTGTAAATACATACTTAATATACATAATTACACCCAGACTCAGGACATACAGACATGTTCATGCACACAAATGCATGTCCTGTGTGGGAATCGAACCCACGACCTGCGGCGTGTAAGGCGAACCTTAACCAACTGCGCCAACTGGCCCGTCAAGGTTATATAATGCTACATTCAACATTAAAAACTTACATCAGGTTTTTCCAGCGTCAAATAGACCTTCTGCAGTAAGTTCTTGCGCATCTTGTATATGAACATCATACATCGGCGCACACCCTGCGTCTTCAATATCTCGCGGTGGTATTCTCTGTTGCATAAATGAGTCGGTATTGAAATAGAAAGAAAGAAAATACATCCGCAACGCGGTGTGAACTGACCTTTTACTTAATTTTATCTTTATCAGTAAAACTTTCTGGCCATATCAAAGCGGCACAAGTGGCGACGGGTCGAGTATATCTCCATCTCTATCAGTACGCACCTGTAGAGCGAGACGGAGCACCTATCGAGTAGCCGCAGGTGCGCGATCTCGTCGAGCGGGCCCAGATCGAACGCGTCATTGTCACTCTCGAACTGTTCACCTGTTCCGTGATTACTGTCCGATATCACTATCTCTGGAGTTGTTTGACCGTTGTACTCTGGAAAATATAAAATGTTAAAAATTCGATCAATGATTTCAAAACTAAAAGGATAGGCCCACCGGAACACTGCAAAAAACTTCTTCATACAAGTAAACAGTACCGTCAACAACGAAGTGCCGCGTTGCATAGGCGTATGAGTAACCTTGTATACGCGTACAATTCAGCCATACAAGAAGAAAATAAACAATAAACGAACGAATTCCGCGGACCGCAGACGACTGAGTCGCGTTGGCATTAAACTGACTTTTTAGGGCCAGCGCGTTGGTGCCATTTCGTCGCGAAGCTTTCGATATATTAAAGTTGTCGCGTATGATAGATGATGCGTCAGAAATTGGTCAAAGGCCATTAAAATTTGCGTACAAATATCATCCTTCGAAAGCATCGACAAAAAATCCCTTTAAAGTAGTAATAACGAGCAATCCAATACCGCAACTAGTATGTGCTTTTGCACTGACCAATCACTGCATCTAAATGTTTAGCGTGTCCCTCACTTAGCCGATCAGAGCGCATTGTTGATGGTGGGGAATTAACAGAATAAATTTCAAATAAATTGAACGATATTTCGCTTCTTTAGGTTAATAGTTCGAGGTTCGGCACGTAAAGCCATTGGTCCCAGCTATCACATAAATGTGATAGTCTTTAAGCTGTTCGAAGGCCTCCTAGGCGGCTTGTAAACTCCAACAGTAGGTTGACCACTAGTATCTGCCCATTCCTGCCCACCCACTTTTGAGAAAGATACGGGAAGAAAAATCATTGAAACCAAGTTTACTCACTAAAACTCTCAACTCCACTATCCACCTCATCATCATCGCGCACCTTGGCGGAACCGTCTCTTGAGCCGTCCTCCTTGTACTTGTGTTCTGAGTGCGAGCTTGAGTCGCTGTTGCTCGAGTCAGTCGGGTTGTTGCTCACGTTGAAGCGCACTTGACACGGACGGTGGGATTCTGATGATTGTCTGTTGGGAGAAATATGAGAAGTTGTTGTAAGAGATGTAGAGCATAGCATTTATTCGCTCAAAGAGCAGCTCGAAAGGGGAAGTACCACCACCTTACAGAATACCGCAGCCAAATAACTTAATGTTGTGTTGCTGCGCGTGAATAAGGTCGAACTTTTTTTTTTTACTTTTTATAGGCCTATGTTTAACCACAATCTCACCATGGTAATTAATGATGTGGCCGAAGGTGGTAAGCACACAAAGCCCGTAGAATGAACTGGCTCTCAAGTTCAGCTGTCGGGACAAACCTATAGTGTATCTTTTTGGGGAAGGGTTGTTAACGCGTGAATACCTCGTGTTTGAAAGAACTATAGTAGTTAGAAACATCGTACTATTTTTCCTGACAGATAGACAGACGAACGGAGTGGCAACATAAGCATTCCTTTTTACCTTTTTGGATCGGAACCCTAAAAGCTCTAAAAATCGCCATCGTAAACCATCTTATGCAGCTGTTAAGTACCTAAAGAATAATCATAGAATGTACCTGCTAATATCTGAGTCGAGCGAGGTGCGGTGCGGGTGTCGGCGCCGCAACTGGCTCTTGTAGCGCATCGAGCGCAACATCTGGCGCACTGACACTATCTTCAGGCGCATGTTCATCGCCGTGTTGAACCACAGGCACATCGCCTGGGACAAACAACCTTATGTTAAATGGAGGTAAAATTTTTTTCAATTGAAGATGTCGCCTGTGCATAATATAAATATAACCTACACGGCTCGAAAGGATGGTCTTAAAGCTACTGGCTTATATTTCTAGTGTAAAGCGTATCACTAGCTTTTGAAGAAAACATCGTGAGGAAATCTTTATCCCGAGAAGTTTTAAGGTGAGTCTGCTATCGACACTGATCTCAGTTGAAGACCAAATTACGAATTGTTGGTAACTTCAGTAGCTTTGACCTATATAAGTGCCTTTCGGCCTAAATTGAATAAATGGCTTTGACTTTGAGTACTTTATAGATTTTTTGTTGGTTCGATTCCCAGCACAGAAACCTAGTATTTTCCCGGGATAAAAAGTAACCTATGCCAAAGTTCATCAAAATCGTTCAGTCGTCAGCTTTGATTTTGATACTGGACTATGGCTTGAATTTGCACATATCTCGGAGGAGTTGTGTAGACGATAATGAGGTATAACTTTTTTGGAAACGAACACTACACCTTCACTCAAGCCAGACAATATTTCAGTACCTAAGGCTGCTTTTCCACCAAAGATGTGCTATGCAGCTATGCTGCGAGGATGTAATAGCTAAGCGGTGAAACTGTGTGACCGTTTGTACTGATACTAAGCTATGTAGCGGTGCGAGTAAGATGTGCTATGAAGATGCGCCGCCGCAAAGTAGCTGCGCGAGGAAGATTAGCTCGAGCTATGCGATGTATCGATAGTAGGCGCGGCGAGGGCGGCGCTACTACTTCTACTTTCTATACTATGTCTACTTTCAACGACAAACGCGGGCCTATTGTAGGTACTCTGCTCTGCACATAACTACACCACTCGCGACCATCCATAGCACGCATCCTTCCATATTCAAATTCAAATTCAAATTCAAAAAGCATTTATTCAATTTAGGCCCTGATAGGGCACTTGTGAACGTTAACAAATGGCTCTACACCGGTTCCAAATACAACTTGAACTGAGAAGACTCCGGCAAGAAACTCAGCAAGTCTTTTTTTTTTAAATATGTAAATAGAAGTATTACAATTACAAAATATATATAACAATAGCCTGCGAAGCGAACAATTCATTCAAATGCATTCTTGTCATCTACAAAATCAGAAACTTTATAGTACCCTTTCGTGCATAACTTCTGTTTAACTATCTTTTTGAATCTATGTATAGGTAGCTCTTGGATTTCTTTGGGTACTTTATTATAGAAACGTATACATTGCCCCTTGAATAACATATCTTAGTTGAATCCGTTTCCACCAGTGCTAAACTAGTGCACCAATAAATATGATTGGTGGATATCAAACGCATCCATAGCAACGTAGCATAGCACATCTCTGGTGCAAATATAAGCAGCCTAATGCTCTAAGCTGCGGCTATTACAAAATTGTTGCCAACAGTTTCAATTTGAAACCGATCAAATATAGTAATTTTTAATTACTTTTAAACGTTCTAGTAATTTCAGTTGCAATCGTTGCAAATGCAACTATTTTCGACACAGTATTTTTTTCTATAGATTAAGATTGTTTCAAATTGAAAATAATTGCAACAAGTTACAAAATCCATGGAACAAAAAGTAAGCGCCATATCAGGGACAATCTTTTTTTATTTAATAAATCCTAATTTAATATTATAAATGCGAAAGTGAGTTTGTTTGTTACGTCTTCACGCCTCAACTACTCAACGAATAGCCAATGGTATGGAAAACGACATAGGCTACTTTATCGCGGAACGCGGGGGAAACTGAGGGGCACAGCTAGTATTCTTATAAGGCTAAACACCGTAGAAGAGGCACTAACCTTTATCCTGTTCTTAAAGAGCTGCGTTGCGATGAGCGGATGGTCCTGCGTCATGGCTTTAGTGGAGGGGTACAGTTCGACCGCGTTGTAGAACGAGTCCAGGAGAGTTCCCACTTCGCGCATCGCGCGACCCACGTCCTCCGAACAACGCTCGCACTCGAACGAGAGGCAACCGAACAACTTGTCACCTGTACCAGATAACACTATGTACAGTCGCAGACTGAAAATGTTTATCACATTTCAAACTCGATTCCATCTCACACCGCGCGCAATAAGGTCTAATAGGTATGTCTTCATCGTCAACCTATAATGTCCCACTGCTGAGCACAGGCCTCCTTTCACAAATGAAAGTGAAAGGGAATGGGCAATATAATGGGTAGTGGTCAACCTACTGTTGGATTTTTTCTGGCCGCCTAGGAGGCATCCAGATAGCTTAACGACTATCACAATTAAGTGATAACCGGGACCAACAGCTTTACGTGCCATCCGAAGCACGGAGCGCTCGATTTGAAATACCACTAGGCGGTCACCCATCCAGGTACCGACCACGACAGGCGTAGCTTAACTTTTTTTTTTTTTTCTTTTTATACTACTAAGTCGGTAAACAAGCATACGGCCCGCCTGATGGTAAACGGTTACCGTAGCCATATGGACGCTTGCAACACACGAAGCGCCGCTCACGCGTTACCGATCTTTCCCCCCTCCCCAATGAGCTCTGGCGACCTTACTCACGCGCAGGAACACAACTTTACACAACATAAAGTTATTTGGTTGCGGTATTCTGTAAGGTGGAGGTACTAACCCAGTCGAGGTGCTCTATGAGCGAATAAACGCGATGCTCTACCTCTCTCTGCCGATCGATTAAGAACGGCTAATCATGCTACACCACGAGAGCTTTTAATTGTGAAATGTTTTTATGTATCGAACACAGCAAAAAGGCTGTCAATGACTCATTTAATCAAATGTATATACGGCCCGCCGTGAGGTGAGGTGCGTCAACCTGATGAAACAGCAATGTGCAAGAGAATATAGACCGTATGTTGGTAAACATTTTTAGTCCGCGACTGTACACACAACGTGTAACGGAGAGAAAGCGGTGATGACTATATCAGGTATAGATTCTCTACAAAAAGTTTTAGCTCAAAATTAATTACTCAAAAATTCAAACCAAATTTTTGGTTCAAGTTTATTGAATTGAAATCACAACCATCGTGTCAGCGCTCAATGAAAGTCATTTCATTTCACGTCACTTGCTAATATTATTATAAAATTTTCTCTTTTGCGATCTGTGCGCCTAGTACACACGGCAACACATCAAGCTATACATTTCCAGTATAACCTGATCTCGCATTGTATAGGATTTCTGTACATTGGGAGGTCAGCCTATACTGGAAATGTATAGCTTGATGTGTAGCCGTGTGTACCATAGAAGTGGATTACTGTATTGGATATACCCTTTCCGTTACACGTTGTATATAGATGCTTTTTCAACACACTTGCTCGTAAAGTGAAATTTATGGCACCGTTTTTAGTATCATAATGCAGCTTATTACACACGAATGTTTTTGACTTTACATCACCGCACAGTTTTATGATAGGTATAACCCCGATTGTTAAGTTTGTACCTCAATGTAATTGATATGTGTGTAGACGAAGCATTTTTAATTTAAACGGGTAAAACAGTTTGACAGCGCAACACTGTCAAAAAAAAAAAACCTGCGCGCCATATATGTTAACGTTCTAATTGTATGCCTATTTTTTCCTCGCAAGTGTGTTGTAAAACGTCGTATGACATGCGTATGCATCATCATTACACTCTCGGCTCCCTTATCGCTTAATACCGCCTTGTCTGTAATAACGAACTTTGCACACATGTATCATAATGTACTATTCAAGGCGGCAGAACTTGTGAAAACGCTCACTGCTGTGAAACAATTTTATAAAGACAACTTAGAACTAAATCCACTTACTATCATCATCATGACCGTCAACTTCAGAGTCAGGCTTCGCGTCCTGTTGTTCGGCGGCGACGTCTTCGCACGAGCCTTGTATCACGGACAAAGGTTTCGACTGCCCTTGGCACGGGTTGCGATTTACAAACCTGTTAAGTACGTTATTAATAACATTGCAGTCCCTGGTTATTAAAGCAAGTATCAAAAATTTATCGGCAACTTTAATAGGTTTCAACTATTTTTAATTGAATTAAAAATTAGTAAAACTATCACTAATCGGTTGAATTAACGCTTACGAGTCAATTCATACAGCTTAACGAATTCGGATCTGAAACATAATATTGATTTGCAAATGTGGCTAGATTAGCCACCAACGAAAATGCTTGCAAATTATCATTTATTAACCGACTTCAAAAAAAGGAGCAGGTTTTTTATGTTTGTTACCTCATAACTCCCGTCATTTATCAACCAAATTGCTTTTTTGGACTGGCACACTTCCCATTTAGTCCCATTGTCATCAGGTCAGGATTTGATTACATTTAAGTGTACTTTGAATTCGGTGTAAGTTTTTTGTAAAACAGTTTTCAATTATCTTATAAGAGCCTAAACTGAAGTCATTGACAAAAATTATAACAAAGAAAATGCCACAGCTTTAAACGTCCCACATGTTGGTGCGAGACTTGCTCGTATTATAAAACGTCAGTCGAAGCGTTCGGGCTACGGTAACCAAGTTTACGGTACGGTTTACGATAACAAAGTTTGTCGACTTCGCTACAGATGGATTTACCTATAATCGAAGATATTCTTGATAAGTGTGGGTACGATGTTCCTCTGCGCACAGAGGTAGGCATCCTGGTGCGTGAGCGAGCGGCCCGCCAGCTTGGCCTGCAGCTCCAGCCAGATCAGGTCCTTCAGCTCGTTCTGCCACACCTGCTCCTCGCGACTTATCTGTATAATACCATTCTTGTTTTAAACTATGCTCGTGGACCCCCTGGTTTACTAATACTGGCCAATAAGTCTAATAGACGCCACATACACAAATTTAGAAGCGCTCGTAGCATGATTAGACGTTCTTAATCGATCGACTAAGTTAAGCCATCTGGATGGGTGACGCCTAGTGGTATTTCAACTCGAGAGTTTTCCGTTCTTCGGAAGGCACGTCAAGCCGTTGGCCCTGGTTATTACTTAATTGTGATAGTCGTTTATCTAGTTGGGAGGCTTCCTAGGTGGCTTGAAAATTAGCAGCAGGTTGACCACTAGCCTGCCTCCATCAATCCGCAGTGGGCACGCGTGGCAGTATCTGCACATTTCCTTTCATCCTCATTTGTGTGCCTGTGCTCAACTGTGGGACATTAAAGGCTGATGATGATGAGAAAAAAAATTGCGTGTCTTTTGCAGTATTATTGCATGAGCTGTTTTATTGGTGTCTTTTAGGATTGATCTGTGGTTAAGTACTTAATGTGTGTATTTAAAGAAACAGAGATTCAATCAAAGGCATCGATAGAATATAAGAATAGAATTTCGGTGAATTAAATCAGCTGCAAATGAGAGCTAGTTCCCTTCCAGGGGCCCAATTCTCACGACATTAACAACAATGTCGCATTAGAATTTGCCGAAAAATATGGCGGATATCTAAAAATCTCTATACAGACAAATACTGATAGAAGCCCGCCACAATTTTCGCGTTTGCACATCGTAAAAATTAGGAATTTGCCGAGTTTATTGCCGGCTACTCTCAGCAAATGCAACTTTTCGAACCGGAATTAGTCAGATTATACATGAGTGCCTACAAAGGCCTTACTAAATATTTTTTAGGCGGCAACCTAGAGTATTATAATATAGTCTTACACTCACAGTTCTCCGGCAGCCCTTATCGACGTTGCCCATGTTGATGAGCATGCTGAATGTCTGGTGGAAGTTGACGCGGCTGGCCGGCACTGAACTGCCCACCTCGCGCCGCCGCTCCACTTCCAGCTCCACCTCACGAGGGCCTTCGGGCTGGGCCGACTCTCGGCACTTCGGCCGGGACGAGAGCGACATGAAGCGGCTGCACGACTCTACCTGGGACGTTTGGAAGCCAAACGTATAGACAGATATTTAGTATCAGTACCTCTACACATGCTAGCGACTACGGTGAATATTTTGTATAACGAGCACCGCCTCTTGTAGATACGTTTGGAAGCATTTTATACAAAATATTTCACCGTAGTCGCTAGCGACTGTAGATTATGTCAGTGTAGAAAACTCAGGGTAGAGGTACTGATCACCGTGTTACAAGAATGTCCCAGACTATTATTTCTTATTTATATAAAGTAAGATTCGTAAGGACCCTAAGATTGTTTACTGACCTAGTCGTATAAAAAGACGGCCAAGTACGAGACGGACTCGCACTCGGAGGGTTCCATACACTATTAACTAACTCTGCTAAAAAACCCCATAAATAGGCGTTTCTTGTATGTAAAGGGAGCGCTCATTTAATTTTTAATTATATTTCATTATTATTATTTGTTGTTATAGCGGCAATAGAAATACATATTCTCTGAAAATTTCAACTGTCTACCTATTACCGTTCATGAGATACAGCCCACTGACAGACAGACGGACGGACGGACAGCGGAGTCTTAGTAATAGGGTCCCATTTGGCACCCTTCGTGTACGGAAACCTAAAAATGGATTACTCTATTGTGCTATGCCCCGTGTGAAATGCGTGATGCGATAATTTTCCTCAGTAAAAGGGCCATTTTTAAAGATCATTTTTGGTAACCAAATATACTGTTTGTTCCTGCTATAGCATCACATCACCTGTACTTGTACCAACACCGGTAAATCACTAGGTCGGCCATGACACTAACCGAAACTTAACCTCACATTCAATTACGTCTTTCATCTATATGGTTCTCACGTGAGTAATAAATCTTAAAAAAGTGTTTGCTAATTTGAACAAAAATGTCTTAGACATTAAACCTTAAGCGTGATCATTGGTCCTTCGAGCCGGAGCTGTTTCGGAGATTAGCGCGTTCAAACATACAAATCATTCGGCGTTATACATACCATGCCAATGCGACAAAATATTATTTTCACACCAACATTGAATACTCATAATGCAGAGTTAATCTGATCAAAGTCACATAAAAAACAAGACAACACAACACAGAGTGTATGGGAGTAAGGTACCAAAGGCTGTTGTACCAATGTGGGCACCGCTGCCAGCGGGTTGGGCGAGGGTAAGGAGTCAGCCTTGGGCTCGCGCTGGATCATGTCCTGCTTCCAGTCCCGCTCTTTGGAGCGGATCAGCTTGAGACTGGCGCGCTTCTTGAGACGGTGGTCTGCACCTGAACACATTCAATTATTAAAATCTAGCTTTAAGACCCGTGAAGAATTTGATAAGAAGATAGGTAGATAGACAGATAATAGATAGATAGTAACAACGAGAATTAGTATGCAGAGACGAAGGACGTGGGTGCGAATTCTTTCTTGTGACTTTGGACAGGTTTGTGTTGAACTATTGACTATACTCTCAACATAGTATAGTCCCACAAACTTATCTGGCCCCGTGAGAGAGTCGCTGTTATCGTATTTGGTGTAGCAAAGAACCAATGAACGCAATTTTTATATTCTCTTTGACCAATGGTCATTTCAAAATGGCGTCGTTAGTTCCTCTTTTGACCACCGGGCCAGATAAGTTTGTGGGACTATAAAAGATTATGTGGCCGTAGATGGTAAGGTCGAAACTGGCCTAGAAGTGCAGATAAAACAGTGTCCAGCTGCACTTGACAGCCAGTTCTCTTGTGAATTTCGGCATACATTGACAACTAGGCTTGCCAATCTTAGTGCACAGATTTTCGGGAAAGATTAGCTAGTAAAATTAACAGACCTGGCGAATTCATATCGGCGGTATATGGGTGATCGACTGTGTCCTTCTTCTCGCGCAACGGCTTCTGGATGCCCTGAATGCCCAGCATGCCCAACTCAGTCCTGAAACAATAACAATAGCTTAATTATCATTTTATCAAACCTTTACACCCTTATTAATAAATAAGGTCAAGTATAGTAATACCTAGGTTTTAAATATATCCGTCACTTTCTAATGCCATATAAACAAAAAGAGCTGGGGCTATCTTAATACCTGGGTGTTACAAGACTGACTTAAACCTGATTTATTAATAAGGGGGTTGGTGGTCAGCAGGCCACTAAAGGTTTCGCCTGTTTGAAATGGAAAGAGAGATAGAGCATAGCGCTTATTCGCTCAGAGCAGATCGCCTGGGGAAGTAACTCCCAATTTACAGAATCCCGTAGCCAAATAACTTTATGTGGTGTTCCTGCGCGTGAGTAAGGTCGCCAGTGCTCATTAGGGAGGGAGAAGGGTTGGTAACGCGTGAGTGATGCCCCGGGTGTTGCAAGTGTCCATATGGCTACAGAAACCGTCAGCGTATGAAAAAAAACTGACGACCTGGTAAGTGCTGGGCGACGGTGGTAGCTTAACTTTGCCGATCGATTAAGAACGGCTAATCATGCTACACCACGAGCGCTTCGATGAGGGTGGATGACACCTCCATTTAAAAGGGAAGATCTTCCGACAGGCTGGGTCATCGTGCCTGAGGACCGCGGTCCAACTGTGCATATCGGACAGTTATATATGCAGATTCTCGAGAAAGCTTCGTAAGCGCGATGCAGGATAATGTGGCGCCACGCCATAGATAGTTCACACAAGGAAAGATTCCTTGTGTGTACTATCTCAGTGTTACTGATAGGTGGCTGATAGATGTCGCTACACTATATTAGCGTATTTTAGATTTGCGTAGCTACGCCTTATGCTATGTTAAATATTATAACACCATTACCATTATGTCAATTTCCGCATTTTCCGAAATATTGGTGCCGATTCTGTTGTAAATCGCACTAAACTAATTTTAGTCACATCTCATCTCTTTCTTACGAACATGATTGAAAAAGGATAGAACATATTTTAAGTTGTCAAATTAATCTTTGCCGTCTTATTTTACGTGTATTTAGGGGTAACCGCGATAGATGGCGACTAAAATTATATTGAAAACAAGCATTGGACTAATTTGACAGGATTAAATTTCTTACATCCTTTTCTTATGTTCTTTGTTAGAAAGAGACATAGTGCCATTAAAATTAGTTTAATTGTGAACAACAGAATCAGGGCCATTGTAAAGTATGTGAATGTGTACTGTGGATATAGGCAGGCATTTCTTTACCACAAACATTACTTACATGTAGGTGTGAGTCATTGGTCGGACGTTGGAACGCTGTATCATGTTTGTTTTGTACCTTATCAATAGGTTACATTCAACTCATACCCATTATGTCTTATTACATGAAATGGTTTAAGCCATGTCTAATAAAACCAAGGTTTTAAATTAGTTCCGGCTCTTTCTGTTATATGACGTTAGAAAATGACGGAAATATTTAAAACCTGGGTTTTGCAGTACTTGCTTTAAATCATCTCACGTATTAAGGGGGATTAAGTTTTTCAAATATGCACAAAAATTTACAGTTCATAAATAAAATATCACACAACATAAATATCGCTATTTATTATAATTCGCATTAGTCACGAGTAGTTGAACGGATGTAACAAAATCCGCTCATTAAGTGCTGATAACTGCGCTATCTCCCGTTCAATCCACTTTTTTGATAACATTATTTTCATACTGACGATATTCCCTAATGGTACGGATATTCTTACAATCTACTTCATCATCTACTGTTCCCAATCACTTGGGGTCGGCGCAATATGTACTCTTCTTCCATTCTGTTCTTCTATAGATATTTAAATTATCGCCCGGGGTATCCAATATTTTCCCGGCATAAAAGTATCCTATATATTATACCAGGTTATGATCTACCTGTGTGCTAAATTACATCACGATTGGTCGTGTCGTTAAGGCGTCAACAGAGGGCGCAGTGCGAGTTTTAGACCAATTCGATCGGGTTAACGTTAACTCTAACTTGTATGGCGCAGGACCACAGGACCGGGCTCCGCAAATTGCCGCCAGTCTCATACTAATTTAAGTTAAAGTCTCGCACTAAGTTCTCAGATAACAAGCAAACCACACATTCGCAAATATTATATTAGTTTGATAACTTTGATGTACCACGGTTCATTATAACTATGTATAACTCTTTCCATGACATACAGCTGTGATACAGATCCTGGCGGAGAAAGTAAGATTATTCCCCTTGTTCAATTAGAATTCAAATTAGCAGCTTCTTATCAAATGTGGAACATAATTAATTACTTAGACAACATAGGCTTACATATGTGATCTAAACCCAAAGTACTAGAGACAATAATCAAGTGATACAAAATGGGGGAAAAACAATACCGTCTTGTGATAGTACTTCCAGCAGCAAAGTCGGTTACAAATAGACATATCAAAACATTGAAAGTCACGTGTTTAGATTTAGATTTACATAGAGGTGTAAGATCAACGATCTCTCATTCGCCAAGGACTTATGAGAACAAAGTCAACGTCTGATGATGACGAAAACATTCTTATGTAATTTAAATAAACGATTCTTACAAATTGCTGAAGCGATGACCGATGACAGGCTTCGTTACGAAGGGATCACTCACTGGCTTTAAACAGATATGGAGAGATGCAGAAAGAGAATAATGAAGACCCAAATGAGAAAATAATTGCGAAACCTCAGGTATAGGTGTTAAAAGCATAACCTTTAAAATAATTTGATTGATTAGTGGACAGCATCATAGCTACTGAAATTAAGATCTAAATCCTTCATAGCAAAACGTTGAACCGAATAGATACGACTATAGGGGATTTACAGAATTAATGAGAAATCGAACAAAAGCCCCTATTTATTTATAACACTGATTAGAACCACAGAACAAGTAAACACAACAGGATTTGTGCGCCAATCTTGTGTAGTAACAATTATAAATAGGTATCACCTGTTTTATAGCACTTGCACATGAGCATGACCTCGACTATTGTAATTCTAATATTTGCTTGCGTGTTTCTAACTAGCTAAGCAGGAAAAGTATATCTTCTAAAGATAAAGGACGAACTGGATCCACATGCCTTGCTGAGTTTCTTGTCCAGCCCCCCTAAAAAGGAAGCTAAAGCAATATTGCTAACGTAATTCATTTTTTCGAATTCTCGGCAGATCCTACGTTATTTCAATATTTTTTGGTATACTTATTTCAATATTTTTTGGTATGTTGTCAGTGCGATTAGAATGTAAATATTATGTAATTAATCTAAGCTTGTTTTGAAAAGAGTAATTGCTGAGTTTATTGCCGGCTCTTCTCAGCAAATGCAACCTTCCGAACCGGTATTAGAGTATTAGAGTCAGACTTTTCATAAGTGCCTGCGAAGGTCTATTTGAATAAATGATTTTTGAATTTTGAATTTTGAATTGAATTATACTAGTCACTCATTCATTATACATAATTTAATTCAATAAAAGATTCGGAATTGATGAATTGCATAAGATCTGCCGTAAATTCGAAAAAATGAATTGCGTTAGCAATATTGCTTTAGCTTCCTTTTTAGGGGGGCAGATAAGTGTATTCCGGTGGTAAAGTCAACTGTAACGTTCTTAAGTGCCTTATCAGGGCCTAAACTGAATAAATGCTGGAAAAATAGATGAAGGAGTGAAGAGCACGTTACTGCAACAACTATTGAGTTAGTGAAAATTTCGTACAAAACACACAAAATGTTACGCAAAACTGAATACGCACTTCAAAATCGTCGATTCATCCAAGGTTAAGTTGGCTTACATCTGCCAGTAGCGGTTAAGTCTCTGTACATCCAAAGAGGCGGCACTCATTCGACGCGGGCGCACCTATACGATCATTCAAATTACTTGCATTGTCTGTTGCTGTCTAGACATGAGGAAGTTTTGAGTAATAACTCTGCTGCAGTTTGTTAATTAAGATGAATGAATGATGATGAATGTGCAGCGTTAATTGATACTTCGCCTATGCCTGGGAACATTACAACGTCGAAATATAGGTATATACCTAGAAAGAGCGTTACAATACTATACTATTATATAAAATAGGCCAACTTTTTTTACGCTGGTGTGCGTAACATCTACGTTTTACGCTCGTACTGCGTCATTCTGCTTACCATAGTGACATTCATAATGATAGCAGGTTGTTGAACTCTATTCCAATTAAAATCGGAAGTTTTGATATTAAACATAATTTAGAATTTTTATTTGATTTGGCCCCTAAAAGGGGTTATTTTTTTCGACTCGTGAACCACTTCGACTCTCAACCTGGATTAGTATTAGTCAAAGAACGTGTGATGTCAAAACTTAGCCGCTGTGACCACAAACGCATTCAACATTTGCTACAAAGTTTGGTTTATCGTGCTGAGAATTTTCCCACATTGTGTAACACAGTGGAGAGTTAGAAACACTGTGAGGTTTTGACTGAAGTACTTATTGGCGTTTTCTTTTTTCTTCTAACTTAGGATCCTTAATAACGGTACAATAATAACGTGTGTTCTTTCTTGAAATTGGGCCTTGAAGTTACATGATCAAAATGTATGCTCTCTCCATCCCACACGCTTGACACAATTATCTTATTATGACCCAGCTAATGCTCCTTTGCAATAAATTCGCAAGTGGCAACCATGACCATAGTAATAACAACCGATTACCTCCGTTTCTCCTTGTTCCTAATCCTGGAGCGTGGCGGCGTGGAGCCAAGCACGTCCGCCTCGGAGCCATCGCCGCCGTCGGCCAGGAGGTACCCGGAGGACTGCCGTGCATGCCTCATCACCACATCTTCCGTGTCACTGGAATGAAATATAGTATTTAACTACACGGCTCTTCCATAGAATTAATATTATTTGGAGATCGATAACCTATAGGCAGGTTAATACGACTCGACTGTGGTAGTACACATAGTCTCAATCGCATAGGGGGAATAATATTATAATGCAAAACGCTAACGCTAAGGCTAGTTCCTACGATTGCACAGGATGATAAATTGACATCGTTCATCAAATATTGGTCACTCGCTTCACTACCTTAATCAACAAGAACAACAGTCGGTGCTGCATGCGAGACACGTGACGATCTTAGGGCAAGCATAACCTACAGGTGTCGAACGCCCCCACTTCACTAAACTGAAGTTAGGAAATGCCTATATCCGTCAGAAAAAATAATAGCTTCTAATGTAAGCGTGTTCACTGTGTAATAGAATCTAAATCCAAAGTTCCGTTCAAAGGCTGATGGAATTACATAATATCTTGTGTAATATCAGATCTCTCGTAAAAATATGCAATTTTATAAAATTATCACCCACCGCGTCGTTCACCGATCCAACTCTTTTTTGTCAACGACAATCTACTGTAGTTGGCGTAATTACAACGCCACTTTGTCATCTGCCTTTATCATTATATCAACATTTTATAATTGCTTGCTTTTTAATAGCATTGCCATTATAGTGGATTGTAGTGGATTTTATGTTTAATAGATATATGTTCACTATGACTTCAATCAAAGTCAATGTCAAATCGAAATGTCGATTTATTTCTAGCAATAATATCATACATCAAGTCATAAGTGTAAGTATATGATATTTACTATATGCTAAAATATATTCATCGTCATACATAACCAAACATCCTATTCTTACGACTGAGTAGTCAGGTTTTGGAGAGTAGTGATATGAAATCGAGATCTATGTATAAAATAATCTGGTATAATTTTATTATGTAATTCATAATATAAGTAAACAACGATACAAACATACTTGACAATATGGTTCGTGTCATGACAAACCGCTTTGCGGTCAGTTTTTATTGTGATACTTAGGTACATTGGAAACCCCAGCCTCTACACTCAAGCTAGACTATTACCGAGGCTTTACTATATGCAAAGTTACAAATAGTCACAGTGATATCAAATTGTGTGTTTAATAGTTTCCCTTTAGTAAGTTTTTTATTTCTAAGGCAGACTTAAGTAAGTCATGCTCACTTTAAGGTCTTTGCTTGCGGTGGCGTCGTGTGACGGGTCGCTCACTTCCCTCCAATATGGCAAGGAGGGCGATGGCTGCCACACGCGTCATACTTGTGAAGAGGTGCTGCTTGTGGGGGCTGGTCTGCTTAAGTTTGCCATTTATTTATTTACTTATTAAATATAGATTCAGTCTACTTTGTAGTTTTGCCGCCTCGCTGGGGCGCGCAATTGTTGTCAGTGCGATTAGAATGTAAATATTATGTAATTAATCTAAGCTTGTTTTGAAAAGAGTAATTGCTGAGTTTATTGCCGGCTCTTCTCAGCAAATGCAACCTTCCGAACCGGTATTAGAGTATTAGAGTCAGACTTTTCATAAGTGCCTTTATTCAAATAGACCTTATTTGGATTTGGAATTTTGAAAAGTTTACCCAATTATGTTATTTTTGTTGCTATCCAGATTCATAATGCTAAGCTGGCGATGATGACAGATGACTTCTGCAAGTAATAATAGTTTCCAAAACAGTTTTGAAACTCATAAAATGAGAATATTTGAAGGTAGAATTTTTCGTATAATTGAGTCTGCTTTCAGGGTGACAACGATAACAGTTTATCTATCACTGATAACGGATGCTTGTACACACGGCAACACATCAAGCTATACATTTCCAGTATAAGCTGATCTCGCATTGTATAGGATTTCCCTGCAATGAGAGGTCAGCTTATATTGGAAATGTATAGCTTGATCTGTAGCCGTGTGTACCTACCTCATCAACTAGGATAATTTCCGACTTGTTTTACCAATTATAATATGTATATGTACCCGGGTATAAATACAAACGTTCACAAGACCAGTCTACTATACTCTATTTCACATAGGATGAGTCGTCAAGGTCAAGGGATTTTTACCAATATCTAGTGAAATTCCATTTGATTACTCTAAAATAGTACTCACATTATTTCATGAAACCTCGTTCTATCATAGTATTTCTTTATTATAACGAAATGAACATTAACTATTGAGAAATCTAATAAAATACCATATGTCACCGAACTCATGCCATTTGAAATCTACTATAATGTGCCTTATGCGTTAAAATACCGCGCATGAAATTTACTAAAACTAACAAACTTTCTTAAAAAAAAAAACAGCTCCAGCGAAATATTAACATAACAATGGTCGATAGATAAGTAGTTGAATTTAATTATAGGAAAGTATAGGCATTGGCAAGGACACTACTCTTACATTTTTATAAACAGTAATCACCATGTCATACTGATATTTTTACTAACAGGGAAATATAAATGATCTGATAAATTAGCCATAAAAGATAAGAGAGCTAAATCAAGATAAATAGATAGGTATTTAGGTATAACAACAACAGATTGTGGTGGTAGGAATGAAGTTCATATAATTCGTATCGTATCTCTTCTATTGCATAATTATGAATGTCCTCTTAAAAATTCTGAACAAATCGTCTGTTATCGCTAATTTAGTCTACCAATAACCAGAATATAGATACATTCTAGATTTATAATAGAATAATAATAGCAGAATGTAAAGTGGGCGTTGATTCGGCGAAACTTTCCAAATATATTTCAGACTAGCAGTGTATTCAAGATATTTTATAATAATCTCATCCACAAGGAAAATCAAATAAAAAACAGCAACGAAAGTACAGAAATTAATGAACTTAAAATGATTCTATTTAAAATTATATCGAATCAAAAATTTATGTTTTTTGCTTCATTTACTGAGGACGCAGTATCAGTATTAGACCGGTTTCCTTCCTGCCTGCCTGCCAACCGCTGAAATTGCAAATACTATTTATTTGATTCCGATAATAATATTCTTATTATATGTACACACTCAGGACTTTCCCTGCGTAAAACGCACACAATGAAGGTGTCCAAAAAGGTCTGGTATATCCCCGCAATAATGCATGATTGTTCTTCATTTTATAGAGCTAAAGCTATTATCAACAAGCAACTAAGGATCCACCGTCCTGTTCAAAAGAACATTGCCCCGTCATCTATCTTTACGACATACATTATCACAATGATGGATTCCACAGAGCAATTGTTTTTGGGGCCCAGGGCCTCGCCCAGACCCCTCTGGAAAGTAACTCTAGATACACCAATGATATCCACCCTTGAAGCTGATGATTCATATCAAAACAAATGACGGGCCAATTGGCGCAGTTGGTTAAGGGTCACCTTACGCGCCGCAGGTCATGGGTCCGATTCCCACACAGGACATGAATTTGTGTGCATGAACATGTCTGTATGTCTTGAGTCTGGGTGTAATTATGTATATTAAGTATGTATTTACAAACAAATAGTAGTATATGTATTATATCAGTTATCTGGTTTCCATAGTACAAGCTCTACTTAGTTTGGGATCAGATGACCGTGTGTGAGAAATGTCCCAGGATATCACCTGCTTTTTCTATCTAGGTATTTCAAAGCGAAATCTTCCATCAAAGTCCTCAGTTTTAACATGGTTTAAATATACGTACATTTTCGAGTGTTGCGTCTCTTGAAATCGTTTTATTTGAAGCCTCACAATAGATTCATGAGAGTTCGTCAAGGTTGAAACGTTTGTCCGATGCTTCCATAATGAATTGTAAAATTGGACACGGATTTTGGAACAACACCGTTAGTACAAATAATTAGAAGTCTATCGGTACATCTACGCTGTTAGCTTCAAGTCATGAAATGTGTTTAGAAACAGAAACTTGGCTAATTATATCGGTAGGTGATAAAACAGAAAAGCTTAATAAATTAAAAAAAAAACATGCATGATCATCGCCTACGGACAATAACACCAAGAGATTGCCAAGGTGTTGGCGACTATTACAAAGCAGAAGGCAACAGGCTCTCAAGTGAAACTAATAGACCTCCTTAAATACCAGATCATCAGGTTTGTTCGGAAGATATTATTCTGCTTCTAACAGGTACGACTGATTTTCTTTATTGCTACAAATATGTACCTACTTACTACAAAGTAGCTGTATCAACAACAGCTACTTTGCCAGCAGTTCTCCTTGTATGAGAATTACCTACCAAAGTTAAGTTTACTATGTTAAGCTGTATCATCTGCATATATTTCAATCTAATATAATATATGGGTATTCATATGATAAATCGGGCTTGACATATTTAATTCATGATATGACATCAGAATATAAATTAAAAAGTTATGATGCCAAGATATACCCTTGTGATACGCTAGAAATTTGAAAACCCTGTATAGCTTTGGTAATTACAACTTGTACTGATTGTTGCCAACAAAAAGAATCCGTCTTGCTATCCTTTTTATAAAAATCTGCGCTCAACTCAAGATTTCCATCAGTTTCTCGTGCGTTACGTTATCAAAGGCTTCCGCGAAGTTAAGATAATAAAGCGAAATGTGTCCTTTTGTTGTTCCATACTGTTTTCTATTAGTACTCGAGTGGTTTAGACATAAAAACAATATTACTCACATGCTTTTAATTTAATAACCAGGTACAAAAAAAGACGCAGTGAGAATGCACTATATTTAAAGTACTATACTTAATCTAAATGTAACTTTAATAACGTGGTATTATATAAAGGACAGCTATGGCATATTTTACTAAAATGTATTGTATCTTTGTATAAAAGCAGACGCGGCTTCGCTCCGAGCTCGTTATCATGTCACACATAGTATCATCATTTTGTCTTTTGATTGTTAGCTGCGACGCATTCAAATATGGCAATATCGTTTACGATCATGAGTCGGCCACGGCGAACGGTAAATGTCTGGTGAAGTATATCAATCGCATGTTTGACAGCAGAATGGTGCTGGCATACCGCGACACGGAAGTCGCGCGCGATTGGGCGCAGATGGTGGTGGACTCGTTGTTGGCGTCGGGCAATCTATCGCATGCCCACAACGTGGAGGTGCTCACACGCCTGAAGTTGAAGTGCGGCGGGCTCGGCTATCTGCCGCACTCTCAGTACGTGGTGTATGTTAACAGGGTGCTTGGCCTTCCACTTTTCTTCGAAAGGGTCTTATGTTTCGAATGGCCGCTCACTTCGCGCTTCATTGTCGTTTCTAATCTTTCTGCCGAAAATTTTGACGAGTTCCTACAAGTGTTTCGCTACTATCTCGTTTTCAAAGCAGTTCTCATCAGTTCCTGGAATGAGACCTCACTCACTTACTACCGCGCACGCCCAAGATGCACCAACTCCAGCTACGTTGATGAACCCGTTACGTACCATTGCTCTTCGGAAATAGAGGATCGGCACCTGAAACCTTTCGTCGACATACAAACGTTGCCAAAATGCGATTTTAAAGTGGGTATCAGGATCGCAACGCCTTACACCTTAAAATTTAAAGACAGACATGCGACTTATCATAATCTCAAGTACAAGTATACCGGCATCGAGATGATGATCATATACGACGTGCTAGGCATGGAACCGGCTGTAGGCGCGGTGGGGCCCGTCATCGTGCGCGATCTGATCGATAAGAGGCTCGACTTCATCTGCGGCGCACTCTCCATCAACGTATTTTACCCCTTGATCGCGAACAGCTACCCTTACCTCTTCTCCGCGTTGGTCGCCGTCATCAAGGAACAGCATTCACTCAACTGGCTCGGTATGTTCAGCATGTTTTCAGCGGAGGTATGGCTGTTTGTGGGCGCAGTTTCTATAGCTTTTGCGCTAATCGCGTACCTGTTACAGAGCTGGCACGAATGCGCTCGGGACTCACCCCGGTTAGACACAATATTTATGAAACTACTTACCGCTTTGTTCGGCAAGGGCATAGAGATAAGACGGAGATACCTGCGGCTTTTGTTCATGGCGTGGATCTGGTTCGTGTTCGTGCTTCGGTCGAGCTATGAGGCACAATCGATCCTGCAATACATGAGCGTGGACACTGTACACGAGCTATCTACGCTCGACGAGCTATGCGACGCAGACTTTAAGATCTTCACGAGCGTGCTGGTAGACATATACTTCCGGCGAGGGCTACAGTTGTCTAGCTGCTTCCTGCCCTACGACCGGTTCGTTTCTGTGGACGACCCGCTGCTGGCACTGCATGCCGCCAGCTCACCGCACGCCGTCGCTTTTATGTACAAGCACACCTACTCTATACACCTCTCTCGCTTCATCGAGTCAGTCGATCACCAGCCATTTTACGTAGTGAAAGAGACGTTGTATTTCGTGCCTTTTGTATTTTACTTCCACAGAGGAGATCCCTTAAAGGAGCTATTTGACAGACGCGGTGCGATCATATTCGAGTCAGGCCTTATCGCTTACTTGGAGAGGCGCTTCGAGTCAGCGACCAAGAACCGAATGGAGGCTGTGATTCATGCGCGGGAGAAAGATGAGCGACGAGAGACGGGTTTATCCATGAAATATATGAACGTGTTGTTCTACCTTTACGGGAGCGGTGTAGCGGCCGCGTGTGTCGTGCTCGTGCTGGAGAATATGTACTACCACTTCGTAAACAAATACCGCGAGTGGCTCCACGAGCAACTGAGGAACATGGATGAATTAATGAATGCAGTAAACTAGATATCTCCTGAAAGTGCTATGCTAGAAATACGAATATCATCTTGGTAGTTTGGATATGTGTAAGATGCAGTTCAACAAAATAACGGCAAATGCTTTACTGCTTTGGGAAAAATATAAGGATAGAAAGCAAAAAAACTCATTCATGGGGTGCTACATCGTCTTATTATTATGTTGTTTTATTATAACAAAATGTCAATGTTCACATGCATAACTTAACACACTTAAATATCATCTTTGAAACTCCTAATTTTATTTTACCCACCCCCAAAAATAGTGTTATAAACAACGATTTCGAAAGTTGGTCACCACATGACAACAGCTTTGTATCAAAAAGATGACAACTTAATTGGTATCATATTTTTGAGTGCATTTTATTTATTTAGGAAAACCAACAATTGAACAATAAAGCATAAACATAAGAATAGATTGTAAAAAAAAAGAGTAAATGTACAACCAACACCGTTATCCACGCAAAAAATGCTACTTAATAATGGCACTACATGGGCACTACATTTTAAAACTAATGAATTAGAAAGTACATAATAAACGTCAAACAAAGCCAACAAAAAAAGAAATAATTTTTATGAAATGAAATAATTTATTCATTCAAATAGGCCTTCACAGGCACTTATGAATAGTCAAACTCTAATACTCTAATGCACTAATGCACGGTTCGGAAGGTTGATTTTGCTGAGAAGAGCCGGCAATAAACTCAGCAATTACTCTTTTCAAAAACAAACTTAAATTTATTACATCAGATGTTTCCTGCGAGAGCGAGCGCTACAACCACGCATTTTTATCATTTAAATATTCTTTAATATTGTACATAGTACACATTTTAGTAGACATATGTAAAATATTCAATAGATTAGACTAGCGTGAAAAATAGATACATGCATAAGTGCATGAGTATGAACGAATCTTTCAATTATACCAAGTTTTACTTATAGACCGGGAGATACTGGCACAAATTTCCTGGTAATTTGTACCAGTATGGCGACCAGTCAGGTGTCTAATTACGTAATGACGAAAAGGAAAATGATAGTCATAGCGCTGGTACCGGCGCGCGGCGGCTCAATCGCGTGGGCGTTATACCAGTACCAGTATGGCGTACTGGTCGCCATACTGGTACAAATTACCAGGAAATTTGTGCCAGTATCTCCCGGTCTATTACTTTCTTTATACCAGTGGTTCATCATTCATCATTAAATTCAGTATTGTGATATCAACTGAATTTAAAGACCACAAACATATAACCCTACCCTAATAAATATTGACATTGTTGTTCATTGCACGCGAACATTCGCATACTCTTTGCCTTTGCATCTACACTACACACAAGCACACTACATACACACCTCAGATCTCACGCGACGGCAGTTGGTTGTAGTACCTACTACCTACCTACATAATCTTTATAAATAAAATTGTTATGTAATTTTATGTTATTTGATAGAATTCTTTTTGTTAGTTTAAATTTTTAATGTCTATTGTTTAATTAGCGTTCCTGCTCTTTCTAAATTAATATTATGATGTTGGATTATACAATGAGATTCGTTTTGGCTAAAATGCTGTGAATCTATGAAATACAACAGCTGATCATATGTGTCTTCCAAAAAAATCAAGATTGTAGGGCCCAAGTCCCTTATAAGGTTTAGTATGATTGGGACAGACTACTTACTATGAAAATAAGCTAAGAAAGATTGTAGGTATCCCACACTTAAAATCAAAATCAAAAAGTCATTTATTCAGTCTAGGCCCTAGTAAGGCACTTATGAACGTTAGTTGTACATACAGTTGAATTTACTACTGGTTCAGAATACACTTAAACTGAGAAGACTCCGGCAAGAAAATCAGCAACTAAAGCAGCATATTATGCCACTATTATTAGGCTCTCACGGCTCTTAAAGCAGTTTCTGAGGAAAAGGGCCATTCAGAACAGTTGGAACAAAAGGAACCTAGAAGAGTTCTGTATTTAGATTTTGAGGTTTTGAATTATCAGAAGATTAGGCCCTCATGTTAAAGGGCTGAAAAGTAGCCCTCTCTAATAGAGGCTATCCACATCTCAATTTAAATTGAAATTATAACTGAACCTATTAAGAGGTAACAAGACTGCTTTGGCATTTTCGGGTTCCAAAGAAAAACAGGTTAAAAAGGAACCCTTATGGTGCCACTCCATCGGACTGGCACAGCGGTATAGTTATTTCAGCAATCACTAATGCTATTGATTTTAAATTTGGAATAGATATATGTTAACCCAACCTTATTGACAGACTCACACTTGGCCGCCTGGCTTATTTCCGTTTGTCTACGTTCCCGTTTGTCAACGGTACATATATATTGGTTATGTTTGTATATATTACCTACCTTCGCACACGTTAAAGTACGGTTAGAGTAAAAAGTAGTGTGCCGAATTTATTTAATATTATTTTTAGTTTGTTAATTTTAAAACTACCATATTAATGACTAAGAACTACATAGAATTCATGTAATCTATCTAGTTGACGATATATTTTTCAAACACAGGTAAAATATTCAACAAATATGAACATGGTCTATGTGACATAAAGTTTTTTTGAAGCGAGTATCTTCTCTTTGCCGGCTATTTAATTGATGTTTTTCTAATTTCTATTATTCAGTATTTTTTTTGTGATACGTTTATTTTTAATTTTAGTAGTTTAATTGTTGTATTATATTTGTTGATTTTGCAATGTTTCGTTAAAATAACTTCTATTTTATATTTTATTTACCTATTATTCCGTTGCTTTTTTGTGTTGTGTAGTTGAATTATATACCTAGGTTATATTTAGTGTACCAAATTATTTGATTGCACTTGTTGATTTTACTTTGTTAAGTCGTAATTTTTAATTTTCGACTTTATTGTGTTTTTACTTTTTTTATTTTTATTTTTGTATAGTCACAATTAGATAAAAACATTACGAATGAATAAACAACGTTTACCCATTGTATATTATAGTAACGTATGTTGTTGATTTTGCTTTGCATAGGTTAATTAATTACTAGTCATAATATATTATATTTTTACACAATACATAAAAACTACACTATAAAAATCTTAAATATGTACTTATTTAATTTCCAACCAATATTCACATTCCTTTAAAATTAGACTTAACATACTGACTGTACTTGGTGCACGCAATACACCGCTATAGGTAACTATACGTACCGTTGACAAACGGGAACGTAGACAAACGGGAATAAGCCGGCCGCCTTATTTAATATTAGAAAGGATTATTGGATCTGAAATAGATGCAAGATAAAAATTTTATATTGATTTTACAACTATAATGTGTAAATTTGTGTTCCTGCACGTGAGTAAGGTTGCCAGAGGGGGGGAAGGTCGGTAACACGTGAGGATGCTTCCTGTGTTGCAAGGTCCATATGGATATGGTAATGGTAGTATAAAAAAAAAACACTTAAAAAATATATCAATTTCATCTAATGTTGATACATACAAACATGACTAGCCTAGTCATGTGTTATTATTATTAACCCGCAACGTGCCTTATGTATAAGGCGCATGTGTGTTTAAGAAGAACCTCGGCCATGAAGCGCCAAATTCCACTGTGACGTATACGACACAAGGTTTAATATTATCTGTCATTTAATTACTGTTCCAGTTCTCTCTTCGCTGGTTCTTGCACTTTATATAATATTAGTGAATCACACTAGTAAGTAATAAGGTGATAAGCTTGATTGGCGGTTACTGATAACATTATCAACTTATTTACATTATGTACTAGGATGTTTAATAATCTAAATGCATGTGGAGTGGAGTAATTTTTGATTGGTAGGGTTATTAGCAAGACTAATCTTAGGATACCGATTTGAAGTGTCAGTGGGTGGGTCACAATTACTTGAGTCTGGCCTTTACTTCACTTGAGAGGACATTATTGATAGGCTATCCATGTTTGTTATTTTAATTATTATTGTTGCTATCCCAAGTCTAGTCAAGTTGCTATCTAGTCGCAAGGAGAGTACTGTAACACCCTGTAAGATTCTGCAATGGAAAATTCAAGTATACAGGTAAAGTTTTTATCAAAATCGTCTACTCTTTTGATCGAGGATCTTCTTTACAGTAAAATGAGGAGTAAGTAGCTTTAAATGTTTTAATCCCTTGTTTGGGTTTTACAATATAAAAATAAAATTAATGGCGGACGTTGCTTGTCGACCGATCTCATAAAGGAGAAATCGGCAGAGAGCCCGTTTCGTTTCTAACAGATTTTTGCATGAACACTTTAGATAATTTTTCGCTATTATCTATTATTGGCCGTCCATGACACATGAAAAATCCATCCTGTATTCTTGTTAATTGCCACAACAATCTATTTACTCTAAGGCCATCCACCAGAGCAGACTGGTGAGAACTGAAGAAATTTAACCATAAATTTTCCTAGCTCTGATTCAGTGTAGACGCAGCCTAATAACCTGTAGTTTGGCTTGTGGTTTGACAGAAAAAACACTGGTAAATCTAAAACCAGTGTTGTTATTTACAAACACCGGAGCAAATTGGTCAGGCTATTATAATATTGCTAAGGTGCTTGATTCCTTACCAACATATTTCTATAATCTAAAATACTATGGCAACAATTTAAGGTTGTTGTAAAAGCGAAATATAGTCTTAATGCAGTTTACAGTTCTAATTTACCTAGGAAAATAGTACTTACAATTCATCCTCTGAGCTCTGTGAAGAGTCGTAGTTGATGGGGAACCCTACTGTCTTCTTCCAATCATTATCGAGCCCCGAATCCATGGTAAAACACGGAGATTGGATAAAATCCGCTACGTATGTAATTCCCGCGTCACAGTCACACGCTCATGATAACACAAAATGTCTCACAAAACACTAAAAACAAATTTTAATCACCCACTGAGTTAGCACAAGAATGTCTTGGGAACAACTTCATCGGGATTTAATTCTTATTTATGTTAAATAAAACCGGCACGGCGACGTTCAATAAGAAACAAATTACGCTGTAATTTTCTAATACGCCGTGCAATGCATTCGTCTACAAAAAAAGTGAAATAAATGATTGTCAAACTCATGTCAAACTCAGCTGTCAAATTACCAGACTGACAGATTAGGAATGTGGGCCTAAAAATGAATGATCAATATATTATTTTAAAAACTGACTTAACTGACCATATCGATATTTGATGATTCTGCTGCATAATACCACTAAACTTATTATAAACACATCACATGTCTTTTCTACAAAGATTGAAAAAGGATGGAAAATATTTTAAATGCTGATCGCCGCGGTTGTCATTTACGGACCAATTTTGATGGCGAATAAATTCACGTTAAGGCGGCCCTCTGTGGCCGGCGCAACATCAACGCAAGCATAGTCTAAAAGCTTGTTGTTGCATCCAATGTAATGTTTGACTGCGAAAAAAGAGAGATAGCATCAGAGCCGTCGGTTATCAGTCGGTAAATTCCGCTGATCACTCGCGGCCGCTTCGCTAGGTCGTCATTAATGATTTCGCATATCATAAAACTTGTTCTAGGCGTATACTTCTTGTGAAAAAATTTTACAAGTTTATGAAAAAAAAGTTAGTTATTTAGAATCTCCAATACATTTGCAAGCCTGGTATCTAAATGTTTTCTTTAATTTTAAAATTTATAGGTTAGATATGGCCAAAGTTCAGGTAAAAAGTGAGCAAAAACGCTGTTTTTTGGAGGCTTTTACTGAATTTGTTTCACACTTTTTTTTAATTTCGCTTAGATACACGGCTAGATATAGTGCACAATATACTAATTTGTTCAACATATCGAAAGAAAAATGTTTGACAACGCCATAATAAGTACAGAGGTAATGTATGAAAAGTATGGCGAATTGAGTGCTCTTAAACCCAAACAATTTTATTAGACAGTACATAATTTCTTATTTCCTTTTCTTAAGTTAAGAGGAAACACTGGTGGTGTTTTTTCCATACAAACGTAATCCTCAGTTTCCTCTCTGGATAATGATACTAGAGCAATGATTATTTTACCATGCAACCTGTAGGTGCCACTGTATGTCCCTCGGTTTCGTTTTTCTCCATAAATTAATTATTATAAAAACTAAAAATCTTCTAAAATCACAAAAACTCATCATTTTTAACTGCCCTTATCAGACGTCCAGAAAACAAATATGACGAATATAAATAATAAAAGGAAAACCGACCGACATAGCCAAAGCCCTTCTTATTACTATTCTAAAATAATTAAAATCGATTCAGTATTGGAGAAGGAAACTGGGGATTACGAAATAGCGATTTCGTCAATTTTAAATAGGTATAATCGATCCAAGCTGCAGTTGTCTCTATCGCCTGTATTCGGGCAGGGTTGAGGGAGGAGAGGCTTGGACAAATACATATACAGTCAAAGAAGTGTCGCGTAGTAGTCGATAATATATTATCGATACCTGCTCTAGTGTTGTTCATCGATATCGATATAGTATTACGTCTTTGGTAACCTACATGTAAGGTATAGTGTGCCCTAACCAAGATAGTTCTTTTTTATACTTTTGAGTGATGAAGGATTAAAGAACAAGAAATGTGATCGTTCAAAGGTTATCTGGGGGCACGGAAGTGCCCCCCGCCAAGACAGCCAAGCGAAGCGAAAAGGCACTACCTACCTTTTCTCGAAGCGCTTCGTCGTTTTTTTGAACCCTCATAACTTGGGTTTGGATTATACCAGATAAACAAAATTCGCAGGACATGATGTTAATAGTAAACTTATTAAACATATTAAGTTTCAATAATATAGCTCTTATACTTTAGATTTTATTGATATCTAAAAAACCCCGATTTCGTCACTGACTCACTGATGATCATCAAAACTCATAGGGTCATTGAAATATAAAACTAAAGAAATGTAACTCGAGCTCAAAAATCATTCCACGCAAACCGAACCGCGGTGGGCGTTGCCAAAAAAGAGAGACTCATCGCGCTGACAGTTCGCCGGTATCATTGAGTCGATGCGTTCGTGTCGCGAGGGACTTAGAACTGTGATTATTATTGTGTTTTGCGTTGTTTACATTGTGCAAATATGCCGTCATGTGTTGTTAAGTGGTGTAGAAGCCATACAGATATGAAGAATGCTGGAATCACTTTTCATATGTGAGTAAATAAACATTTTGAAATCCTATACTTGTGACTCTGGAAAGTGTTATGCAACATGAACGCAACATGCGTATTTATTTAACACGTTTTGATATTTCACTTAAACTGTTATGCACTAGTACCTATAATTATAAAGAGGATAGAACCTTTGTGGCATAGCGTGCCAGCCGCTATTTTAGTTTTTTTTTCAATGTTGCGGCGCACGGTGTTACTTATGTATATGGGTAGAGGACACTTATACAAACAAAAAATGTTAACCAATATGGTGGCCTAAAGTGTCACGTTTCCGAGATATTTGGAGGTAATATCCAAATAAATAGTTAAATCGGTAAAACTTTCCAAGACGGGACGTGGGGTAGGGGGGAGGGGGGTATGCGAGGGGGTACGGGGAGGGATGCTTGCTGGTCGCCTATGCCTGCTCTCCCTCCGCGCCGCCGGCTTTTTATATACACTCTAGGGGTAGTGACCACAAGACTACAAAGAGTGGGGGTGCGCTGAGTTGGTTTTTGAACCGTTTGAACCTACGATTTTTCTTGTAAAATGTATAATTGCAGTTTTTTATACATATAAAATAAGTTTGGATAAAAAAAAACCTATCAAAGTTGAATTTCAATATAAATACATTTAAAACTCATCTCATTTGGCTGTATGGACTACACTTTTTCCTAAAGAAACGCAACTGTCATGTCAAAAGTCGCAAAATTGTGATTGTATTAACAAATTTCAATACAAACTATGAGGTTGCTTCAAGAAATGACTTTGCAGAAAGACTTCTTAGATAATTTACTATCTGTTAAAAAAAATTGAATGCCCAGACCAGCGTCACGTCTCAACGTTTATCCGTTAAATCAACCTGGGTACTATTATTTAAATACAATTCAATGCATATAAACACGTAATAAGTTCATTTTTAATGATTGTCGTTATTCTTATATGGCGATCTTTACCTCCAAATATCTCGGAAACGTGACACTTTAGGCGCCGATTCCACTGAAAAGAGTTCTAGAGTTCCGAGTTCTGCATTCCGTGTTGACTATTGTGCACACAGCAAGCAGTCTAGAGTTCTAGAGTTCTGCAATATTCGCTACTGATCACACATCATACACTTTTTTTACTTTCAAAGGTGCCACATAGCTTACAAAAAATAAAAAGTAAACACATGAACAAGCTTACTTATTTTTCATAACACCATTCACGTATCTCCTGGGGGCCTACCACAAGCTCTTAAAACAAGGTTAAAATAACCTTATTCGTCTTTTGTCCCGTTTTGACGTCGGATGTCAAAGAAAAACAAAAGTCAAATAAGGTTATAATAATATTGTTTTAAGAGCTTGTGGTTCGCCCTCTGATATGACCTTAACGCGACCCATCACTCTATAATTCGTATGTAAAAACCATAAACTGATTAAAATACTTCTTAATTTTAGATCCTTACAATTATAACACAAAGAAATATTTTAATCCAAAAAGCACATCACAAACTTTTAAATGAATATAATAGAGTGGTATAGTTAAATTACAACTAATTAATCCGACTTATATATGCATATGCATTACGATACTTTATAACTTATCCTCTTACAATCAATGCATAACATCGTCCACGCATCTCGCACTGCAGCAGGCGTGCGGACCAATTAGCATTAGGCTGTCCCGCCGAGAACCAATCATCGCGCTTGCCGGAATACAACGCGTTAGGCAAACGCGGTAAGCGCAGGTAATTGGCTTATTTGCATGTGTGTTCTTTCGTTCGAATACTAGAGATATTTTGTCAATGTAGTAAAGTGTGGAGCCGAATTTCGCGTTGATTTTGTTCACAATTATGCTTCCTTAGTTTTATATTTCAATGCATAGGGTACTTCCTTAAGTCCTAGAAAGCTGAAATTTGGCTTGTATTAGTACACAAACAACAAAAAAATTATAAAACTTGGAAATTTCAAACAAAAAAAAAACATAAGCAACTTACAAAAAGAAGTGAAATCCCACCAAAAACATTTGTATGTAAAATGTTGCCGCCAAGACATATGGCTCGATCTCATGTAGAGCCAAGCTTATAACTCTACATGCACTTACTCTACAACCCCTAACTTCACAAACTCTACACACCGTAGTCAAAATATGTGGCTTGGCCGTTTCAATACTACAAGAACTATTGAATAACAAAAAAGTAATGAACAGTGAATACATTTTTCACCTTACTCCCATGTGACGGTAGCGAAACGGCCAAGCCACATATTTTGACTACGGTGTGTAGAGTTTGTGAAGTTAGAGGTTGTGTGTCGTGTGTAGAGTTTGTGAAGTTAGGGGCCGCTCATACAAGAAACTTCTTTTTTTTGTGTCATAGCAACGATAAGTTATTTAATGTACGGATCCCTCTGTGTGTGAGTCTGACTCTCACTTGGCTGGTATATTTATTTAAAATCGACTTGTATTTTTTTTTCTTACATTTACGAGGATTTGACCAAAGTTTTCAGATATTTTCCCTTTGACACAACCAACGCCCATAGCTCGTATCAATAAGCCAGCCCGACACACTTATTATTCCATATCTTAAAAACTATTGAACTGATTTTGATGAAACTTCCTCACAAAATTTCAGGCTTCCAAACTAATATACAAAATTTCATAGGTTTATGTTTGTCCACGCATTTCTCTGAAACTATTAATCGGATTGTGACATTTTTTTTATTGGTTTACTTCAACTCAGTGAGAGTTTTATTAAAATCGGTTCAGTTGTTTTCAAGATATGGAATAAGTAATACGTGCGGCGGCTTGGCTTGAGCTTGGTCAAATTCTAAATAATACGAAATAAAAAAGTTGGTAATTGAAATAAAAAAGTAATTTAAAAAACTAAATCGACTTCAAAATACACAAAAAAAAAGTTGTTTTTTTTTTTTTATCGACTTCCAAATACACTAAAAAGAATGAAATAACTCTAATCTAACGCTGATTTGAAGTCAGCGAAAGAGCACGACGTATTCCAGTAAAAATATTTCGCTGACTTTAACACAGTGTCAGATTAGAGTTATTTTTAATATTTTGTGAAGAAGTTTCATCAAAATCGGTGGTTCAGTTTTTTTCAAGATATGGAGTAATACGCGTGAAGGCCTGGCTTGATACGAGCTACGTTTTATTATGATTCTATAATATTATTTCAAGGGCTTGTTTTATACGTATAAATAAGCTCTTTTATTCCAAGGGAGAGGGCGCTGCTGTGTAACTGTCAACATCGGCTCCGTGTTTTTTCTTACTAAATTAAATATAAAAACGTGAAATAAAGTTGCAACCCATCACTAAAAAGTTAAATAAGTTTTCAAAATTCAAGGAAAAAGTGAAGATAGCCACGGAAGGCTATCAAACAGTGAAAAAACAGTGATAATAACATTCTCATACTGAGTGACGTTTGGACTAAAAAGTGAAGCCAGTGACGTTTTTTGTGCGACTTAAAATATCATTCAACTATCAGTGGTAGTGAAACAGCTAAATACTGGCTTTAAAAGCTTTGTTATTGACATTTTTGTGAAAAGACTATTAAACATAACCTAAACATTGAATCATTCAAACTTACAAAATCTCGGTTGTCAGCGTATACTACCGCCATCTATCGGGGAGTAGCTGTACTACCTCAAGCTTAGTCGATCGAGATCACTTCTATATCAACCAACGATATTTACCAAGTTCCAAATAGCGCTACGAGAGGTCACCACTTGTATCGTTAACAAGTTATACCAGTACTTTTTCTTTACGCTTTACGCTCTCAACCAAGTTCCGAAAAACGCCACAAGAGGTCACTACCTGTATCATAAATTAAGTATACCACTACTTTTTTATTGTTTATTTTTCTTCATAATGGAGGAGGTGATGGCGGCACTTCGTTCAATCCAAAAAGAGCTAGATGAACAGAAAAAACTAATAAATAAAAGTAGCGAGGAGGTGGCCGAGAAAGTAACATTCAATATAAATAAAATTCTAGATGAAAAATTCACAATTTTAGAAGAAAAACACGAAAATCTCAGATTAAGGGTGGAAAATCAAGAACAAAGAATATATTATCTGGAAAAACAATCAAGACAACGCAATCTGGTATTTTTTGGCCTGGAGGAAAACGAAATATCTTATCATAATATAGAAAATAACATAATCGATTTCGTGCATAAATACTTTCCGATAACAATAGATCGTAGAGACATTCAAGCTATCAGAAGAATTGGAAATAAGACTGACAAACCACGGCCTATAGTCATTACATTTACAACACTTGGTAAGAAGATTGATATCCTCAAACATAAAGGAGTTTTAAAAGAAACACTATACTATATAAAAGAAGACTATCCCCAATCAGTTCTACAAATAAGAAGAAATCTACAGGAACAAGTAAAAGCCGAAAGAGAGAAGGGAAACACAGCCATAATCAAATACGACAAGCTTGTCTTACTAAAGAACGCATCTACAAACAATTTTAACAACAAAAAGAGAAATCTCTCAAAATCGCCGGAGAGCAACACGAACAAGTACGCCGAGCAGAGACCCCAGGCAAACAAAAAGAACAAAACCCTAGCTAGTACCACTACCCACACAGTGCAAAGGTCCTCAAGTTTTTCCGAAGGCGTAGTAAAACCAGGCATGCTAAATTTCCTAATAAATAAAAACAATAATAACAAGATAAACACACAAGACAACACTTTGAACGCATAGCAACGAACACTCCAGCCTCTCCCAGAGAACCACAAACAAACAGAAAAAGCTACAGAAACACACAAAACACGTCTTCCAAGCCGGCTGGTCACCGTGGAAGAGTATGACCACAACCCTCCAGAAAAACTGCTAAAACATAAAAACACCACACTAAACAGAGAATATAAGATTTGTATAAAAGTCGGAACCTATAATGTCAGATCTCTTGCATCAACGCATCGATACTTAGAGCTTACTAACGCACTGGAAAATATAAACTGTGATATTCTAGGACTCTCGGAAACTAGAAGAATGGGATGCCATATAGAAGAATATAGCGACTACATTTTCTGCTACATCGGAGAAACAAAAGGCTTGTACGGAGTCGGATTTCTAATAAAAAAGGCATGGAAAAATAGTATCATAAATTTTACCGGTGTTTCAGAAAGAGTAGCATTATTACATGTGAAATTCGGAAAACTCAATATTTCTTTAATTCAGGCATATGCACCGACAGAAAGATCCAGTGAATCAGAAATCCAAATTCTACACCGATCTTAAAAAAGCTCACACAATGGCTGACGATAAAGTCATTATATTAGGGTACTTCAATTCAAAAATAGGGCAACCTAGAAGTGATGAAAAACTAATCATGGGAAACTATGGCCTAGGCCAAAGAAACGAAAGAGGAAAACGTTTAATAGAATATGCATTTGAATACAGATTAGCAATAATTAATACCTACTTTAAAAAAAGATCTAACAGAAGATGGACCTGGAAATCACCAGACGAAAGTGTCAAAAATGAAATCGACTACATCATGACAAATATTCCAAACCTGATCCAAAACTATGAAGTTCTTAACAAGGTAATGTTTCGAACAGATCACAGACTACTAAGAGCAACACTCCTCTTAAACCAACCGAAAAAGAGCAGGAAAAACTTCAAAGTGTTACCAAAAATCCCCAGAACTGAGGAAGAAATAAAACACTACACAGACAGTCTCAAATTATGTATTGAAGATAAACTAGAAGGTATTACAAACGTACAGTCTTACTACGATGTGCTAGAAGAAGGCATAATATATAGCCTAACCAACAGAAACAACTCTAGTAAAGGAAAACGACATAAAATATTTAGTGAAGAAACAATAGCATTAATAAATAAACGAAGCGAACTAGCAACAAAAAAGAATAAAGATACAGACACAAAGAAAGAACTAAGCAAACTATATTACCCACCCACCACTAGGCCACCCACAACTAGGCCCACTTATTAGTAATACTAATAAGTGGGCCTAGTTGTCACAATAAACAATATTATTATTATTATTATTATTATATAAAGAAACTAGCAAAGCGATCAAAAGAGATTATAGCAAGCACAGACGGGTGATAATAACAGAAAAGTTAAATAAATTTAGAAGCACAAAAAGAGCATTCAAAGAATTGAATCTACGTAAACCATGGATCAAAAACTAGAAGGCCAACATAACGAAACTAAAACAAGACAAGAGATAATACAACACGCAACCGTTTTTTATAAAGATCTGTACAGAAAAAAAGAAGTCATCGACGAAGTCAAAGAAACAGTTCATGCTAGTAACACACAAGCAATTAATCCTATAGATGGGAATGAAATATATGTACAATTGAAACAGCTAAAATCAGACAAAAGCCCAGGTCCCGATGGGATAACCAACGAAGTCTTAAAACTAGGTGCGCCAATTTTACTCAATCCTTTCACGAAATTATTCAATCTGATACTAGACGCTGAAACTGTCCCGATTCAGTGGTGTACATCGGATATCATACTGCTACATAAAAAAGGAAACCCACATGACATCAATAATTACAGACCAATCAGCTTACTAGCAAATATATATAAAGTTTTTTCATCAATCATTCTCAAACGCATAACTCAGGAAATCGAAAATACACAATCCATAGAACAAGCAGGCTTTCGCTCTGGCTTTAGTACACTAGACCATATGCAGGCATTGGAACAAGTTATCGAAAAATATGAAGAATTTAACAAACCTTTATATTTAGGGTTTATTGATTATAGCAAAGCATTTGATAGCATAAGCCACAGTTCTATATGGAAATCACTAAGCACTCTGAATATAAACACAAAATATATAAATATCATAAAATACATATACAACAATAGCACAAGTAATGTTAGATTGGAATGTAGAGGCGAAGCAATAGGTATTGAAAGAGGAGTCAGACAGGGGGACCCTCTGTCACCTAAATTGTTTATTGTCGTCTTAGAAAACATATTCCAAAATATGGACTGGAAAGCTAGAGGTATAAAAATAAATAACTACAATTTAAACCATCTCAGATTCGCTGATGACATAGTTATATTATCTGAAACATCAAAGGATTTAGAAGAAATGCTATGCTCACTTGATCAAGCAAGCTCGAAAGTAGGATTAGAAATGAATGCTTCTAAAACCAAAATAATGACAAACAGCATCAAACCGCCCATTAACATAAAAGGAAATAGAATAGATTATGTTGATAGCTACACATACCTCGGTAAACAGGTATCATTCGACAAAACAAACAATGAGGACGAAATCGAAAGAAGAACAAATTTAGCCTGGAAGAAGTTTTGGTGTCACAAAGAAATTTTAAAAGGAGACTACCCGCTAAACTTGAAAAAAACTGTAATAGATACCAGTATACTGCCTTGCCTGTTGTATGGATGTCAAACATGGGTATTCACGACAAGAGCTAAACAAAAGATCAGAACAACACAAAGAGCCATGGAGAGAAGCATACTAAATATAAGGAAAATTCACAAAGTCAGAAGTGAAGTTATTAGACAAAAAACTAAGATTACAGATGCTCTCACGCAAGCCCTAAAACTGAAATGGCAATGGGCTGGTCATGTAACACGATACACAGACGGAAGATGGACAATCAGAACTACCGGATGGAAAGGACCAATAGGAAAAAGAAAAGTAGGTAGGCCGAAAAGAAGGTGGGCTGACGACATTATTGAAACAGCAGGGAACGACTGGCAGACTATTGGCAAAGATAGAGAAGCATGGAAAAAACTGGAGGAGGCCTTCACCCGAGAAGGGGCCCATATCCAAAAAAAATAAATAAAACTCTACTAACATAATAGAAAATAAGTAAAAACACTAGATATAATGACTAACAACATTTGCAATGTAACATAAGGATAAGGGAAATATAGGCTTTTTTATTTATTTTTATTTTATTTTATAAATAAGCTCTTTCACTAGTAAAAAAACTACTTCATAATACACAAAAAAATATGAAATAACTGTAAACTGAAAATATCTTAAAGTCACGAAAGAGCACGTCGTATATATTCAATTAAAAATATTATAGCTGACATCAAGACTCAAGACAGTGTCAGATTAGAGTTATTTTTTACTTTCGCACTGTTCCCTAAGTTGAAGTAAATATAAGGCAATAAAAAATAATGTTCACAATTCGATAGTTTCGAAGAAATGCGTGGACTGTGGACAAATATAAATCTATAAAATGTTGTATAGGTATTTGTTTGGAAGCCCTAATAGATTATCATTATGTGAATATAATGCAGTTCCAATAATATTACATACATAAATGTCGAATATATAATCTATTTTTTTATATCGACTCAAAATACAAATAAAATAACGTATGGTTAGGTATTTGTTCTAATTTCAAAATCCCTAATGTCACTTGGAACAACAGAACTGCAAGCGCTGAAAGGTATATCAACTTGCCAGTCGCCGGCCGAATCACAGAAATATAATATTACAAGTAAAGTAAAATCGAGGGGCGGGCGGTCGGTGGGAGCGGTGCGAGCTACGGCACGCACACTTGCACCATGCACGCACAGTCTGTTCACTCACACATTGATTTCCGGGCCACAGCGCGACAGCAATAGATTTGTTAAATACCTATCTTTCAAATTTCTTGCAGCCATCCTTTCATCTTAAAGCAAGAAAAATAATAAATATCTAATAAATTAATAAAAATCGACGTAGACTTTACTTACAGTAAATGTCAGGTCGGCGCAAAAATCTATCTCGGTAAATAACAGCTCACTTGCGACTTGAGCTCTTATTTTCTTCGATCTACAATAACTCGAACTAGTTATTGGGATTCGAACCTTAGTCTCGACTTTCAACGTAACTACCACGGAGCTATCATCGCCTCGGAAAGTATAAGTTTTAGCGTCGCTTTGCTGACACTTTTTAAAAGAGGATGGGCAAAAATGTATCGAAGTTGGACCACCTCGCCTCTAGCAACGAATGATATATCATTAGAAAGTTTATTTTATGTAGAACATTTCTCTGATTGAAACTAATGTCAACTATTAGTATTTGCGAAGTTATAGATCCATAACTAATGTGGATTGAGTGATTGTGTGTTGAGTTGTTGTAACCATTTTAAAAGTATTTTATTTTTTGTTACCTAATGTTAGCAATAATTATTTATTGTGATCACATTTGAGATAATGTTGTATTATACGTAAATATGGCGCCACTTTAATATAGTTAATCATTTGACTACGCACTACTTCTGGTGATAAAGTAAAAGTTGCTGGTATATAATAAAGGTGGCGCATCTTTGCATCCATGTTGTAAAATACAATTACAACGAGTCAGTCGTTATTCTATCGTCGAACGTAACGCTTCGTGTAAAGATATCAAATGTAAAACGCTTCTGTTATACAGGTTGTTGTTTTGGTCAGCGACGAGCGACTCAGGGTCGATAAAACAACTGATACTGGTGCTAAAAAAATATAAAAAACACCCTGTATACAGTGTCGTCATATATTATATTGTGCAGTGCAGGGTTTGTTTGATTGAACAAAATTATATTATTAAGTGAGTACATCATTAGTGTTTGTATCTATACAGTAGATATGAGGAGGTAGCCGTCGACCGGCCAGTCTAACATTAGACGCGGAGCGGGTCGGACGTGCGCTTGCGCTTGGACCTGGTGTAGTGGTGAGCTAGTGAGTAGTGAATGGTGTCAGTGGGTGGACGCTACAATCATTATTTTTAATCATTTATTTTTTGATCATTTTTAATCTTTATTTAAGTATTTTATGTATATGTAGTATTTATACTGCGCCACCTATCTTAAATTTATCCTATTACCCTAGGTTGCCTGGAAGAAATCGCTTCAGCGATAAGGCCGCCTGAATTGTTTACACTTTATTTTTGTTTTGTTATTTTTATATTGTGTGTTTTTGTGTATAATTGTATTGTATTGTATTTTTATTCTCTTGAAACCTATTTTACTCCATAGCTTTTACACTAGCTGGTCATACGACTCTGTCCGCATGGAATTCCTATCTTGCCTAAACCAGTATAACTGATTTAAAAGTGAGCACATACTGCAGAGAGGTCAAACTTTGTTAACCCATTTAAGGAAACATCAGTACCGAGGCGGGAAATTTGTTTTTTTTTTCGAGTTTTTATTGTTTTTGACTTTCGTAGAACAATATAGATGTATATTTTAGAGATTAGCGACCGTAAAAGTTCATTTGGTACATTGTGTTATGAATGTTTTTGTATAATATTTTTAATGAATGTTTCTCACTGTTTCTCTAAAAACCGTAAAACTGTATATTTTGGGAAATGTACAAAAATAGTAAATCTTAATCAAAAAGTATCAATTCTACAATATGCTAAATGAACTACTACGGTTGAAATATCTATCCATATTGTTCTACGATGGTAAAAAACTCGTAAAAAATTAAATTTACCGCCTCGGTACTGATACCTCACACGAAATATACACACACAAACACATACATATAACAGCACATCCAAATCCCGGTACTGCAACCTTCCCCCCATCCTAACGCACCGAGTTGCATGATAATGGCGTGGCGAGCGTATCAATAACACGTACATACTTCATGTGAAAAATAAAACCAATTTGAGAAGCTGATCAATAGTCCAAAAGTATAAGTTAACAGAGTTCAATGAAAAGCCTGCACGCGGTGCGCGCGCTGCGCACATCCCATTGTCATGCAACTCGGTGCGTTAGGATGGGGGGAAGGTTGCAGTACCGGGATTTGGGTTGACCTTTCTATTGACATATAATATCATTCATTGCTAGACGGGGGGACCAAAACGCCCATTCTCCTTTGCTGCGCTTTTTCAGTCTCTACTTTCCGTTGCTAGACTCTATTGTCTTTGTATTACTAAAACTCAACAAATCAAATATTTAGGTATCATAATAGACAAAAATTTAAATTTTAAGGAACATATTAGAAATGTAACTCAAAAACTTAGAAAATTGACCTATATTTTCAAAAACTTAAGACTCATCACAAATTGGACATTGATTAAAACAGTATACATATCCCTTTGTCAATCCGTGTTATCGTATTGCATTTCAGTATGGGGTGGCTCAAGTAAAACATATATGCTTGAGGTAGAAAGAGCCCAAAGAATGATACTGAAGGTAGCCCTTTTTAAACCTAGACTATTCCCTACTTCATGTTTGTATAAAGAAGCAAAGGTTTTAACAGTTAGACAACTTTACATACTAATGACCATCTTAAAAAAACACGGCAGTATATGTTTGTCATCTATTAGGGATAAGGATGTCACTAGAAGACACCATGAGGTGTGCAAAACTCTGGCAGTAAGAACATCTTTTGCTCAAAAGTTTTACAATTACAGAGCAGATTTACTTTATAACAAAGCCAACAAATTACATTCTATAGCTAAGCTACATAAAATGGAATGTAGAAATAAAATTAGAGACTGGCTTTTGGAATTGGACTACCAAGTAACAGAAAAATTATTATACTGGGACTCCTAATTTATCTATTTGATATACGCAGGATATTTACATACACATGCAACCACACACACACACACACACACACACACACACACACACACACACACACAAACACACACACGCACACACACACACACACACTCACATTAATTTATCTTTTTCTTATTTATATTCTTTTGTATAAACCGACTTCATTTATTTATTTTTAAAATATTTAACTAACTTAACTAGAACCTACCAAGAGGGGGAGCCAGGAGACTCATAGCACAGGGAAACCTAATTTGAGCTCCTGTCTCCCACAGTTAAATGTGTATAATTTATTATTATTATTATTTATTATTGAGTTAAAACTTAAAATAGCTATAAAATGAAATCGCTAAAGTATGTGGTAGATTTATTGTGTAACAAAAATGGAACTCCACAGGAATTCCAGGTGTATTTATAAATTAAATGGTATATTTATTGTGGTAGGGATAGGGAGGGGTTAGTGCAAATAGAAAATTATATAATTATGGTTAAAAATCCTATAGTTAAACAATTTTTTAATAATGAATTGAATGATGATTTTTTTAATATTTTATCGCTCCGTTACGTCAACTCCAACAATCGACTCATCTGAAACAATCATGTTTTATTAACTGCTATTAGACTTCAGAATCTTCAGATTGGTTGGACATCGTGGATAAGGCCATACATTTTGCTATTTATGCACGACAGCTTGAATCCAATGGGCATTAATTCCAGTGGAAAGTGGAAATCCTTAGGCTGAATATGATAATACGATGTCATTAAATAACCATATCCGAACTTAGTTAATTGTATTCGATTGTATTCGATTTCACTATACAACACTAGCGTATGAAAATCAGACGAACTGTTTGGCGCGAACTTTCAAAATCTAATCTAATAATATATATAAAATGCTTTTGTGGGTACGTAAATACGCAGTTTTCTCAATCACCACCAACTCCAATCAACTTCCCGTTGGGGTGGTAAATACCCCTTGGTCTCCAGCAGGGCTATTTTAAAACGCTCGGATTCGATATCGGAAACGGAATCAAAAACTACCGAGGCGATATTGCGCAATTGCTTTTTTAATTTCCGAATTCGAATATTTTTGATGTTTCTTTACCGAAATATCTATTCGATTCATCGAAAAGTTTTCGGAAATTAAAATAGCAATCGCTGAAATTCGCCTCGTAATATTTTGAATCCGTATCCGATAGCGATTCCGACGTTTTAAAATACCCCTGCTGGTGGTAGTAAGGTAGTTTGGTCGCGGTGGGTGGAAGGGAGTGGTTGTGGGTGGCGAAAATGTTAAAACATATATTCCTGTCCTTTTCTAACGCATGAGGACTTCTGAAAAGATCTCAAAATTTCTAATGGTCTAGAAAGTACCAAAATGTGTAAAACGGTTATAATCGATCTGGAATGTTCTAGAAAGTTCAACAAATATCTGGAATAATCTAGAAAATTCTAGAGTGAATGCAAACTATTATAATCGATATAGCATGTTTTGAGAAAGTTCTACAAATTTCTGGCTTCATCTAGAAAGTTCCAAAATGTCCAAAACTGTTATTATCGAGTTAGGATGTTCGAGAACGTTCTAGAAATTTCCCGAATGATCTGGAATGTTCCAAAATGAGTGCAATTTATTATGATCGATTTAGAATGATGGAGAAAGTTCTAAAAATTTTCCGAAAGATCGGGAAAATTCCAAAATGAGTGCAATTGATTATGATCGATTTAGAATGTTCGAGAAAGTTCTAAAATGAGTGCAATTTAAAATGATAGAGAAAGTTCTAATTTATTTTGATTGATCTGGAAAGTTCCAAAATGTGTACGAGTGTTATTATTGATCTATTATTGTTATTGTTTTAACTAAAAGAACCAAATCGAAATCGAAAATAGAAATCTATAATATCTGTTAAAAATGTATCCTTATATATTTTTTATACCACTAAATATGCGATGTATTTTAACCCGTGCAACGCCGGGATTCGCTGCTAGTATTTTCCTAAAAAGTGAAAAGTGTTAGTAGAAATTTAGAAGGCCACCAATTTGAAACAGTAAGCACAGATTATGACGGTATCATTTCAGTACTTACACAGTCAGATAATAAGAGTTCATACTACCCTACATCTGATGGTTATACTAATTCTTGTGGTGTCCACAATATTCTCGTCGCAAATACATTTTAGAATCCGTTAGTATTATTTAATCTGAATTTCCTCACCTTGGTAAATCCTCAATGCCTGGGAGCCAAACGATTATCCCACAAAGAACAACGGCGTCATTTTTTTGGATTCATCAAACATGTATCCAGGGACCCATGGCCAGTAATGCTTCGGTTGCGTTTCTATCGAGTCCCTGTGTAGGTTGCAGTCATGGCAGTTCTTGTGGTGCCTATGAGCTGAAGTCATTCCGAATAATACTAGCGCTGGTAATATTAATAAGAAGTTGAACTGCATCTGAAATAGGAGATATGTAGATTATGTGGGAAGTCTTCTCAGTTCAAGTGTATTACGAACCGGCTAATAGAATCAATTGAACGTTCTTAAGGGCCTAAATTAAATAAACGATTTTTGAATTTGAAATAAGAAATAACCCTAGATGGTGGATTTATTTGACCTTTTGATGGCGACTCTTTTTTCGTAGATGTACTAAACGGATTTGGATGAAATTTGTCATACAGTTAGGACATATTTTGATACATAGGGTTATTTTCATCAGGGGAAAAATAGCTCCCTTGAGAACAGGGGTGAAACTGAGGGAGAGAAACTAGTTAGGTACGAAAATAAGACAGTGTAGAGTAATTTTATTAACGTTCATAAGTGCCTTATCAGGGCCTAAATTGGATAACTACGTTTTGATTTTGATTTTGACAAAAACGTTCTACTACTACAAATACAGATATTATATTTATCTTAATCCCTTGACTTGTGGTCAAAAAATAACAATAGATTTCTATTGTTTTCCTCGCCCGCGCGTATCGTCAAACAGTCAAAAAGGAGCTTTATATGGCTACATATTTCTCGTTTTTATAGGGCACTCACATCGCTTTGTCCCCAGCTTAACGTCTAACTAATGTCGTAGTAAATAGTAATTAAAACCAATTTGACATGAGTCGCTGGCTTTTATACCTTTTATTACGTTTTCTAAATAACAGCCTTAAGGTGCTGTCTCACTTCAGCGCACGGTCACACTGTGCACGATTACTTAGTTAGGTTTACTTCTCACGAATATCATTGGCACGCATGCCTGCTCGAATTTTCGCCCACGTTAGCTGCGTCGATTTCGTTTCCCACATATTTGTTGAAAATCTGCCTGGTGGCCATTCATGTGTAGGTGACGTCATCGCCCATGCAGCTCATCGCTGTGCGCACTATGTGTGCAAAATCAAAATCAAAAAGACATTTATTCAGTTTAGGCCCTGGTAACGTGCTTCGGTGGAAACGTAGCTTCCTACACGTATCTGAAATACGGGCTCCCACAGCTAAATTGGCCGAGCACGTCATGCACAGCATGCGCAGCAGTGGGATAGCGCCTTTATACTTAGATTTCTTTAAAAGGGTTTCGATTCTATCTATACAAATATGTAAATAGATTGGAGTGTCTATTTGTTATGTTAAAATAACAGCTTTTTACTCAATCCATTTATGAAAGTATATACGGTACTTATATTTTTATTTGCTATACTTTACGCGCGAACGAAGTCGCGGGCAACAGATAGTCTTACAAATAAAACGATTTCTGTACACATACCTATTATCTTTTTATTATAATAATACAAAAAATATTACACAATATTTGCTAACATCAGTAATCATTAGATGATTTCTTAGGAAGCCTGTGTCTCCGTTTCTCTTCCTTATAACTTTCAGGACTCTCGTCTTGTTCACGGTCGTCATTTAACGGCTGCTGACTCTTTTCCATCTCCAACCAATCCTTAGCTCTGTCCTTTTTTATCTTTTTCTGGTAGATCACGTAACCTTCTTTAGTAACATATGAAACGACTGGCGTCAGAACTTGTCGCCTTTGGGATTTTGGTTTTCCGTTCCTTTTGGCAGATCGATAAGTGAATTCCTTCGAATCTGAATTATCACTCGCGTCACCTGAACTGTTCGAGTCATCAAAATGATTTTTCCTTCTAAAATGCTTCCTCTTGGATCTCTTCATATATTTTGGGACGTGTTTACGACCAGACTTGGAGTAGAATGGCATAGCGGCCATAGGGGGGCGTGATTGTGGCATAGGATATGCCATTTGGCCTGGCATGGGCATATTTTGTAGCATCGGCATCGCTGGCATGCCTGGTATTTGCATACCACCCGGGGGTGGAAATGGAAATGCTCCTGGTGGCATGAACTGAGATTCTGTTATCAGAAACTGGGGCAATAGTACAGTCAAGTAGACCGAGATGTATTGGAAAGTCATCTGAAACACAATTAAAAATTTCATTACTAGAAATCCTTCGCACGTCGCTTTTTCAGATAATTCAAACTTACAGGATGGTACAGTAGTACCCAATTAATATGGCTTACCGATGTACCTGCGCAGAAGATACATTTTCAAAGCGCGGGAAACGCTATTGGTCGGTAGCTGCCGCCATGATAGCGCGCGCCGTTCGGAGGGGCGTCACTTGCGAGGAAGACAGAACTAACAGCTGCAGTATATTATGAACCTTATAGTAGTGATCTAAGGTTGATTGTAAGTTTTAAGCATTCTTTGTTTAATCTTCGGGGCCATACTTTCTTTTCTGTGCGAACGAAGATTCACGACGCGCCATATCAGTTGGGTAATACTGTAGTAAGTTACAATAGTACTCACTCGTCTGATTAGCTATCAAGTAGAAAATCTGTCACTTGATAGCTAGTTTGGTGGCTGCAATTGATAGCCAGTTCCCTTCTAAGTTTTGTGCTACCACCTTTGGCCACATCATCACTTAAAAGTATTAATAATTAATAAATCATAACAGTATCATAATAAATTATCATATTTACCTTGTCAATATTTATTCGAATATCATCATGTAATGTAAAATTCTCACCACCTTGCATACACACTAACTAACCAATTGTATTTTCCATCCTTTTATAGTACTCCATTATTGCCACACAATAGGTTTATGAAAAAGCATTACATAATTAAAACAACGATACATAATACGTTATATGTTTTTCAAAAACTTATAGTATTTTTCGTAATATCTTTTAATTTAGTCATTTAATTTTTTACCGATGATAAATTACATACATTTTCAAATCAAATATGCAACAAAAGATGTCTTTTAAGACTGCGTATAAAGCAAAATAACAATCGTAGAATTGAAATTTAACCAAGTAAATAGTATTTAAATGAAAAAATATTTTTATATGGGTATTTTCATTATATACGCGAGGGTTCTCTCTGAGCAAAAACATAATGGAATGAAATTTCCTCGATAGAAAAAAATCACAAAGCTACCTCTAATAATAATGAATTTTCGGTTTTATTCGTTCATGGTGTATCTAATTAAGACAAAAATTCGATAAATAATATCACTAACATATGACCTAGGGCTGCTACTAACGATTTTTTAAAATATTCTATACTTTACGAGTTATTTAGATAAAAAGCGCTTAGTTCATTTTTGTTCCGCGGAACACGCTATCTCCATCTCATTTGCACGCGAAGATTAGACATAAGTTTGTTTCATCTGACATTGCCATATTTTTCTGGCTTGGTACGCACTCTTAACAATAAAAACCATTGTGGAGTCATTACATAAAATGCATTGTTGTACAAATGTGACGTTGCATTGTTGTTTTACGAACATCTGGTGAGGCGAGAGTTTACAAAAAGGGTTGCAAGCCTTCGTCGCTGCTATAGGACCATTCGAAATCACCGAAGCGGGTGCTCATGGAATATTGTGTGTATGTACCTAATATAATTAACTTTTTAAATAGCTGTCTATTTTTGATGAACTATCATCGGACAGACCATCTTTACAATAAAAAATACCATCAACACAAACTGAATTGTTTGAATAGGTACCTGCAGGTTGTTAACTACATGAACTTTGAAAGTTTCTACCTTGGAAGATGTAACAAATATTTTTACCGTAGAAGCATAATGCAGGAGGTATGCATTATGCTTCTACGGTAAAAATATTTGTTACTCACTGTCTGCAAATTTGTTATTCACTGTCTGCAAATGATTAAATCGATTGATATGTATTTAGGTATTTGGGTAGTTGTTAGTTTAGTGTCTATATGAATTAAGTATAATATTCTATATTATATTATAATATATTAATTCTTTCTCAGGTAAAAATGGGCAGACGCCTGCACAGTTATATACTCGTACTCACCTTCGTATCGACTCTTGCTAAAGACCCAGAACTGCCACTATGCCCTACAAATATATTACAATATTTTCCGCAAAGCCTGCCGATGCATTGTCGAATGCCACCCAACGCGGGGAACCTACAATTTCCTCCCCTACCTATGATGCCACCACCACCAACACCATCCAAGAAACATTCAGGTACAGATAAAAGTACAAAGAAACCAATACCCATTCCATTTCCACCTATGATGCCAGGAGCTTTACCGATGCCCATGATGCCAATGCCCATGCCGGGAGCAATGCCCGGATCTATGCCGGGACCAGCCCATAAGATGCCGCTTATTGTAATGCCGTTTTATTCTCCCGATAATTCATTCAAGAAGCCACCACATAGACCAGGATTCAGGAAAAGAAAAGGTTTTGGCAAAAGAAAACGTTTCCATGATTCTGACTCTAGTTTTGGAAGTGATGACAGTTCACACGATGTATCTTTTGAAGATACAGATTCCTCTGAAGACGATATCTGGAGAGACCATAGGAAAAGTGGGAGGCGAAGCGGAAGGAACCACAACAAAAGAAATTCGCACAAGCCGAAAAAACAGAAAGAGAAAAGAAATCTTCTTACTCCGATATTGCAATATGTGACGAAAGATGGTTATGTTATTTATGAAAAAAAGATATCTAAAGGGGAAGCCAAGGATTGGTTACATGTTAAGAAAGAAGAGACTGATAATAAAGAACATATACAAATAAAAGAAACAAAGAATGAAGGCGAGAGAAGAAAGAATGAAGATAAAAGTGCTGAGGAAGAAGTAGACTATGGCAATGCTAGTATCGCAGAGGTGAATGTGAAGGGAAATAGAAGTAAGGAAAATAATATACAAATTGTCACAAAGAAAGTTCCTCCGAAAATTAATCATCATAGTCGTAAGGCTAAGCCAGCAAAGCGTGATCTCAATTAACTGTTACCTATTATTAACTGTTGTCTTTGTTTCAGGATGTCTAAAATTAATTTTATATGTTTTGTACTTTATTGCAATGTAAATAAAATAAATGATGTATATACATGTTTAGAGTTTTTTTACCTTTATAATGTGAAAACATAGTTATTTAGGAAGGCATAGATACTCATTAAAATTATATATTTTTTCTTTAAATATCTCCAAATATTAAATTATGTGTATACAATATAAAAAATCTTTATTTACAACAAATATGTACAAAATACAATCTATATATAAAACACTAGCTGTCCCTCGCGGTTTCACCCGCGTTCCCGGGATAAAAAGTAGCCTATGTCCTTCTCCATACCATAGGCTATATGCATGCCAAATTTCATCGCGATCGGTTCAGCGGTTTAAGCGGGAAAGCGTAACAGACAGACAGACAGAGTTACTTTCGCATTTATAATATTAGTTAGGATTTCCTCAAGCCTGCCGCTGCTTTCGATAGTTAAAAATGAAAAATATAGTAAAAATAATGTTTAGTTCCTTTTCGTTCATTTTTAGTATTCTTGAGTTCTGAAAATATCTGTAATCATAAGAAGATCTCAATGTTTTTTTAGATAGAATTTATATTAATATGCACGATGTATCAAAGACAATAAGTTTGAGGTATGAGTTAGTTGATTCTCAGATTTTATTAAAATCATTGATGTGAAGTATCTATTAGAAGTCAAATATCATAGGTATTTCGTACTCTATAAAGTATTATTTACAAAATATATTATAAAACAATTCGATTAGAATGCTTTTACATTTTAAAAATCAAAAGTCGACAAAACAGTGTCAAATAAGAGTTATTTCATACTTTTTAGTGTACTTTGAAGGCGTAATTTTTTTTATTCATTTTTAAATTTTGAATTTTTTATGCGGATAATATCATTGATTTGTCGACCGATTGAATAAAATGCTTCAATCACGATGTTTGTGCTCTTTTCCGTTGAGGAATTCCATCATATCTTTTCCCGTTGTCAGATCATGATAAAATATATATTGGACAACCTCGGGATCTACCTTGATATTTAAACGTTTCCTAGTAATCGGTGAACAAACATAAAAAAACATACGCGTTGAACATAGAACCTCCTCCTTTTTTTGAAGACGATTAAGAATATGTTCTCGTCCAGCTGAGATGGAGGGAGAGGTTATTAGAACAGAGCACATTTACGTTTCCCGCATTTCAGGGAGAACCTATGATTTGGGACTATTCAACTATGATCCATAGAAACCATATCCACATTGAAATCAGCTACGTGAGTTGGACTCACTCACGGAAAATTCCCCAATCGTAGTAGCAACAAAGTTCGAAGATAGTCCCCTCACCATCTCAAAGAGTATCCTCGGTGTCGACATTGCCAGTTGTCCTGAGGTAATTTAAAGAGTAAAGCCAAACTCTAGTATCAAGAAAGCTAAGATTCACACAACTCTAGCGGCTGTAGCTTTATAAAGCGCAGCGAAGGCCGCATATGGAGTACTGCTCGCAGGTCTGGGCAGGCGCACTCGCTTACTAGCGTGATCTACTTACTTCGATGCAAAGACGGGCGTATTTAATGATCCTGAACTCCCAGGCGGACGTCTCGGCTTTCGGAGAGATGGCTTTATCTGTGTGTTCTAAATTCTATAGAAAAGAATAGGTACCTCTACTTTATTCGAGACATACACTTACCGCGTTGAGGTTGTAGTCAAACAAGCTAAAATACAATAGTGTTTATTGAAAGCAACAAAATAAATTGTTAATACATGTTACACCTGCGACGTAAAAAATATATTTACTTGAATAATACATTATGATGGTCCCCATAAAACTATGCCGAATGACGGCTATAACTTTTAAAGGAGTTACGAAATGTCGACACACTTGAAGTATATGTTTTTTCTTTACTCCAACCACAATGCACGGCATTATGTAACAAATAAGAAGAATGTATAAAAGTGGTTTACAGTCATGAGAAACGTACGTTAGTTCAAATATAATCCAAAGCAATATGATTTCTGTGAGTACTTTTTATTGTTTTAATTAAATTGTAACTAGGCAGTTGTTGCCCATGCAGGATTTTTTATAACACAAAGTAGCGTACAAGCATACGGCCCACCTGCTGGGAACATGAGGGGCGGGTATATAAGTCAATTGGGAATCACTGACTTTGCAAAAGTCTATTCACTCCCAAAATAGTTTAGGAAGACGAGTTGAGAAGAAAAAAAAAATAAAAAAAAAAAAAAACACTGCCAATACAGCGCCTCCTTGTGAAGTTTCGGTGACCTAACTCACCGTAGGAACACAACTTGCATTTCGCTGTGACCTTCTGTAAGGTCTTCCGAAAACTTGCTCCGAATTTTGAACCGGAATACCGTTATACCCTACCTTTCTTGACACTGTACTATATGTGATATGTGTAATATGTGTTCCAGGTTCGAAAATGGAGTTTATTAATATGTTTGGTAATTGGATTGCAATTAGTGAAGACGCAGTACCCAATGTTTCCTATGCCTGCGCTCCCGATGTACCCGGGTCCAATGCCCGTCGCTATGCCGATGCAGGTAGGGGTGGCTATTCCGATACCCCCTATTCGTCTTCCGAAACCTAGAAGAACAACCACCACAACAACAACTAAAAGGCCCACGTGTTCGGAAGAGTGTAGAGATAAATTACCACCAATACAATTTGCTATGCCAATCCCGATGGCTTTGCCGATGCCTTTGCCCGTTCATGTCCTAATGCCGGCCACACTTCCTCCGACTACACGACCTCCAAAGTCCTGTGAATCCTCTGAAGAATCTATACGTAAAGTTCGTCAACCCCCGTGTCCTCCATGCCAGTGCCAACCGTCGTGCACACCTGCCTTCTTTTCATACTGTTCACCTTGTCATCTGAAATGCAAATGTCGAAAAAATTATGAATATTATTCAGACCTACGATCTGGTAATGGTATACTTTCAAATCCCGTACATATGCCGTCCTTTCAGATGCTCGACCCAAATCTCGAAAGAGCAATACGTAGAGCCTTTAGAGATGAGAGTAGTAGCTCTAGTTCGTCGGAAAGCAGTTATTCTATCATACGTAGAAGAAGTAAAAAAACCCGTTATAATAGAAACCACAAACGCTACCACAGACGGCATAACTATAAAAGACATAAAAAGTATAGATTTTGAACGTACACTGTTTAACTATGTTATGTATGTTGACTTTGAAAAATAAGAACTTCATTCCCAGCCCTGTGAAGCAGCCGGGTTCCGGAGTGTCATTATTCTAGCTTCGAGAAACAAAATGTCAAGGAATCTCACATCTAGTGAGAAGAGATATAACGGTTTGGAACAATGCCACAAGGGAATTGATGAGACGCGCGTCCGTATAAGTGTATTACGACCGGTTGGTCGAGTAAATTATTAAGTGTCTTATCAGGGCTTAAATTTAATAAATATTTTTTGTATTGATTTCATTTGATTCATCCAAGTGATTAACGAAGTTATTGCAAACATTAAGTCTACGCTACGATTCGAGTACGAGCCTAGCCACTCTTCGCTTGCGATGCCGAGTGTGGACGTACATAGAGCCTATAACAGAGCACGATGTGAATCCCTGAGTTCGTTTAAAAACTGTCAATTGGCGGAGCGCGAGCCGAACGCTCGTTCGAGGTTCCCAGGTCCATCTACGCTACGCGAATTCGTGCTCGGCTCCTGCTCGGCACACCTAGCGTAGCTGTGCCGTCTACGGGTGGGATATTTGGTACTACCCTACTAGTCCTTGCACCCTACCAGACCAGTACTGCGCCTTCGTCATGCAGATTTGGTGAAATTACTCATTAAACACAACACTACATTAAAGTTAGTTATTTGGCTGCGATCTTCAGTAAGGTGGAGATACTACTCCAATGCGGGCTGCTCCAAATTGTAACGGGAGAACAAATTATGCCCTATGCTCTCATATGAGTACTTATGACCAATACTAATGTAATAAAGCGGAAGAGTTTTTTGTTTGTTTGTTTGTTTGTTCTTTCTGGTCCAGTCGGATACCAAAAATTATTTCACTAATACGAAGCTACATTATCCCCGAGTATTATAGGCTACTTTTTAGCCCAGGAACGGGGGTAAAACCACGGTTTTTTTACATACACTAGTAACACAGTAGTACATTTAAGAGAGGTAGAGCATCGCGTTTATTCGCTCATAGAGCAGCTCGACTGGGGAAGTACCTCCACCTTACAGAATACCGCAGCCAAATAACTTTATGTTATGTAAAGTTGTGTTCCTGCGCGTGAGTAAGGTCGCCAGAGCTCATTGGGGAGGGGGGAAAGGTCGGTAACGCGTGAGCGACGCTTCGTGTGTTGCAAGCGTCCATATGGCTACGGTAACCGCTTACCATCAGGCGGGCCGTATGCTTGTATACCGACTTAGTAGTATAAAAAAAAAAAAAAAAAAAAAAAAAAAAACCAAATATCATATTTTTCAGTTATGAGTACGGAATAAAACGTTGCTCCTACTATCAATAGCATAGCAAGTTGTAGTAATAGAGGTTGCAACTAAAAAAAAAAAAAAACAGTATCTGACAGGAATGCGGGAAACTCAAATGTGCTCTACTTTCCACATGAAGGGTGCCGGACGTGAAGATATTTGATTAAACAACTTTCTAATCAAGCAGGAATAAACCGTAGTTACGCAAATGCCCATAGCTATATCATTCTGAGATGCGTTAGGAATTTCCTAAGCGTAAGGCATCCCTTAACTGGTTGGTGATAAGACTTAGTACCGTAACAATCCAAGACTTGTAAGTTATGGTTTAAACCAGGATGAAGATCGTTTTTTGTAATAAGACCGATAATGTTTTTATTGAGATAATTGTAATCAGTTAAATACTTAACAGATGAATAAATCATTGTTTTATATGATTACTTTTTGTTTTGGCAACATATTAATAAAAAAACATTGCTGAATCAGTTCAACCGTTTTCAAGAATGCGCTTACAAACGAACAGAACAGATAGTTTAAAATACGTATTGTTTCAAAATGATGGAAGTGGTGTACATCCGACCGAAAAGAGTTTTTCAGATATGAGCACTGGCCCTGAAAATATGTCTGCCCCCTAAATATTAAGCAATATTGCTAACACAATTAATTTTTTCGAATTTACGGCAGATCTTATGCAATTCATTAATTCCGAATCTTTTATTGAATTGAATTGTATATAATGTGTGACTAGTATACCAAAAAATATTGAAATTACGTAGGATCTCTGAATTAGAAAAAATGAATTGCGTTAGCAATATTGCTTTAGCTTCCTTTTTAGGGGGGCTGTTCTGGTTGGGAATCTAAACCACATCCTGTGGCGTGATTTTCAATGTCACCGAAGAATCACCCTTATTATACATATTATACATATTTTAATATCCAAATAGAAGTATCATTTTATACATTGTATTCTGGGTTAGCTGCAGTCTTGGTATATCCTGAACGATCTCACTTCTCATCTCACTAATATTATTTGAATGGATGTTTGTGAGTATCATCACGCTTCAAACAACTGAACGGATTTGGATGAAATTTGGTACGCTGATAGAATATGTTCTGTTACATTGGGTAATTTTAATTCGAGAAAGCAATATATCCCTCGGGTACGCGGGTGAAACCGCGGGGCGCAACTAGCTCTACGTCGTTAGTTTAAAGAATACATCGTTAGGAAACCATAGTACGGTACCTACTTTTTAGTACCCATCTGGCTGGCTACCATCCTCAAGTTGAAAATCTATGTCTCCAACCTCCTACCGGTGTGTTACAACAGCTGCGCTTGAAAGCAAGTTGCTTTCTTTGCTTTGTATGCCCACCACTTACCATGGTGAGATTGTGGTCAAATCAAATCAAACAATCTTAATCATATTGACAGTAAAAAAAAAACAATATTTTTGTTTACATAAACTCCCAGTGAAACGTATTTTATTTGAATATTTTAAATACCTAATAAAATTGTTCCCATAAAGCTATTCCGAATGACTGCTATAACACATTGGCTGGAGTTACGAAATGTCGACACACTTGAAGTATATTTTTTCTCTTTATGGAGTAAATTCAACCACAATGCACGGCATTATCTAACAAATAAGACGAATGTATAAAAGTAGTTTACAGCCATGAGAAACGTACGATTAGTTCAAACATAATCCAACGCAGTATGATTTCAGTAAGTATACTTTTCTTGTTTTAATCAATCTTTCATAAATTACCGGCTGTTTCATGCACTGCATGTACCTATAATATGTGTTACAGGCTAGAAAATGGAGTTTATTAATATGTTTGGTTATTGGATTACAATTAGTGAAGACGCAGTACCCAATGTTCCCTATGCCTGTGCCGATGTACCCGGGTGCGATACCGGTAGGGAGGATGGCTTTTCCGATTCCTTCTAATCGTTCACCGAAATGTAAAGGAAAGTGTCGGCGCACAACAACAACCCAAAAGCCGTGTTCGGAGGAGACTAGTGAAGAAGTACAACCGTTGCCACCAATACCATTTCCCATGCCGCTCCCGATGGCTATGCCAGTCTATATGCCGGCACTTCCTCCGTCTACACTGCCTCCATCGTCCTACGAATCATCAGAAGAATATAGACGTAAAGTTCATCGACCAAAGTGTCCACCATGTCGGTGCAAGCCGTCGTGCACACCTGCCACCTATTCACACTGTTCACCTTGCCATAAGAAATGCAAATGTCGAACAAAGAATAAATATTATTCAGACGTACGTTCGGAAAACGGTATACTTCCAAATCCCGTACGTATGCCGCCGTCTCAGAAGGTAGAAGTACCTTTCTCCGCCAACGAGCCAATGGACCCAAATATCGAAAGAACATTTCGTAGAGCCTACAGCGATGAGAGCAGTAGTTACTATTCTATTTCATCGGAAAGCAGTTATCCTATCATACGTAAAAGAACTAGAAATACGCGTCATAATAGACACCACAAATACTATAACCGAAGGCATAATGATTTTAGTGAGGAGAATGAAATTGGTGACAGTGAATTTGTAAGACCGGTTCTTAGTTATATTTCTAAAAATGGTGATATAAAACTTGAAAAACGTATAAATAGTGACGAAGCGGCGCAATTGCTCGGTGATAAGGCATTTCAAACAGTTAACATAATGGCAGAAGAAGACTCCGATAAACACTCACGATTGTTAGTGAGGTCCAATGATGAACAGAAGGTGATACCCAGCGATCAACCCAAACAAGTGGTTTTAAGAAGAGGGGGATCGCGCCACGTCTTGGGTGAAGGTAAAAAAGAACTTGTATTCACGCCACCACAAGATAAGAAAATCAGTAACTTAACAGTATCATTTCAAATCACTTAAAATGATGTACAATTAGGTATTTAATTAATGTGAATAAATATTTTTGTATGATGATGTTTTTAAATAAAAAATTAAAGAAATATATTGTTTTTGTTACTATTTTCGAATAACTCTATTAATGGGGAGTTTTCTTAAGATAACTCTATGCTCAAAATACCTGTCAAACGGTTGATAATTCGATAAGTTCACGAGGTGTGTGAGGAATATCATCATCATCGGCCTGTGGTCGTCCACTGCTAGACATAGGCCTTTCCCAATAGTCGCCACATCTTCCGGTACTCCACTTTTCGCATCCACCTACCGCCCGTCAAGGTTCGCTGGTCATCGGTCACGCGTCCTACACTTCGCTTGCCTGTGCGTGATCTCCAGTTAAGAACTCGTTTACCCCATCGGTTATCTGTTCTGTGACAGATATGGCCAGCCCACTGCCACTTCAGCTTGCTTATTCTCAGAGCTAAGTCGGTTAATTTAGTTCTCCGCCGGATCTCATCGTTGCGAACTCTGTCCTTGAGAGAAACCACGAGCATAGCTCTTTCCATTGCGCGCTGAGCGACTTTAAACTTGTGGCAGGCCAACTGTCAAAGACCACGTTTCAGCGGCTTAGGTCATCACTGGCAGGACCCACTGTGTGTGAGAAATATCCCAGGGTATTATTATTATTTTATAAGAAAGCTCTTCATTAAAAATATCTGTTAAACTGACAAGTTATAAAATACTTGCCAGTAATTAGAGTAAATTGTAATTCGTGAATAGATATTTAAATCCAACATCAATGTGTTATTTGTGTCATAACATCTGAAACACTTATGCAACTCAAATTCTAACAATACCACCATTCATTAAGATTTCTTACTAACAATTAGTGGTTACGTCTCCCACCTGGCTAGTGGCTACAACACAAAGCATAAGGCATCATACGCCAAACAACCATGGAACCACTATACACCTTCCTACAATTTACTTTAATGATTTCATCAATATCTACGTTGAATATCAGAAAAACACGAGACACTAATGACCCGATTGGAAGCGATTTCAAACAAAAAATAGCAGAATTATTTAACAACTCATCGTTTGGGATACCAGAGCTAAGGCAGCCGTTAAAAAACGAAGATGTTCTGAATGATATTAAAGATATGCAAGCGGCTACATCGATCCCTTTCAAGAGAGCTGCCACAGCTACAACTTCAATCTCAACCGTAGATGAGGGATCTATTGATAAAAATACAGTTCCTTTTATGTATCCTTATATGGGTTATCAAATGATGCCAGCTCCTCTACCAATGGTCGTTCCAGGACAAGTATTCTACGAGCCGGTTATTCACGATCATCCTCCTTTAAAGAAAATGCGAAGGTTGATAGACAGAGAAAGAAGACAAAAATATGACTCTTCATGGGACAGTAGTTCGGATAGTGATTCGAGTGATTCAGAGTTCACTTCTAGTGACAGTTATGATGACTAAATGAACACAATGTCACCAAATATGATTGTATTGTAAGTAATTATGAAATTGATTTTACTCAAGGCTATTTAATAATTGAAATTAAGTACTGTAATTAAAATTTTATACGATTTTTTAACATAAAAGATTATTTTAATAAAATAATTATTAATAAGTATAGTTTTCTCTAGTTGTTGCTTGCTGGACAAATTCAACAATTAATAGGACTACATCTGACAATTAGGAAGTAATTAAAAAGCGGGTAAGTTACAAAATTATGTACTTTAATTTAAAGTAGATAAGTAATTTATAAATTCTAAAATTAATACAAAAATAACTTCACATAACATGAATATAGATTGGTTTTTATATCTACTACTAATATAAATAGGATGATTCTATACAGAACCGTTTATTGCAAATATTTGTATAAAAATCAGAGCTCGGAAACATCTTTGTTATCGAAGATCGCCACTCTTAAGAGTGCAATGCAAAAATAAAAATCTAGTTGCTTAGTATTAGTTTGTACTAATTCGACTATGTGTGAAGACATCTCAGGATATTGTACAAGCTTTTATTATACAGGTATTTGATTCAATTGAACTATCTAAAAAAACTAAAAGCTAACTTTTATGACTAATGAGAGGCAATAATATCTTACTATTTGTTGCAACGATCTGCGTTTTCGTATTCTTATGGAACAAATTCAACATTGTTAATCTAACAGCATTTGCTAATAATGCCATACCTATTACAAATAATAATATTTCTAGACACAACACTATAATTGGTGCATATACGTGCAAGAATTTTAATACAAGTTTCAACTCGTCGAGTAGTTTTGGTTGTGACTGAAAAAGAAAGGGATAATTAAAATGTTGATTTCGAGCAATCGCAACATTATCTCTAGCCTTTGGTTACATTATCTCTAGAGTTGAGCAAAAGTCGACACAATATGACGTGCATTTGAAAATGGCAGCAGAGACATAAAACACCAAAAATGTAGACAATATTTTTGATAGTGGCGCCCCCAACTATACGAATAAGTTAGTGAGACTGTAAGTATGATATCATCATCATCATCATCAGCCTATAATGTGCCACTGCTGAGCACAGGCCTCCTTTCACAAATGAAGGTGAAAGGGAATAGGCAATACTTCACCACGCGTGCCCACTGCGGATCAGTGGAGGTAGGCTAGTGGTCAACCTACTGTTGGAATTTTTCAAGCCGCCTAGGAGGCATCCAACTAGCTTAACGACTATCACAATTAAGTGATAACCGGGACCAACGGCTTTACGTGCCTTCCGAAGCACGGAAACGCTCGATTTGAAATACCACTAGGCGGTCACCCATCCAGGTACCGACCACGACAAGCGTAGCTTAACTTTGCCGATCGATTAAGAACGGCTAATTATGCGACACTACGAGCGCTTCAAGTATGATATAGCCAAAGATAATTACACAAAACCCAGAACCCAGAAGGGAACGTAAGTCAAATTATGGCCATGGTGGGAGCCATCTAGCGATTTCTTTCAGATGATCCCATCTTCTCATTAGCTGTGTTACAGCTCAATTGCAATTGTTGTCAGTGCGATTAGAATGTAAATAATATTATGTAATGAATCTAAGCTTGTTTTGAAAAGAGTAATTGCTGAGTTTATTGCCGGCTCTTCTCAACAAATGCAACCTTCTGAACCGGTATTAGAATATTAGAGTCAGACTTTTCATAAGTGCCTGCCTATTGAATTAATCTATCTCTGGTCTATTTGAATAAATGATTTTGAATGCCATTTCAGTAACTATATAGAACCTACTTAATATTTACTTCAGCTTTCTCTGCGAAGTTTCATAGGAAAATATCACTCAATATAATACTTACCACTTTAATATAAACAATGGGTGTAACCAAATCGGAGAACGGTTCAGCTTCGGCGTTGAAGCTGATATCTCCGAGGGCGAGGTTCAGTTGTAATGATAGCGAGGTAGACAGTTCGAAACCTATCTTCTGGAAATCAAAAAACTAATGTCAGCAATTATTGTCATTTTGTAAACGCAAAATTTTCAAATCAGTTACACTTTATTTATTATGGCAAATGACGAATTCATTGATAATATTCTGTTAGGTCTAACAGGATCTTTGGACAAAGAGGGGAATCTTCAATTGTTATTTTAGCACTTATTTGCAGTTATTTAAATACTTACAGGGTCTAAAATGAAATCGCTATCGTGTATTTTCTCATCAGGGTTGAGGCCTTCAATACGTTCTAACAACTTCTGGTTCGAATGAAGAAAGTGTGTTCTTGATATTGCTATGGGAATACCTGCAATCAAGATTTTTTCATTTAGTATATAAGTTTCTATCTTTCCTACTTCTTTGCTCTTGGAGTCTAGCTGGATTTTTCAGTTGTCTTATCAATATTTACCAAATAAACAAGGCGAAAGATCCAGCAATCCACAAACGCCGTGGCCATTTTCACAGTCTCTAGTAAAAGTTCTATTAGTGATTTTGTAGATCCATCCTTCCGATCCAAAGTCCATGCGCTGTTTGCCAACGAATCCCAGTTCGAAGGTCTTGCAGACGCCCATCCTGTAGATGTTGAGAGAAGAGTTCTGTTTGATATCAGGGAAGTAGGCCGCGCCTTCGTAGGTATCGTTGAAGGTATAGCTAAAATAAAAAAAATACATGAAATATTTATCTATAGTAATTGGGACAGGGCAAAGAGACAATCTCCTTGCCCTGTTCCCAATTACTTGGGTTCAGCGCAATATGTATGCTTTTTCCATTCGGCCCTTCTGTCCGTCATACCAGCATTGGCTACGTTTTTACCCATTTTTAACCTAATAATAAACTATACCCCAAGATACAAAATTAAAGACATTGCTAGTCAAACTCGTACTAGGAACTTGCCTTCTACCTTTCTATTCTACTAATATTATAACAGATCTGATAATGTTTCCATATTTGGAATTGAATCATGCCCAAATGTATGAATGACTCTCGTAACAACCAAAAAAACTCAACTGATTTCCCAAAATGATCAAGGCCTTCAAAAAACCACAAGTTAAATAAATTAATGACTATCATATGCATAAAAATGGTATGTACCTTTCTAATGGAGTGTTTTCTTGCCAATCGTCCTCGAGAATGTACTTCTTCAGAGTTTTGATACTGAACCTATCTTTGTCAGATGTGCTTAGTTCCATTTGGTACAGGGTTTTATTGTCGTATAACTATAAAAATCACAACTATTATTAGATTAAACATAAAACTGTGAATCAGGAATCGAATCTTTAATTACAAAGACTCATGTTATATTTTTAGTTTTCTGCTTGTTTTTAGGGTTCCGTACCCAATGGGTGCCAACGGGACTAAGCCTCCGCTGTCCATCCGTCTGTTCGTCCGTTTGTCTGTCAGTGGGCTGTATCACATGAACCGTAATAGGTAGACAGTTGAAATTTAAACAGATTGTGTATATTTACTACCGCTATAACAACAAATAATAAAAATGCAATAAAATTAAAAGGGGGTGGCCAAAAAAAAAAAAAAAAAAAGTCGTTGATATAACATATTGCCGCTCATATTTTTATCGAAAAGTTGCATATAAGACAATATTAAAAGCTTCTTCTGTGCTTCATGTGAAGTTTAGTGTCAAGTGCAATACACTTATTGTTATTCATGTGATTTATTTCGGATTAAGAGAAGAAAATTAAGACAAAATACTAACAAAAGAATTACAATTTGTCTAAGAACATTTAACTACCCTGCAAGTATTTATTTTTTTTAATTGTCAGGCGCTACCACTGTCACCTTGACGTCCGTGAAGTTGACACTTCTCATTGTGGGGTTGCCATCAAAAGAAAATTTCCACATTTCGTTGGAAAATTTATAATTCGATACTTCTCACTTAAGTTTGTCTGCCATCATGCCGAGATCGCCACCTAAGGATAACAAGAATACTACTACTCCCGTCCGACCAGTAACAAGCAAGGATAATAATGTCACTGGTAGATCAAACAAGCGTCAAGCTTTTTCGTCGCCTGATCTTGATTCTAGCACTTCACCGACCTGTGAAAACATAAGGGAGATTGTCAAAGACGTCCTTAAAACAGAGCTCTCGAGCGTAGCTGCTCAGATAAATCAAAATCTATCTTCGGAAATTCGAGCCATCAAAGATGATATAAAGGAATTTAAAGAATCACTGACCTTTATTAGTTTGCAGTACGAAGACTTGTTGAAGGAACAAAAATCATCAGGAGAAATTATTAGAACATTACAGTCGCAAAATGCAGTAATGGAGTCTAGTATCAAAGATTTAAATAGCCGGATCAACCAAATTGAGCAACGGGCCAGAGCCAGTAATCTAGAAATACAATGCGTTCCGGAAGCAAAAAATGAGAACCTACTAACTATTATTAAACAAATGAGCTCTCTGACTGGTTGCACACTAGAAAATAATGACATTGTTCATTGTACTCGCGTGGCTAAATTAAACTCTACAACTCAACGTCCTCGTGCAATAATAGCTCAACTTGCCAGCCCTGCGATCCGAGACAAATTTCTTGCAGCGACTATCAAGTACAATAAATCGCATCCAAACGATAGGCTAAACACTTCGCATATTGGAATAGCAGGAGACAAAAAACCAATCTTTATTGCCGAACATCTGTCTATGGCAAACAAAGCCCTACACGCAGCTGCGAGACAGACAGCAAAAGAGAAGAACTTTAAATTTGTTTGGGTGCGTAATGGAAAAATCTTTATGCGTAGAAACGAGGATTCAGACTACAGACTTATCAGAGATATAAATTGTCTTAAAGGTATTGTTGATTAGATAGGGCTAGAATTTTGTAAGATTTTTTCATTTATTTAATTAATTTAGAAATGGCTTCTTCACTAAAGATATACTATCAAAATTCACGTGGTCTACGTACTAAAACGCATACTTTTTTTCGTAACATTTCAAGCTGCAATTACGATATAATAGTTTTAACAGAAACGTGGTTAAACTCAAATGTATATGATACTGAGCTTTTTGATAGTAGGTTTTTGGTATACAGAAGGGATAGGGAGTCATCCTCTCTTACCAATAAAAAGGACGGCGGAGGGGTCTTGATAGCTGTTTCGAAAACAATCACTTCTAAACGGTTGTCGTCTTTTGAAAGTAAATGTGAAGATTTATGGGTCAATCTAGATGTAAAGTTTGGAGATGTAACAAAAAATCTGACAATTTGTGCCGTTTATTTACCTCCACCTGTTCAGCGTACAACTATAGAATATTTTCTTGATAGCTGCAACCTTGCTGTTGAACAAATGCAAGATTCTAACTTATGTCTCATAGGTGATTTCAACTTAGGCTATTTACAATGGAATTCACTTGATGACAAAAACAAATTGAATCAAATCCCACTTCAAGGGCAGCTGTTACTGGATTTTATTGAGACAAATAATCTTACGCAGTGTAACCATATTTGTAATGTTAATGATAAGATACTTGACCTCGTTTTGTCTGATGTACCAAATTGTGTAGTATTAAATAATTGTAATCCATTAAGTAACATTGATCCACTTCATCCGGCCATAAATATCCACCTATCCAATTATCAAAAAGATAATCTACGTCCAAATACAAATACTCGGAGACCTAATTTTCACAAAGCCGACTATAGCTCTATTAAAGATTACTTCTCCAATACGAACTGGCATACACTGTTTGAAAATAGCAGTGACGTTGATGAAATGGTTGAAAGATTTTACACCGTAATAAAAAAAGCTACCGATAGTTTTGTACCATTAACAAAACCAAAAAAGGGTGTATTTCCAATATGGTTTACTAGAGGTTTAATAGGGCGGATTAATGAAAAGGAAAAGCTAAGACGAAAAGTTAAGATTTATAGTAATCCCATGGACGCCCTGTCATTGAAAATTTTGAGTAAACGTTGTGATAATTTGGCAAAAGCTTGTTTTGATTCATATATGCAAGATATTGAAGCGAATATTGTAAAAAACTCAAAATACTTTTGGTCCTTTATTAAAAGTAAACGTAGCTCGAAGAGTTCTTATCCTGCTAATATGACAGATGGCACGATTACAGCAGTGAAGGGTGATGAAATTTGCAAATTGTTTGCTGAATCTTTTTCATTAGTTTATGAACAAGAGAGGTCATTACCCACCTGCCACTGGATGGAAAACACCAACATCAATGCTGATAATTTTTCGAGGCTACAACTTGATAGGTCAGTCATCACAAATAAGCTGAAATCTTTAGATATAACTAAGGGGCCAGGTCCTGATGGAATCCCTCCATCCTTCATATCGGCATGCTCTTCTGAATTGGTTGCTCCGCTCTTTTCTATTTTTAATAAATCTTTAGCATCGGGAATATTTCCTAAGACGTGGAAAACAGCTAAGGTCGTGCCAATCTACAAATGTGGTGACGATAATCTAGTTAGAAATTATAGACCTATTTCAATTTTGTCTACATTTGGTAAAGTTTTTGAAGCTCTTATTTGTCCTTACATACAACACCATTTCCAAAAATTCCTTACGATACATCAACATGGGTTTGTTAAATCACGTTCTACTTCCACGAATCTAGTCTCATTCACTGAAACACTATCTGAAGCTTTAGATAAAAGTAAGGAAGTGGATATTATTTATACCGACTTCAGTAAGGCTTTTGATAGAGTTTCTCACTCCATATTAGCTCAAAAGTTAGAAAGTTATGGATACTCGGGACCTTTGCTGACTTGGTTAAAATCTTATCTCGAAAACAGGGATTTTTATGTAGTGGTAAGCGGTTTCACGTCTCCTAGATACATGATATATTCAGGTGTTCCACAAGGCTCTCACCTGGGGCCAATACTATTTAACATCTTTATTAATGACATTTCCACCTGTTTTTGTAACTCCATTCCATTCATGTACGCTGATGATCTGAAGTTTTTACGGGTAATTGAAGTTAGCGATGATGTTGTCCTTCTTCAACAAGATCTGAATAGCCTAGCAGAGTGGTGCAAGTTAAATCGGATGACACTTAATTTAAAAAAATGTGTTACCATGAAGTGCACCCGAAAAATCAATATTATCTCATCAAAATACCACCTAAGTGGTCATTTTTTGGAAAATGTTGATAGTTTTAAAGATCTTGGAGTAATATTTGATAATAAACTTACTTTTTTGCAACATACAGATTCTATTATTAAAAAATCAGCAAAGATGTTGGGGTTTGTAATCCGGAATGGTAAGGATTTCCGCAGCCCCCGAACCAAAATCATACTATTCAATGGTCTTGTGCGAAGTATCGTCGAATATTGTAGCGTAGTTTGGCGACCACATTATTCCACGCACTCACTCCGGATTGAACGCATTCAAAAAAGATTCTTGTATCACCTTACGTATTCATTGGGGAAGTTAAAATCAGTTAAATCTTACGTAGACAGGTTAACATATTTTCAAATGAATAGTCTTAGTAAGCGCAAAGATATATTGGATCTTTTATTTTTGTACAAAATTTTAAGAGCTCAAATTGACTGTCCCCAGATATTTCAATGCTTCAATTTCAGAGTTCCAGTCCACTATCCTCGTAAAGAAATTACACCTTTGGTCCCCCCTTTACGTAGAACTGTCATGGGAAGTAACTCACCCATACCGCGACTTTGTAAAATTTACAACAGTGTGAGCTCAGCTACAGACGTGCATGCAGACTCACTGTCGGTATTCAAGAGATGTATCATTGCCTCGGTAACAAAGTAATGATTCCCTTTGTTTAGACCCTCTGAATAACTCCTAATTATTAATTTTAAGCAATTGCTGTCTTGTTGTTGTCTTGTTTTATTTTATTTTTACTTTATATAATGTATAATGATTGTGTATTTGTCTAGTTTTATTATGTCAAGTCTTATAGATGTATATTGTTTTATCATATATTAGTGTAAGTGGTGTTTACCTTTATTAGTTGTGCATTTGATCTTGTTATTTTTATTTATAATGTTGAACTACAATGTGTTAGTGTACCAACTGCTGGTGAACCTTAAATAAATAAATAAAATAAATAAATAAATAGAAGAATCGGGTAACCGCTTACCATCAGACTGGCCATATGCTTGTTTACTGACTTAGTAGAATAAAATTAAATAAAAAACCGGTCGAGTACAAGTCGGACTCGCACACGGAGGGTTTCGTACAATATTAACTAAATATTTGAATAAAAAACGCCAAAAAAATGTTTCTTGTATAGGGGCCCCTTATAATATTTAATTTTATTTAATTTTTATTATTTGTTGTTATAGCAGCAATAGAAATACATATTCTGTGACATTTACAGCTGTCTAAATATTACGGTTGATGAGATACAGTCTACTGACAGAAGGACGGACGGACGGACGGACGGACGGATGGACGGACGGACGGACCAACGGACGGACCAACGGACGGACGAACCGACGGACGGACGGACGGACAGCGGAGGCTTTTGAATAGGGTCTCGTTCCCCTTCGGAAACCCTAAAAACAACATTTAGTACGTACCCTGTCCATAATGCCTAATTTATTGAAGTATATCAGGCCTGGTGCTATAGTATTGGCAAGGTTGATGAATGGATCCTCGTAGCCCCACAGGTAGCTGTGCACATCCATATTCACGATGGACTTCGTGTTGTACTTCCGATATAGCAAGTTGAAGCCCTGCTGTATCCAGTATGGATATGAGCTTAGCAAAGATGTTGCACTCTGAAAGAATAATTGTGTTAATGTATCGGGTCTATTCGCGCACAGATTATTATCAAAATTTAATTTAGAACCGATACATTAATATTACAATGAATTTAGTTCGCGAAAGCTTAAAAAGTACTAATTGTGTTAAGATTGTGTACGGTGATATATTTTTGGGATTTTCATACTATGATCGATGAAATATGATGAACCTCATGGTGAGGAAATCACAGTGTTGTTAGGTACATTGCATCCACCTGAAAAGTGACCAACCACCATCTAGTGGCAAAAACAGTCTCAAATGACATATTGGTGCGTCCGGCAGCGTAATAAAGACTTTTCACCACATCATCACTAGCTTGGGACCAAATCCAAGCCGATTTGATAAATAAAGAAATCTAAGGCTCTATTCACACGTCAGCCTTGCCGTTAGTCGGAAGTAGCGGTAGGCTTTTAGATTCTAGTTTGTATACATTTGTTGAAAATAAACTCTATATACATATATTGAAAATTATCCTACTAATATTATAAATACGAAAGTTTGTGAGTATGGATGTATGTTTAAAACTCTTTCACGCAAAAACTACTGAACGGATTTAGATGAAATTTGGCAAACAGATAGAATATATTCCGGATTAACACATAGGATACTTCTTGTCCCGAGAAAACATACGATCCCTCTAGCTAGTGAACAATAAAATGAAACCATGCTGAGTTTCTTGCTGCCCTCTTAGACCCGAAGAGTGATTTAATGACTTTGACTATAAAATGTTAAAATTTAAATGCATGTTCTCACCAATGATACAATGTTTGCCACGGTAACATTGACGTCTTCAGGCCGCGCTATCGACTCATCAGGTAGAAACACAAGCTTCGTACGTGGAGTAAAGCGCACCAGTTCAGCGTCTGAATCCAAATCAAGGACTACATTTTGGCGGGTTTCCCTATGGTAAGAATAAAAAGAATTAAATAATTGTAATTGAATTCGATTACAGACACCGGACAGGTGAAACTAAATAGAACCTTGTAATGATATACTAGATACCTATACTACTCTTTATTTGAATAAAGTTATTGTCCTTACTTAAGATAGATCAACTTAAATGGAGATCGATGGGTCATACATATGGTACGAAGTACCTAAGAGAATCCGAGCAAATGTTGAGCAAAGAAAAAAGGGAAGACAACGTAAAATATGGGAGGATGAACTCAAACTTACGGCTGGTCCTAACTGGAGAAGAGTCGCAAGAGACGGAAAACAATGGAAATTGGTAGCCTTTGCCACACTACACTCAGAATTCCTAACTAATAATATTATAAACTAGCTGCCCGGCGCAACTTCGTTTGCGTAATATCCTACCCTATAACCTAACCTACCCTAAGCCGTTACCGTTAAGTTTTCTTAAATTTTCTAAGTTTCTGCGCAATTTTCTTAATATTTGTTTCCGTAAGAACCTTGTACAGAGTATTAGAAAACTACAAAAAAAAAATAAGCCAAATCGGTCAAGCCGTTTTCATGTTATGTCGTGACAACGGAAAACGGGTTTCATTTTTATATATATAGATGTGGAAGTTAGTTTGTACGCCTTCACGCCTCAACTACTCAACAGATCATCATGAAATTTGGCATGCATATAGCCTATGGTATGGAGAAGGACATAAGTAAATTTAGAAAATGCGGGAATGCGGGTGAAACCGCGGGGGAAAGCTAAGTACATAATAAAAAAAATGAAATTTATACATAAAACAGAGATACTCAGGATATAGGGCTTATTGATTAAATGATTGATACTCATAAGTAAACTCAGAATCAGTACAGACATGTTCATGCACAATATGTTTGTCTTGAGGGTGAACCTAAACCACGACCTGCCGCGAGGCAGGTTGGATCTCTTACCACCTAAGCCAACCGGTCCGTACAATTTCATCATATTAGCAAAGGGATATAATCACTAGGTTTTCCGAATATATTTACATACTTATCTTTACCGTTATCAAAGCAAACACGTGAAAAAAACCGGCCGACATTTGAAAGTTAAATTCGATGATAATATTTTCATTTAAGGTCTTTTAAGTACTGGATTATAAATAATTTAAATTTCAAATGAACATCAGATTATATTTTCCTTTACCTACCTTCGGCAATAAATGTCATTAGGGCTATTTATTAAACGACGTTCAGCCTTTATTAAGGTAGTAGCTGTTGATTATTGGAATATTTGAATTGAAATTAGTTAAGAAAACGTGAGCGGAGACGTAAACGACAGAGCAGTCAACTGTTTCAATAAAATGGTTATTGATCCCATTAGCAATTATAGTTCAAGTGGCTTCAACCAATCCGTAGTCGCTCTAAAGTACCTACTTATGTTACGAACAACCCGTCTCCTTCAGAATCCTTTTTAACCCCCGGCGTAAAAAGAGGGGTGTTATAAGTTTGACGTGAGTCTGTCTGTTTGTGTATGTTCTAACTTAAATCTTTAATGGGTGAACCGATTTGAATACGGTTCTTTTTATTTGAAAGTTTTTTTTGCCCTGTTTCTTAGATATGTTTTATCAAAATCGGTGCAGCCATTTGAAGATCATCAGCTCTTTCTAGTTGATGAAGGGAAAATATTTTCATAATTGTACTGTGACGGTAATGATAAAATTTTAAATTCCTTAAATCGACATCGTGGATACGCGAGGACCCAAACAATAGATTGCGCGAATTGCACTTTTCTGCAGAATAATATTGTTTCAAAGTCTGCAGCTGAGCCCCACAGCAGAAGACTGTAGGACATTAAACTATGGAAATAAGCAAAGTAAACCAACCTGGCTGTAGCCACATCTGTTGTTTGTCTAAAACTGCGAAGGCGGCGGAACTCAATTTGCTAGCTAATCTTTCTATATGAGAGAACCCCATGTCCAACCGAAGTCATAACAGTCTGGCACACCTGGCAACCCTTTACGGGTAAACATCCCTTTTGGGTGTGAACATTTTTTTGCAGGGTTGGCAACTGCTGAAGAGTTCAAAATAGGGAGAGTGTAGACTTGCAGAGTACTTACATAAAATAGCCCCCTAGTTTTGTAAGCTACGGTAACCACTTTCATCAGGCGAGTCGTATGCTTGCTTACCTTAGTGGTATAAAAAAAGGATAAGGTACTCACACATAAGTGAACGGCCCCACTTCCTGGACTTTTAGCTTGTGGTCTTCACCGCTCATGAATCTTTCAGCATTGGTGATGTTGAAGATATACAGTGATATCCGAGCTCCCTCCACTTCAGTTTGGAATATATTGAAGATAATTGAATTGTCTGCTACGCGTGTGCACTAAAAAAAATATAAAATACATTTCTGATGCCACACAATACAATTAGGTATTGTTTTTTTCTCTGTTGTTTGTTTTCTTTTTTTTGTGTTGTGTTATTTCAGAATAAATGAATTTTCTTTCATTTTTTTTTTTTTTATACGACTAATTCGGTAAACAAGCATACGGCCCGCCTGATGGTAAGCGGTTACCGTAGCCATATGGACGCTTGCAACACACGAAGCATCGCTCACGCGTTACCGACCTTTCCCCCCTCCCCTATGAGCTCTGGCGACCTTACTCACGCGCAGGAACACAACTTTACACAACATTAAGTTATTTGGCTGCGGTATTCTGTAAGGTGGAGGTACTTCCCCAGTCGAGCTGCTCTTTGAGCGAATAAACGCTATGCTCTACCTCTCTTATTCATCTTTCTTTCTTTACCTATACCATTACTTATAACAAGCTGATAACTTACAGTCCTATCCTTCTATTTCCTATCTTTTTGTATTTGTAAATTATGTTTAAGATCTTAAAAAAAGATCTCTAACAATTTCGATTTTTGCTATATGGGGTTTTTTGGGGGCGAGAAATCCAGCTACCTAAATCTCATCTCTGGAAAAAACGTTTATCCGAGTTTTCGAGCTAAGTTTGGTCACCTAGGTACTATTATTATAAACGGGAAAATTTGGGACGATTGATGTATGAATGTGTATTAATCTTTCATGCAAAAACTACTGAACGGATTTGGATGAAATTTGGCACACATTTAATTAACAAAATAATTTGAAAAAAAAAAAAAAAAAAAAAAAAATAACACCGTTACGCCAGATTCTAAGATAATGGTTTCCCGGGATGATTGAAGTAGGATAGACTGAGTTAATAACTATAGTATCATAGCAAAAAAACATTAGTAATAAGATAGTAGTTATTGATTGAGAATTGTTATTATAAAATTGATGAATTTCTTATTTTTATTATGTGATATTTGTATTCTATTTTAATGTTTCTATATTAATTTTTGTGATTGTTTTGTTTATTTTGTGGACTTTGAAGGTTAATTTAATTTTAAGTTATTTAATTTTATATTTTTTGTATGCCTTTTATGACGAAATTTAGCGCACAATTAATTTATTTAAGATCCAATTATGTTTACCTATGTTTTACAAATAAATGATTCTGATTCTGATTTTAAGTAGTCAAAAGGGTTCCAAATTCAAGTTTAAGTTAGTTACTATGCCGGTTCGGTATAAGCGGCCTTACTCATAAACGCTATTTAACTAAATCTACTGAATAAATGGTCAAATAAATAACGTCACCTTGCTGTCATTGTCAAACAATTTGACGTTATTTCGGTGACCACTTAATCAGCTTATTAGTTAAATAACGTTTTATGAGTAAGGGGGAAGGTTTATAACTTTCTGAATGGTAAATGAAAACAAAGAAATCGAATTATACTTACGTACTTAATAATCAACAGCAGGGGATCAGTCGCCATCGATATCACGGACACTGTTACAAATATCATTCCGAGTGTTGATATCAATATTATTTTTTCTGCAAAAATAAAAGTTTGTTAGTTACACTATGTTTGGCTGAAGATAAATACCAAATTAATTAATTTAAATCTTCTTAAATAATATGCAAAATATTAAAAATCAATAATCAGGTATGCCAATGATATCTGGCCATAAATCTGGATGTGGTATTTCTATAGGTGGTTCTTGTGAGTCATGAGACTCCACATCAGATTGGTCCCATGTTAGTCGCGATTGACTGGTTGGCTGCTGTGGAGATATTGTTCGGGATAATATCTGATCTATATGTCTCCGATGTAGCTCTCCATCTTCCGTCTTCACCTTATATGCACTAGGACCTTCAACTGCCACTACTATGGCCTTTTGACATTTCTGTCCAGGTCCATACATGCGTATCAATACAGGCTGATTAATTGTAAAGTTCCTGTTAGATGATCGTTCTGCTGCCGCTTCTAGTTGTAAATCACCTGAATTTGTCATATTATTTGGATGAAGTCCGGACACTGCTGTTCTATATTTACGTCCATTCAACATTTCCGCAGGCGTTTTATTAGTGCTACTATTTGGAACAGTGCGTAAATAATATAGAGCTTTAGCAAGTTTTTCCGCCCATGGCAAATTTGTGTCTGAACTCTTTAGTCTTCAACAGATCCCTTCTTAAGCAATCATCACATAAACCCAACACAACGCACCCCCCCTGGAACAACGATGCAAGTCGACTTGCGTGTTTTTTTTTATTGCACTAAAAAATCAAGAAAAAGCTAATACATATTGTCAATTTTTTTCATAATTTTTATCTTCAAAATTAAGGAATAAAATACAAATATGTAAAATATTGCAACATTAAAATATTTATATTTCCATCATAAAAACGAAGTTAATATATTTGCACTTTAATTATTCACTAAAGTTCCATATGACTAATAGCATATTCATACTTACATACATTTTGAACGAATTTATTTGGTGGGTATCGTAGTGCAAGTCTAGTTGCTTACTTTTTCCACGAAACTTTTATCCACATTATATTATATAACAATTGATACGTTATTTACACAAACGAGTAGCTCGAGGAAAACCTATGTAAACGACACTTACACATTGAATGCACTACTAAAGAATTCAAATAAAGAGTTATCTGCAATAATACCGAACAGCGAGACTTCCATAACATGTCAACAATGCAATATTCATAATTACTCCATCAAGTGTTTAATATGTTTCGAAGAATAATTACGCAACGCTCCTTTTTAGGTTTTTCTCAATAAGTACACATTGAGTAAATTTAAAATATAAACACGTAGGCCCCTCACAGGTAGTTTTAGCTATCATTTGATGTATAATACATATTTTTAATAATGTTGATAAATTTTTAGGACAGCTTTTTTTCGCTCCTGAAAAGTTGTCACTTTTCACTTACAACATTCTTCCAGGAAGGGTGCGACAAGTCTGTCCCTCAATTGACGTTTTAAGTCCGTAAAGTTACACTTGGAGCCGAGTAAACTTATCGCTGCAACATAGTCCTGCACGCTTTCAGATTGTAATTGTTGGCGTTTATGAAATTTTCCAGCTTGCAAAATTTCATTAATTTCCGGTTCATAAAACTTGTCCAAAATACTTATGATTTCCGTAAATTTTATGGATGTGGGTCGATTTGGTACCACAAGTGATGCAATTAAGGCATAAGTGTCTTTGCCACACTGAGACAGGAACAGAGAACGAGCTTTGTCTAGGTTACTATCGCCGTAACCCGCAGCATCCAGAGCACATAATAACTGATCTTTGTAATCACACCACTTATCAGTTTTGGGGTTAAAATGACCCGGAAACACAATATTCGCGATATTAGACGCCATTTTCCACACAATTACATTAATTTTCCGAACTCGCCAATAAAAGATACAACACCATTGAGTATAAGTAGCTAACTGATTTATTAGATAAAATATATATAACTACCTTCAATCACATTTATAATATTAATAATCCTACCTACAGGTTTCATACATAACAGTATCGATATTTATAAATAAACTAAGACCGGGGTGGTAAAAAGACCCCAACGTTGGACCACTAATTACGCTACACCTGTATAAAATTTTACAGTTTTATTTTCATTGAATACGCTGATTTACGCTTTTACACGCGCTTGTTTGATTATTCAATCAGTGAGAGACAAAGTTCATATAGGTACGAGATAGCACTTTTATATTATAACATAAAGATATTATTATGATACAACACAATTTATTTGATGTGACAAAAAGTATATTTATGTAAAATGTATATACAGGTCGTTGTTTTGGTCAGCGACGAGCGACTCAGGGTCGATAATACAAATGATACTGGTGCTAAAAAAATATAAAAAAAATACCTATTTTTTTTTAATAATAAAAATAAAATATTTTTTTTCTTGAAAATCATGTAATAAGCTAAAGTGTAGACATAATACTCAACGGGAGTACGAGGGAGTAAAGGGGTGGGGCGATGGCGGCTTGCGCCTAGCTCTAGTCTGTGCACGTGCCTAGTAACCATACTTTGCGGTAATTTTATTTCAAATTGAATAAGGTATTTCTCAACATATTTACAGTATTTAATGGAATTAAGTCCATTTTTGGGGAATATATATTTTGTACTACCGCTCCAGGGTCGCTTGTCGCCGACCAAAACAACACCCTGTATGTATCTTTATCATCATCATTACTACCTATTCTGTTTTTAATCATACGAGTCAGAACAAGGAATTATTTTTTTGAGTATGGCCATGAAGGTTGTAAGAAATCCCCTATTATAATAAAAATAAAAAAAATGTTGTAGGTTACTTACTTTTAGTTGTTTGTGTCGACTTTACAGTATCCTCTCTTGTTAATAACACCATTTTTGTTTCTTTCCAAATATATTTACTCTGAAAAAGGCAATTAATAATTTAAATAAGTTTTTGTTAAAAAAAACATTTTTAATTCAACCTTTTTTTTGTGACTGTACTTGCATTGTCTTCCAATACACTAATGTATACCAAATATCAAGTCAATCCGACCACTGGAAGTGGGTGAAATTCGACTTGAAAGATTCCACCCAAACAAACATACATACATTGCAAGTTAAATAAAAGCTTGTAATAAATAAGGAGACGTTCGTACACTTTTTCAGACAAGAAAGCAGACCATCTGATGGTAAGCGGTTACCGTCGCCTATGGATAAAAGAAAATAGTTCTTTACTAATAGATAACAGGAAAACCTATGAGAAGTGTATAGTTTTAAAAGAACATGGTTAATATCTCAATATTGTTCGTACAAACTTATATTTCCTGTTTGTGATTCCCGATCTATGGGTGACCATGTTTTTAAACTACAATCATCTACAATGTTTAGTTTGGACGGAACCCTCTCCACGCGAGTTCAACTCGCACTTGTTCGGTTTTTATTATTTTAATTAGTTTTTAATGATAGTGTTTTAAATATTTTTGTGTTGAAAAATAACAAATGAAACGTTTAACGTTGAAAGGTTACGTTTGACGTCAACAAAGATCTGGATTACATGTCAGCTAAAATTAGATTTTTGGCATTTCATTAATAAATTATTATTTTTATACCGGCTAGTAATATATAATACGCCGGAAGTGTGGAGTGGAAGCGTGGTGGTGCTCTTCTTCTAAAAAGGCGATAAGGCCCTATTGAAGAACTACCGCCCGATATCCCTCCTAAGCCATGTTTATAAGTTGTTTTCAGTTGAGAGTCAGTTGAGACTCATTACGAATCGTCTCGCACGTAGGTTTGACGTCTTTCAGCATCCCGAACAAGTCAGTTTCCGTAAAGGCTTTAGTACCATAGACCACATACATACCCTCCGCCAGATTATACCTACAGAAGACAGTGGAGTATAATCGGCCATTATGCCTGGCGCATGTGGACTATGAGAAAGCCTTTGATTCAGCCGAGACATGGGCGGTTTTACAGAGTCTACAGCGATGCCAAATCGACTACCGCTATATCGAAGTGTTGAAGTGCTTGTACAGCAAAGCCACCATGTCAATTCGGGTCCAGAATGAGAGTTCGAGATCGATCACTCTCAATGACCGCAACAGAGTTTCTCAACAGGTAGGCCTCAAAATGAATATGGACAAGACAAAAATTATGTTTATATTCATATTCCGCCAATGCTGGTGATTGTTGGGAGCACTGTTCTCGAAGTTGTAGACGAGTTTGTTTCCAACTAGGTAGGTCCAACTTCGACAAAGAGGTAAATCAAAGAATCCAACTCGGCTGGGCAGCGTTCGGGAAGCTACGGCATATCTTTACGTCCAGATTACCTCAGAGTCTGGAGAAAAAAGTGCGTGTTACCAGTGATGACATACGGGACAGAGACGTGGTCTTTTACTGCTGGCCGCATAAATAAGCTCAGAATCACTCAGTGAACTTTGGAACGAGCTATACTCGGAATTTTTCTATGTGACAGGGTCCGAAATGACATTCGTAGGAGAACAAATACGACGGACATAGCTCGTAGAGTTAGCAAGCTGAAGTGGCAATGGGCGGGCCACATCGCTCGAAGAGCCGAAAACCGCTGGGGAAGAAAGTTTCTCGAGTGGCGACCACGTACTGGAAAGCGCCGAACGGGACGCCCTCCCACCAGGTGGACCGACGACCTGGTCAGAGTCGCTGGGCGCCGCTGGATGCAAGCGGCCCAAAATCGTTCGAAGTGGAAATCAATGGGGCTATTTTCGTTGAAATTATAATAAAATCATACATTATACTTATAAAAAGATAATAGACGTATATTAGATAGATAATATAACTTTTTTTATTCTTACTTACTTCTGTAATTATGAAATGGCGATAAATAATATATTTACATGACTTTACTTTTCATTAATAAATAATAATTAAAAATATCATGCACACCAATTATTTTATGTTTTCCAAATAAATAAATTAAACTAAAACTTATGTTTAAGTTTACTTAATTAATTAATTTTTATTTCTATAACCATAAATTTAATTTAATTAATTAATTGATTTGGCATTTTTTTTTCTGAGACCATATTTTTTTAATTGATTATTATATAATATTATTATGGGCACGGATTTAGAATAGTTTTTATTTTTAAAGATTAGGTTTAGTTTAGAGTAGTGTTTATTATTTAAGTTTTGTTTTATTTTTATTAGGAATTGATTTTATTAATATAGCTAAAACTAAATAATAATTTCCTTTTTTTTCAATAAATTATAATATTTTATTAATTTATTTGGTAAAACTATATAAATAAATTATTGGTGTTTGAACCATAAAGACTAATGTTTGTATAAATGTAATTAATACACACCAACTAAATAATAGTGAAGTTCCTATGATATGGTTAGGTCCAAGTTGTCACTTGTCAACGGCTCAAGCCCTCAGGGTGGATTGCCGCTGTCCACACGTTACATGATTAGAAACCCATCACATTATAAAAACCGGTCATTAACTTGAAGTATAATATAATTTAACCACACGCACCCATAGTTTTACTAATTATAATAAAAAAAAACTGCGAGCCTGAGTCTAAATCGCGCACCGAGGGTTCCGACCTTACTTGGACGTATTTTTCTTGGTTGGTCTATGCCGCGGAGTTTGTAAACGAATTTTGATAATTACGTAAAATCTGTGCACGCTTAATTTTTGATATCTTTTGATGTAATACACAACTCAGCATTAAAATCTGTGAGTAAACAATAAACCACCCCTATTTTCCCACCCTTAGGGTAGGTTTTTTGTATCCAAATTGGGATATATGGGACCAACTTCGACCAACCACCGCCTTCAAAGTACATTTTTTTTATTAAAAAGTCTTCCTTTTTGAAGTCGGTTAAAAAAAGAATTATCAAAATTGGACTACTCTGTAAAAAGTTATGCGTGATCATACATAAAAAAAAATATACGCGTCGACTTGTAAACCTCCTCCGTTATTTCGTCGGTTAAAAATGATGCCCTTTCATATGATACTTATTTTAAACAATATGTTATATTCATATATGTTTGGGTAAGCAATATTTAAAACTATACCAAACAAATCAACAGCATTAGTGTTTGCTGAAACATACCGCTTTGACAGACGGACAAAGTGGCACCATAAGGGTTTCTTTTATACCATTTTGGTTCGGAACCCTAAAAACAAAAGTGAGTACGCTACGTTTTCACAGATTAATTTCTCGGTCGTGTGTTTATCCTACTATCTTCGTATTATATATGAATTTGCAAGTTTGTAAGGACGGGAAGGAATCTTCAGACATTTAGATTGGAACGAATGCGATCTTAACACGGAAACCGCCTGGCCTAAATCATTTGAGGTTCGCAGACGATATTCTCCTAGAAGAGGAGTCCAAGAAACTTGAATATATGATTAAAACCCTAGCAGGTAAGAGCAGCGAAGCAGGGCTAGATATGAATATGTGCAAAACTGATGACTAATTCCACAGGAACAGACATGGAACTAAATGGAAATGATCTCGACTACGTGAGTGACGATGTGTACCTAGGGCAAATTATCTCCCCTCAAGACTTAATTTCCAAGGAAGTTAATAGGAGAATAGCTTACGGATGGAAAAAATACTGGTTCTCTGAAGGAAATAATGAAGAGTAAAGATTTATACATGCATATTAAGAGGAAGACTTTTAACATTTGCATCCTGCCATGCATAACATATGGATGCGAAACTTGGTCGCTTACCGACATTCACAGAGAGAGACTACAGAAATGCAAAAGGGAAATAGAAAGACGCAGGTTGGGAGTCAAACTAAGGGACATAATTAGACATTCTGAGATATGAAGGAAAACCAAAGTAATAGACAAATAATATCATGTAGACCATCTGAAATGGGGCTGGACGAGACACATGCTACGAAGTAAATCAAATAAATGGAACAAGCAGACCCTGTGGTACACAAGAGATGGATAAAGAAAACAGGGTCATCCTAAAACTAGATGGGATGACGATATTCGCACAACCTTGCTTGCCTTGCCATACTGGACTAGAGTTACAGATGACAGGGTGCAATGGAGAGAGTTGGAGGAGGCCTATGCCAAAAGGCACACTGAACTAATAGACATTGGCCCTGATTCTGTTGTTCACAACTAAACTAAATTTAATGTCACTATGTCTCTTTCTAACAAAGAACATAAGAAAAGGATGTAAGAAATTTAGTCCTGTCAAATTAGTCCAATGTATGTTTTCAATATAAATTTATTCGCCATCTATCGCGGTTACGCCTAAGTACACGCAAAATAAGACGGCAAAGATTAATTTGACAACTTAAAATATGTTCTATCCTTTTTCAATCATGTTCGTAAGAAAGAGATGAGATGTAACTAAAATTAGTTTAGTGCGATTTACAACAGAATCGGCACCATTCTATAACTGTCTTTTGTTCCAAAAAAATACAGTGATTAAACAATGCACCCTAAGTTTCGGAAAATGGCTATTATTAAAGTACGTGATTAGAAGTTTTTGGTCTATATTTAATTTATACAATTGAAATATCAGCCAAATTTCGGTCAATAATAAAATAAAATCTATTTAGGGATTAGACATACCTTGGATATTGCTTAATTGCACAATTCAGTTAAAAAATAACTAATTTATGGTACCGTTGTACTTAAACTGCAAAATGAAACACGGAATGTTAAAGACTGACAGACAAACGTGCACGTGTTGTCATTTGTAATTGATTTTCAATTACTGAGGGTGAGTGAAAAACAATATTTATTTATAAGAATACCTTACTTAGCTAGTCACACACTAAGCAGATACGATCATATTTTATCAGCGTATAAAAAATATTATCTGAAAGTATCACACACTACGCAGATACGATAATATCAATAATTGATACATTCACTCGAAATCCTTCTAACTTACTAGACCTGTCTTTAGTGCGGATTGTTTATACAGAGTGTTATCTATAATGAGTTGGCGTATATTGCTTGTCGATTTGATTGTCAACTCGTCAGAAGAGGATTCTGATTTTGAATTTGATGCACGTGTTGCATTAGCGTCTACTAAAAGGCAAAGAATTTGGATATAATGTCAATAAAGCTTAAAACTGGCCAAGTACGAGTCGGACTTGCACACAGAGGTTCCTTACAATAATAATAATACCTTACTCAAATTGACTGTGAAATGAATAGTAGGCGCAACAAAAAAAAAACACTAAAAGATGTTTCTTGTATGGGGATCGCCTATAATTTTTATTTTTATTATTTTTTGTTATAGGGGAAATAGACATATATATTCTGTGAAAATTTCAAGTGTCTTCCTATTACGGTTCATGAGATACAGCCCACTGACAGACATATAATTGAAAACTTGCGTGGAAGAAAAAATCAGGTTAGGTTTGCTAATTTCGTGATACTTTAACGTGTTTTATAGAAATAAAGAAATAATTATTCTTTGTGACATACGTGAAAAGCGAATAAAAAATTGTACAATTAACTTACGTTTAATATTCTCATAAAATCAAAAAAGCAACCACCATTTTGTATGTATCTGCGGGTAAAATCCTGTGTCATATTTGTATCTATACAAATATGGCAAACAAAAGGAAAACCTCCACCATGGGTTGTCAACAGGGTGACCCTCTCGGTCCAGGTATCTTCAGTTTGGCCATCCATCCAATTATTACCGGGTTACAATCTAAATTTAATGTATGGTATCTAGACGACCGACGGTAGGTACGCTGGGAGGTGATGGTGATGCGGCTGACGTTCTCAGTGATTTTAAAACATTGACAGAAAAATTTAAAAATATTGGCCTAGATTTCAATAGCTCCAAATGTGAGCTCCTTATTTTAGATTCTATACCAATATCTGAAAAACCAGAATTAATTCAAAATTTTGATGATTTGGCTCCCAATATTCAACCTCAACCAACCTCGTTAGATCTGTTTTGGACCCTTCTATTGGATCTGTTGAGGTTTCTTACCTGTCCAATGCTAGAGACGCCTGGCAGGCAGCTTGTCCAGGCACAAATATTCCGACCTTGAGTCACTCTCAGAGAGCGTGGGATAAGCCTTTTTGTGACAAAACTTGACAAAAGTTATTTTCTAACTTTTCTATAGATACACACCGCGCGCGCTTGTTAGCTGTCTCTCAGAGTGACTCAGGTCACTGGCTACAAGCTATTCCATCCACAAATACCGGGAAAATGTTAGACCGTATAACATTAAGTTTGTGTATTTGTCTTCGTCTTGGTTGCAGAACCAATCAGCCTCATCGCTGCCGCTGTGAAGATCGTCGTAAACGAGCTCGGCCACCATGGGCTTTCGTGCTCCCTAAGTGCTGGCCGAATATCACGACACTCAGCTATTAATGACTGTATCCGCAGGGCCCTTGTTGTCACTAACGCGCCTTCCGTACTGGAACCAGTCGGTATTGCGCGGTGCGATGGCAAGAGACCGGATGGTAAGTCTTTGATCCCTTGAAGTGTCGGCAGGTCGCTGGTGTGGGGTGCCACATGTGTCGATACACTCGCACTATCTCACTTACCGGCGACTTGTAAAGCTGAAGGGGCAGCTGCGGCCAGCTCTTCGCGGCTTCAAAAAATACGCATCGATTGGACCAAATTATATTTTTATGCCTTTTGTGGTCGAGACCATGGGACCGTGGGGGGCCCAAGCTCGCCGTATTGCTCGCACTTTGTCATCAAAATTGATCGAGACCTCCGGAGACCAGCGGGCGGGGAGCTTTTTCCGCCAACGCGTCAGCTTGGCTATCCAAAGAGGAAACACTGCCATCCTTTTGGAAACCTTGCCGTTAATCGGAAGCAGCGGCAGGCTTGAGGAAATTTTCTATATATAGATTGTATTTTGTTCATATTTGTTGTAAATAAAGATATTAAAAGGAAAACAAATTAAGCAGATAATATCATATTTCGATATCGGTCGATGCCTACAGATACTTAACGATAAAATATAAATTATCTGCGCTGTGTGTGGTAGTTCATTGAATTACATAGCGATATTGAAAGATATGCCCTCCGATACAGATATCTTATCGTATATGCGTAGTGTATGACTCGCTTTAGTTCATTGAATTACATAGTTAGCGATATTGAAAGATATGCCCTCAGATACAGATATCTTATCGTATATGCGTAGTGTGTGACTCGCTTAATTAACGACAGGCCGTCCGCAATACAATATTAGCACGTGTTAGCACGGTAAAATTATATAGATACTTTTACCATGATATTAGTCTGTGGTCCGCGCAGTAGTGCAATTCTGTTCTTTTTTTGACAGCTGACGACGACGACGTCCGTCGACGCGGTCTATTCTCTATACATTCGTAGTGCGGTGCTACATTTTTCAATTAATTAATGTTTAATTTTAGGAAGCTCCTATTAAGGTCGTATTATGTATCCATTATAAAAAAAAACCTGTCACTTTGTGGATCACTTTCATTTATGATAGTTTCTGTGTAAAGTTATGATATTTAAAGTAAGTATGTTTTATTATAAATTATTTATTATAAATCCAAGACTGTTCTTTGTCGAAATCAATGGAGAACAAATATTCAGCAGAGGACATCTCGTGACAGAATATGATGATGATACTACTTTTATAGTGGTTATAGAGTTGGTATACATATTTCAGATGTCTGCGGCTCGGATAAGTCATATAATGGGCATCCTTAAATCAGCCAATGATGAAGATATCTTGGAAAAACGTCATCAAGCTCAACAGTTGAGACTTTTGGCGAGGAATTCTTTTTACTATTCTCGTTGAAATAAACATTGATTAAATTGTGCCCAGCACTATAAAAGTCAATGCATTTTTATTTACTGGAAATGCTAAAATTCTTACAAATTCTAGATAGAAGTCTTTGATATCTGGATTATTTTTATTATTCCTTATAAAAAAATACCTCGTCAAATTAGTAGTATGTACCTACATACGAGTATGTTATTAAACATAATTTGTGAAAAAAAAGTTAATTATTTAAATATTTTCAAAATATGGGCGCTATATCTAGTTTCTTTTTGTGAAGTTTATGTCCTAAATATTAAGATAAAGTTAAACTACTGAATAGCCCTCATATTAAACCTTGAAAATTGGTATATTCGGTACATTAAGTTTTACTAAAATATGAAATAAAATTTGCCTTTATCTAGTTTCCATATCATAAGTTTGCTTGGCTTGGGATTACAGCTCAGATCATTAAAATAAATGAAATCCACCCGCAGAGCGCAGTTGATGTTTACAATACACCTTCCAGTCCATTTTAATTCTTTTGACCAATTCAAGTATTCAATTGTTTCGACATGCAATAGTCCGGGAGGTACTGATGCATTTTAGGTAGTATTAATACGCCGATCGATGGCCATCTTTTTCAATAGATCTTGAATGGCTAATAAGTGAACCACGCATCAGCGATGCACCCGCGGTGGGTTTAGGATTGGAAGGTTACGGAAGGGGTAAACTTTTTAAAAAAAAAAAACATGCGAGCAGCTGACGCATGTTCCCTCCTCCACCATGCAGCAGACGATTTTTTTTCAGCTCAGTATGATGTCAAATACTTATGAAACAAGTTTGAGCCGGCGTACTATGTCTTTTTTTTACTGGGAGTGGCTGACGACGGATGTGGTAGACTTGAGCACTTACTTGAGCAGACGGTCGGTTCACTTATTAGTCATATAAGATCAACTATACATTTCAACGTCAGCCGGCTTACTATGACTTTTGTGTTTGCAACGCTACCTCCCGGACTAACCGTCACAACGGAATACGTCATGTGTTGTCGTCGGTTGCCGTCAAAAACGTTTCAGAATACCAAAGCAGTAGTTATTATATGCATACAATTTTCCGCTCTGCAATTCCACGCGCGTTCCTCAGGAAAACTTGTATAAGAAGGTAAAAGACAGACAGAGTTAGCGCCTTTGCACATTATATGAAATTTCTTGTGTCTTATAAGCAGAGATCGGAATTAGGTGACTATATTTACCTACACTTTGAAGAACAGAGTGGAGACTTCCATACGACAACATTTCTTTTTTAAGATTTTTCCCGGGATTCGGGAAAAATCTTAAGTACATTAAAAATAAACGTTATTTAACATAAATATGAACTAATTTTAAATAATTTTTACCTAACCACCAAATTTTCGGATTTTTTACGAAAAATCTTAAAATAAATATTTTTGTTACTTAATACATGTGTAAAGATTATTGGGATATGTATTTCGAATGGATTGCAGAGTCATGGCAATTTTTCCGTGATCTATAAACGAATGCATTTACTCTTTTATGTATTTCTATGTTTTAATTTTTTAACAGTTACTTACTATATCGGTGCTTCTAAAACTTTCTGACTCGACTTTCGTGTCGTAATTAAAAACGTTAAGCTACATAGTAAATAATTGAGACTCAGCAATTGAACTTATTTTTTTTATATCGAATAAATGACAAAAATGACCTAACTAACGAACAAGGCTATCACAACTTCAATCGGTATCACTTTATTGTGAAAATATAAATTAAATATTGAGACTTTGATAGCATCAAAGATAACTTACATAAAAATTAAGTCACTTTGAGTATTATCTTTTAAACCAATTGTATTTCCGAGAATTAAACAATAGTTATCTGGCTAACAACAAAAAGTAAGCAGGTAGCAGTTTCCGTTTGAGTAACGAAAGAGATAGCAATATCACGCGGCTACAGCTCGACATTGTTTTCTATCTCGCTTTAAAAAACTGTATCTTTATAAGACAGAAAGAGATAGAGATATGCCAATCCAGTGTAAAGCAGACAGCAAAGCACTCATTCTCTTCTCATTCCATTCTTCTTGGTATTGGAGTGCGCACGTATCTTATTCTGTGATCCTTAGTTTTGTTTGACCTGGCTTGGAATATCGGACTGTTTTCTACCGCACCTGACGTACTTGGCTTGACTCACGGACACTGCTTTCTTTTCGATTGGATTTTGTGGTTTTCTGGCATCTGCAAGGAACTAGATACCTATTCGTGAAGGTAAGTTTAAATTTCGTTGATTTGTTGATATTGTTATTTGATTTTTTTTTTACGATACGCTCTACTATGCCCACTAAAACGGATCAACGAAGTGCTGTGCCCGTATGTAACCCGTACGATGCCCGTATATAACGTCCATTAAATTATATTCTTTGTATTGAAAAGTATGAGACTATGCTCACTAAACCGTTCCGTCACCGTCGCGCGTCATGCACAGAGCATGTCTGTTTTTTAAAGCGAGATAGAAAACAATATCGAGCTGTAGCCGCGTGATATTGCTATCTCTTTCGTTACTCAAACGGAAACTGCTACCTGCATACTTTTTAGTTGTTAGCCTGATAACTATTGTTTAATTCTCGGAAACACAATTGGTTTAAAAGATAATACTCAAAGTGACTTAATTTTTATGTAAGTTATCTTTGATGCTATCAAAGTCTCAATATTTAATTTATATTTTCACGATAAAGTGATACCGGTTGAAGTTGTGATAACCTTGTTCGTTAGTTAGGTCATGTTTGCCATTTATTCGATATAAAAAAAAATTGATCAATTGCTGAGTCTCAATTATTTACTACTTAGCTTAACGTTTTTAATTACGACACGAAAGTCGAGTCAGAAAGTGTCAGAAGCACCGATATAGTTAGTAAGTGTTAAAAAATTAAAACATAGAAATACATAAAAGAGTAGATGCATTCGTTTAAAGATCACGGAAAAATTGCCATGACTCTGCAATTCATTCGAAATACATATCCTAATAATCTTAACACATGTATTAAGTAAGACTATTTATTTTAAGATTTTTCGTAAAAATTCCGAAAATTTGGTGGTTAGGTAAAAATTATTAGGTTAGCTTAGGTAAAAATAGTTCATATTTATGTCAAATAACGTTTATTTTTAATTTACTTAAGATTTTTCCCGAACCCCGGGAAAAATCTTAAAAAAGAAATGTTTTCGTATGGAAGTCTCCACTCTGTTCTTCAAAGTGTAGGTAAATATAGTCACCTAATTCCGATCTCTGCTTATAAGACATTCAGTCTCACTGGATGTTATATGAGAACGTGCATATTAAAAAAAATGTCGGATCAGACACGCCCATAAATTTTTAACCAACTTCCAAAAAGGAGGAGGTTCTCAATTCGGTTGTATTTTTTATTAATGTTTGTTACCTCATAACTCCGTCATTTATTAACCGATTTGGAAAATTCTTTTTTATTTGAAAGGGTACACTTTCCGTTTGGTCCCATTGTGATCAGATCAGGATTTGATTACTTCTTAGTGTATTTTGAAGTCGGTTTAAGATTTTTGTAAAACAGTCCAATTACATATATGTCTTGTGTCTGTTAAGACACAAGTAATTTTCTTATAATGTGCAAAAGGCCTAACTTTAGCCTTTATAATATTAGTATAGATGCGACAGTTTGGATCTGCATAAACAGCTGAACGGATTTAGAGGAAATTTGGCACACAGATACAATATATTCTGGATTAACACAAAAGATACTTTTTATCCCGGGAAATCAATATGTCCCTCGGGAACGCGGGTGAATCCGCGAGAAGTAAACTAGTAAAACAACAGATAACTTTAATTGTAAAAATACATAATAAACTTAATTACTAATACTAGTATAGTGTTTGTAGATTTTGACTAAAATACAAAGAATATTTAATCTCAAGTAAGATCGAATAACTCGACCAGACATACATTGCAACACACTAAAATGCTGCCTTGTATGTAACACATAATTATAATTCTTTGCTTGCGGCCGTAAAAATAACTTTCCTGTGTAGGTATCCTTACCACTTGAATGGCTGGTTTGGTTAATTTTGTAAACAATCACAAACGTTACAAAGTTATGGATCATCATCATCATCATCATATCAGCCTATGGATGTCCACTGCTGACTATAGGCCCCCCATTGACTTCCACTTCGAACGGTTCTGGGCCGCTTGCATCCAGCGGTGCCCAGCAACTCTGACCAGGTCGTCGGTCCACCTGGTGGGAGGGCGTCCCGCTCGGCGCGCACCAGTATGTGGTCGCCACTCGAGAACCTTTCTTCCCCATCGGTTATCGGCTCTTCGAGACTCTGATACTCTGATATTCTTGGATACTCTGTGATAAAGTACTATGATTCCGTAGCAAAAAATGATTATGACTATGCCATAAATGAACAATGTGTGCTAAAATTTTTAGATAATAATAAATTATTTTTCTTAATAATAAGTTTAGTTTTTAGTATTTTTTTATTGATCACTGTAAGTTAAGTTTTATAAATATATCGCTCTCATCAATAATAGCATGTAGTGTATACCTATTATTGGTATGCATTTAGCAAATTTTTATGTATGTTTTTATGAAATCTTAAATGTAATAACTGTTGGTGTACCTTAATAAATAAATAAATGCGCTCGCGTATACTATGTCGAATGTGCCTTTAATTTATTATGATGTCTATATCGTATACAGAGTGTTGTTTTGGTCGGCGACAAGCGACCCAGGAGCGGTAGTACAAAATATATATTCCCCAAAAATGGACTTAATTCCATTAAATACTGTAAATATGTTGAGAAATACCTTATTCAATTTGAAATAAAATTACTGCAAAGTATGGTTACTAGGCACGTGCACAGACTAGAGCTAGGCGGAAGCCGCCATCGCCCCACCCCTTTACTCCCTCGTACTCCCGTTGAGTATTGTCTATACTTTAGCTTAATACATGATGTAAAAAAAAAAATATTATTAAAAAAAATAAAGTATTTTTTTTAATAATTTTTTAGCACCAGTATCTATTGTATTATCGACCCTGAGTCGCTCGTCGCTGACCAAAACAACGACCTGTATAGTAGTGTTATTGCAACAGTACTTCAGGCAGGCACTTTTCTATATAAAGTAAATCTACGTTGTTTGATTCATATCAGTACAATATTTTAGGGTTTGGGAACCAAAAATCATCCACACGTCCCGTTCCCAATCACATGGGGTCGGCGTAATATGTACGCTTCTTCCATTCGGCCCATCTATCACTCACTCACTCCTTTCTTACACATATTATCATCTTACACACAATCCATCCTTATCTGCAGCTTATGTTCCCGTATATCCATTCATATTCACTTTTAGTCACCTGGCTTTCATTTCTCCTCTAACATAATTACTCCTAAAATAATTTTGTTACAAACTTACATACATACAGTTGTTTTTGCGCGAATCCCTAATTATTTTACTAAATGAAAAGTAGCTTAAGTTATTTTTTTGAACATTAGCTATCGGCTGGAGAAATTCCCATTAAAATCGGCCTAGCAGTTTCGGATATTAACCAGAAAAAACGGACGATCAGACAGACAAAAAAATGAATTTTATATTTTTTTTTGTATGCAACGAATATTACTTTAGCGAATACGAATATCAAAATAATAATCGTCGAATACAAATACATGTTCGTATATTATACAATTTTGATTTAAAATATCTTTATAGGCATGTGCTAGTTTTCAGCGTCAATCTATTTATTCCAGGGGGCCAACCACAAGCTCTTAAAACAATATCGGGTCAGGTGTTCCATGACACCATTGCACCAATCTGTACTTGTACACATTAACGTATAAAGAATGTTTTTCCTGGTTTTGTACCCTTGTGTTCCCTTCAACGGCCAAGTCACACAACATTAACTATAATAATAAAGAAATCGCAGTAAGGAATCTTAGACTTGGCACGACTTTGTCTAGATTTCATTACTTTTTAGAGATAAACAAGCAGCTCCATCGAGACTTGGCTAGTTTTTTACAGAATGTTTTTGATGGGATTATTATAACCTTAATGGTGTTTTGTCCTGTACCCCGAGTGTAAAGAATGCGTTTGCGTTAACTGTGCCAATTCCTATAGAGAAGTATCGTAAACACAAACGAGTAAGCGTTTACTAACGACAATTCTTCACGGGATACTGTTTTGACGTTAGATGTCAAAGAAGGACAAAAGACAAGTAAGGTTATAATAATATGTTTTTAAGTGATGGTGGTTGGCCCTCTGTCCTTTGTTTGTACCTTGTTTTTTATTTGATTAGTATATTGGTAACTAATTCTAATGTAAACGTACAATGCTTTGTGTAGACTATTGCTCGCAGAGCATAAATAATGCTCACTATTAGATTAAGAAAAAAAAAAATGCTCACCCACACATTGTCAAACGCCAACACAAACACACTCACATAACTATTAAATACTATTAATTTTATAAGTTTTTTTTATTTTGCTTTTCATTTAAATTTCGTTTTTCTGTTCACGTGCGTGTCTCCCACAACACAGGGTGACCTAATGTGGGAGCTCAGCCAAAATACCGATAGGTATGTCTAGTTTTTTCTAAATATATTTTCATATTCATTGCAAGATTCGAACCTAAGACTTATGTCACGACATCCGACGTCACTACCACTAAGCTATCAACGCTTTGTATAGTACATTCTAATAGTAAGTATAATATAATAAAATATATATACACATTTTGAAGCCTATAGAATTAAAAAAAACTCGAGTAAGTGCGAATCAGACTCACACATGAAGGGTTCCGTAAAGACGTTTCTTGCCCCTTCATTTTGTTTTTAATTTTTATTATTTGTTTTTATAGCGGCAATAGAAATACACATTCTGTTAATATTTCAACCGTCTATTACGGTTCATGAGATATAGCCCAATGACAGACAGACGGACGGACGGATGGACGGACGGGTGGAGAGATAATTGGGTCTCGTTAGGTACGGAATCCTAAAAACCAGCCACACGCGAGTCGGAGTCTAAATAAATAAAAGATCACCAAAATTTTTCCCACTGCAAGCAATAAAACGCTGAAATATGGGAGCGCCTGACGAAGAATTGCGCGCAAAAGCTATATTACTGTTTATATATTATAAGTCCTGATTTATACAAGTACTAGCTGCCCGGCGCGACTTTGTTCGCTGGTGCTACCCTACCCTACCCTATCTAAACCGTCCAGGACGTCACCCAAACGCATACAAAAAAATTCAACTGTACGTGTGTTTTTTAGGTGCGCTAGTGCCGGTATTTGCGCTGCGTATTTTTACGTTTGTGCTCATGCTAGTGCTGGCGTGCTGGGGTGCGTGTGGTGAGCGACTTTGACTGCTCCGGTACCATTCTGGACAAATGGTAGTGAGTGATCACGGTGCGACTCACATTTTCTCTTGAGTACCAGGGGCGAGTACTCTGGCGGCGTGACCTACCGCAGATGGTCCCAGACGCCTCGTAAGGGGTTGCCTGGTATAGTGTGCCGTCTTTTATGACCGAGAGGTTGGTAGAGGTGGCCACTATAGAAAATCTCAGTAGAAAAGAGGGGGTATGTACGTGTGTTTGTCACACGTACATACTCCTCCTATACACACGTGCAGTAGAATTTTATATATAAAGAAGATCAGATTAGATCGAGGATTCATATATGGGGATTCATTCCCATTTGGGGTTTGACTTGTTCTAATTTTTATTATTATTTTTGAATTTGAAAATAAACTATTGTAAAAAGATAACACTGTGATAGACGGATACGGACGGACAGACACCGTAAGCATTTAGGTGCGGTACCCTAAAATTAGGTGCGAATTCTTTTGGGTTTCAGCAGGCAGGAGGTACATACATGAAAAACTAATTAGCATTATTATTCAGACAACGGTTATGTTAGTTAGCACAAACGTCAGACGTGTTAGACGTTACACGAGTGTGTGATAACCACGGAGGAAAGAACGAAGGTGATAACATTATGAATTGGTTAGATTTTTTTAACGATATACCAATATGCTCCTCGGACGCTCAGATTGTGGAATGAGCTCCCTACAAGGTTTTCCCAATGGAGTACAGCATCGGGTTCTTCAAAAAGGGTGTGAAGAGATTACTGCAGGGTCGGCAACGCGCGAGTAACACCCCTGGTGATGCAAGCGTCTATAGGCTGCGGTAACCGCTTACCATCAGGCGGGCCGTATGCTTGTTTGCTACCTAAGTAGTATAAAAAAAAAGCTTATCACTCTCGTTTTATTTTCTTCTGCTTCTTTCTATCTTATTCATATAGCCCTGTGACGTCATTAAAACTGCTTTTCGGAGGGTCCTCGGTTCGTACAAGAAAAAAAGAAGGTCCTCGTAAGGGTGTCTGGACAAATAGGGGTGAGTGTGTAGTGTGTGGTTTGTGTATGTGTGAATTCTCAACTCGGAACGATCAAAACCTTTTCGGTTTGACTTAGTAGCCAATTTTTTATTATGATTTTGGCTTCTCTGAATATGCAGTATACTTATCGCGCATTGGTGGGTTTTTGCGTTAAAATATCAATATGGAAAACGAGGAGCCTCCCAGGATAAAGGTAAGGACTTACCAGGAACTCCTATGGCAATCCAATGATTATGCGCACTATCACAAATCACAAAGTTCACATGCGTTTCTATCTGTAGCGTATTTCGTACTGAATGTTGCGAGGCGCGCGCGTCTCGTTTTACTCGCACACACGCGCTTGGCGATGCGTCGCCGAAGTATGTAGAAGATTCCCGAAGCTCTTTTCTCGCTCACACATATGATGTGGGAAAAGGAGAGGAATCGGGAAGCAGAGGCTCGTCATTGATACTCAATATGAGTAGGTTTCTACTATAAATATTATTATAGGTATTTTGGCCTAAACATCCTCCGCCGCCTTGAGAATACGTAGTGTTCTCAAAAGAAAGAAAAAATAATTAATTATAAGAACTAATTACAGATTATAATAATTACTAAAGTACTGAATATAAGATGCGGTATGATTAATTTTTATTGTGAGGGTAATGGACATAACTTGACAATGGGTCTTTTGAATGATCCATTTGAAGTTTTTACTAAAGCGACGCGGATATTTCCATCCTTGCCAGGATAAACTTGTGATATTATGCCCAACGGCCAACGTAAAGGGGGAATATCATCTTGATGTATAAGAACCACAGTACCAATCTTAATGTTATTTTTATCAATGAGCCATTTCTGTCTAACTTGAAGATTATGTAAATATTCTATACGCCATCTCTTCCAATAGCTACTGTTCAAGGCAGAATTAGCAAACATCAATTCACCAAATCTGTGCTGAACATACCACGGAGCATTGCTCCACAACTCACTAGTTCAATATTTGTTGTCGATTACTTTACCTACTATATACTTACCGTTTACTATGAACTGAGAGTACTGGGTTTGGGTTAATGAAAACTAGGTGCATGAGGTAAAATCGGTGGCCAGCAGGGCAATAGGACCTCGCGTTACTACTAGGATCGCGGAACGAGATTGACGAATAGCGGAGAACTGACTGACTGAACTGACTGAACGCTCCCGGTGGGTAACAGGCGTATTTATAATCCCCCGCGAGCGCTAACATAAACATTCGTCCCGCGAGATCCCCTTACCCCGCAAACACAGGCCTTTATTTAAAACATAGCTTACATTAACTTATTGTACATAACTAGTACTAAATACCAATAATCTTTATTATCTAATACAATAAAATCTAATAAGATTAAATGCATAATAAAAACGTAAAATAAAGTCTAAACCGAAACGACAAATAACAAGGAACATTTATATGTATATTAATATAATGCTAAAAATACACATATTAAAATAGACTTTATAAAATAACAAAAAGGGGGCAATAATACGAAATTAAACAATGATGTCACATATTCACAATGCCCTCTGTTGTATCGCAATCATGTACTTAACGTAGCGGATACGGTTAAGTTTAATCAATTCTCACCTCTTTGTGCTTTGTATTCAACAATGGACAAAGAAAAGAAGTGGAATCAAGTCACAGTTTACACTTCACAATTTTTAGCTAATCAAATAACACATCATAACTTTTATTATTCAAGAAGTCCATTGTTCATTATTCGTTGCTATACATAAATAATTCTGTCGCTCACATTTCTCCCGCCGTACAGCTTGCTGTACTAAGCTACGGTGTGAGCGGCTGTACTGGTAGTACAACTAATTTCATGGTAGGGCGTCGCATCACACCTGTGCGCGTTTGGACGTCGGCGCACCTCACGATGCCATCTTTGCCGGGGAATACTCGTGTGACAAGTCCCCGCGGCCAGACGTTGCGAGGCAGGTTGTTGTCGGCAATGATAACGAGATCGCCGACTCGCAGCTCATCGCCCCGACCTCGGGGCTCCCGCCGGTGTTGGAGTAAGGGCAGCACCTCGCGCACCCAGCGCGACCAAAACATGTTAGCAAGCGCTTGCGCAGCTCGCCATTGGGAGCGGCCGTATGTGTCAGCTTCGGTGAAAGTGCCTGGCAGTGGCACCTTAGACGCCCCACCCAAAAGGAAATGATTGGGCGTGAGCGCCTCGGGGTCATCGGGTGAGACCGAGACATGTGAGAGCGGTCGGCAGTTAACAGTGTGCTCGACTTCACATAGTAGCGTGTGTAGCACCTCGTCCGTTGGATGACGCTCGTGCAGAGTAGTGGCGAGCGCCGTTTTCACGGTGCGTACGAGTCGTTCCCACGCGCCGCCCATGAATGGCGCGCTGGGAGGTATATACCGCCATGGTATAGCGTGGATAGCGGCTTCGGCGGAGGTGGCCGCCAAGGCGGCCCGACGCAGCTCGGCGTCAGCACCACGCAGATTGGTGCCATTGTCACTTGTTATCTCGGACGGGGCGCCCCGGCGCGCCATCATGCGGCGCAGGGCGAGGACGGCCGAGTCAGCCGACAGGGAGGCGGCCACCTCTAGGTGCACTGCCCGAGTTGTCAGACAGGTGAATAGCGCCACATAGCGCTTGTGGCGCTGGCGGCCCACAGTCACTGTGAGCGGCCCAAAGTAGTCCAGGCCCACGTAGCTGAATGGGCGCTGGTGATGAGCGAGGCGACTGGCGGGGTGATCGCCGGTCGGCGGTACGGCCGGCACCGCCCGACGCAGGCGGCACGGCTGGCAGCGCTTGATGACAGTGCGTACAGTGGGTCGCAAGCGCACGACCCAGTAGCGCTGGCGCACCTCGTTCGTGACCGTTTCTACACCGCCATGGTGGAGCAGTCGGTGTACCCAGTCGACATACAGTCGTACATAGGTGTGAGCCCCATCTAGGACCGCAGGTGCGCGCTGTCCGGCCGAGATGTCGGCCGCGGCAAGCACACGTGACTTAACACGGAGTATACCGCGCTCGTCCAGTTCCACGGCGAGCTGCCGCAGACGACTTTGTGCACCCGGCGCCTTTCCTCCACTAAGCTCACTCAGCTCAGTGGCAAAGCTCTCTTGCTGCGTTGATCTTATCCATAACTCAACCGCGGCAATCAAATGTGGAACAGTAAGTTGTACATACTTATTATTGTCCGCCGCTAGAGGGCGCAATTTAAAATAATCATTACCTATCGCTGGCGCACGACGGTTTGCTCGCCACGTAGGATCCGCGCCATCTATCTTACCAGTGCGTTTACGAGTGGAAGCTGTTATTCGTTTTCTACATAGCTCTATAAATTGCAACGCACGGGCTGTGGCGCGTATCAAACGTAACCATGACGAAAAACGTTCCACGCACGGTAACGCTAGCTTCAGTGAATACTCAGCAGATGGCTTAGCTGTCGCTACCGTGTTGGAACATTCATCGCCGACGGTGGCGTCACTCGGCGGTGAAATAACAACTACGTTCTCTGGCCATTTACAATCAGATTCGTATAAGAATGCCGGACCATTAAACCATCTGTGGTGCGACGTAAATTCCGGCGGTGTCTGCCGGGTGGCATCATCGGCAACGTTAAGTTTAGAGGGCACCCATCGCCACTCATCTACCCGTGTATATTCTTCAATCTCAGCCACCCGGTGCGCGACAAATGGTTTAAAGGCACGAGCACCTGCTCGCAACCATGCCAGTACGGTCTGAGAGTCGGTCCAGTATACAAATCGAGTGATTGGTCTATCATGCGACTCAGCTACCGTTCGTGCTAATCGCACACCTAATACGGCAGCCTGTAATTCAAGTCGTGGTATCGATGTCACTTTTACTGGAGCGACCCTCCCCTTAGCGGCTGCTAATACTACACTTGTATTTGAATTTCCCACGCATCGGAAATATACTGCCGCCGCACATGATATTTCACTCGCGTCAACAAAGGTGTGAAGTTCTATGTCCACGGCGTCAGCATACCCCGGATAGCGGTATTTCTAACCTATCTAAATATCTAAGAGTCGATAGCCATTTCCACCAACTTTGCTCAAGCTCCGCGGGCAGGCGCTCATCCCACCCGACATTGTGCCGCCACGCGTTTTGTAAAATATGTTTCGCTTGAATAGTTACTGGCGTCACAAGGCCGAGCGGGTCGTATAGTGACATTGCCGCACGTAGTAGTTCACGTTTAGTGGGAACGCGTTCCCCAGTGAGCAGCGGGCGGTCAACTTTATAAAAGTTCAAATTATATCCTAAAGTATCACGAGTCGGTGACCATATAAGACCTAATATTTTCTCAGTCCCGCTGTCACTGAGCGGAACGTTCGCTGTGGGTACAGTACTTGTTGCAGTTAAACCGCTTATTGCAGCCGGTTCGTTGGTTGTCCAACGCTGCAACTTAAAATTAGCCCTCTCGTGCACCGCCACTACTTGTTTAGCCGTATTATTAGCTTCGTCGATAGAGTCGAAACTCTCTAAATAATCATCCATGTAGTGATGGTGAACGATAGAGTTCAACGCGGCTGGAAACTCATGCTGATATCGTTTAGCGTTGTGATTCTTTATGTAAATAGCGGTACATGGGCTTGACGTGGCACCAAACAAAACGGATGCCATTCTCAATTCTATCGGCTCGTCGGTTGGATTTTCGCGCCATAAGAATCGCAACGCATCGCGATCTTCCGCACGTACCTTAATACGCAAAAACATATCTTTGATATCCGCTGCCAACGCTACCCGCCTCTGTCTGAAGGACATTAATACACCGGGAAGCGATCTCAATAGGTCGGGACCGGTCAACAGCAGATCATTTAAACATACGCCTTTGGTCTGTGCGGCCGCATCGTGAACGATTCGCAGTTTTCCCGGCTTGGCCGGGTGCGTCACACCAAAATGAGGTAGGTACCACGTCCTACCTTTAGTGGGAGGGCCCGGTGCTACCTCTGCGTACCCGGCCTCTAACATACGATCTATCTGGTTTTTATAAGCTACGCTCAAATCCCTATTTTTAGCTAGCTTTTTCTCTACACTAACGAGACGTTTGAGAGTAGCATCGTAGTTTGATGGGATTATTTCATTTTCCCGAGCCCATAGTAGGCCTACTTCATAACCTCCATCGGGAAGCTTTCGGGTTGTTGAATTGAGTATATTAATTGCCCTAGACTCGGGGTCAGCGCGTGGTAGTCGCGGCTCCACCCCCAAGCTCTCTAAGCTAAAGTGCTGTTTTAGCAAATTATCTAGGCGCTCGTCCTCCTCGTCCCGGCAGCGAAGCACAGCATGGCTCACCTTTTGAATAGTGGCGCTGCTTGGGTACGAGGCAGAACGAGTGCCATGCAGCACCCAGCCTAGAGGGGTGTGAGACGCAACAGGCATATCGCCACGCCCCCTACGGACCTCCGATGCAATCAAAAGTTCCCAATTGTCTTGACCAACTAAAAGGGCGGGTTCACCGCGTTCATATAACAGTTGATCGGCAATATCATTCAAATAGTTGCAGTCGTGAACTATATCTTTACCTATAGACTGAGCTGAAATATCTAGTTTATCTATAGTCCGAGCGGTTATTTCACGGGATTCCTGAGAATGTCTACCCCTAATCTGAAAAGTGACTCTTTGCGATGTATTAACATCTATACGCGCCCCCGCTACAGCTTCAATATAAAATGGAATAGTAGGACCTTCAGTGCCTATCTTTTTAGCTACGTTATCAGATAGAAGCGTCACGGTGGAACCGTCGTCGAGCAACGCGTATGTGTCTAAATCACCTTTAGGACCGGAAATAGACACGGGTATAATTTTTAAATAGGCACTCGAATGTCGCGGTGGTAGCAATGTATTTGTTACTTTTGCCTGACTAACCTCTGAAGATACTTGTTCGTAATGCAGTAAACTATGGTGATGCATTTCGCATCCCGCAACATCACACACAACATCTTTACATCTGTGCTTCCAATCTCTTCTTTTCAGACACCGAAAGCACAGTTTTTGTGATTTAGCGATCTCCCACCTATCATTAATCGTAGCAGACTTAAACTTTGTGCATTCTATGACTCTATGCCCTATCTTAGTACATGCGGGACACGGTAACGCCCCTTGGGTTTCACCCGAACGCGCGCTCTCACTCCGACCTGCGCGTGCTTTCTCATTCTCTCCGACAACCGCCGGCGCCCGCGCCGGTGCCGATGCCGTATAGCTACGCGGGTGCGGTCGTTTTGTGGCTACAGGCGGACCGCGTTCAAAAAGGGATACAGATTCGAGTTTCGCGTGTCTCGCGTTACGTTCCGCTTCGGTGTCGAGGAAACTGCTAAGTTTTGATAGACCGGGCTCTGTCTCACTCGCTGTTAGCTCGTAGTCGAACCATCTACTACGAATAATAGGTGTGAGTTTTTCTTCTATGATCATACAAATTTCGGGACTATATAAATATTGAGGACGACCTAATGCTCTTATAGTGGCAACTACGTTAGCAATTTTTGATGCAAAAATGCATACATCACGTGGGTTATCACTCATTTTTGTGAGCATTTTTAAACGATCAATCTCTGCCACTATGAGTGCATCAGGACGTCCAAATCGACTTTCAAGTCTCTGTATGACTTGTTGTGGATCTGAGGGACCTAAAAATATGCACTCAACAGCTTCCTTAGCCTGGCCTTTCAGGGCTCGTCTAAGTCTTATATTATTTTCTACTGTGGTGAAGTGTTCAGATGTTTCCAAATATATTGCCTTAAACTGCAACCATTCAGTCGGCCTACCATCGAAAGTAGGCAACTCTACCATGTATTTAGGTGGTTTCGCGGGTGTATGGCCGGCTCGCGACATCTGCGCTATTGCAGTGGCAAGCTCGGCTATATCTGAGCGCACCTGCGATTCAGCGACCACCTTTTTATCAATTATTGGGTAATTTTCCCTATCTACTACCTTATCTAAAGTGATATCTGTACACTTAGCTTTACACCGTTCCGCCAGCGGGTCCCTGGTTGCGCCTGTGGTGCCAGCCATGCCTCCCATGGGCATAGAGCAACTGGTCACAGGAGCAGCTGTGAGGGCCTGGATCGGTGCAACGGGAGCAGCCGGTGTCGGCCCGCTCGCCTCGGCTTCGCCTGTGGTGGTGGCGGCGGCGCTAGCCTGCGCCGCGCTCACGACATGTGGCGCTTCTGCCTTCATTGCCTGTAACAGTAAATGTGACTCATGGCCAGGAGCAGCGTCTTGCACCAAGGTGGTTTTTGACGCCCTTAGCCAATCGTCAACTCTGCCGTGCACTGATACTATATCACTTAAATGGCTTTCGTCGTCGGAATCATCGCCACGAGTCTCGAGCATAGCTAGCCTAGCGACGGCCAGCTCGTAACGTGCTCGAGCTATTTCTCGGTCTCGTTTCACGGTCCTGCGCGAGGATCTGCCCGTAATCGAAGGCTCGGATGCCTTACGGGACGTTTTACGCGACGACGATGGAGAAACGGGCGGTATCGTTGTCGCACTCGAAGGTCCAGCCGATACTCGGGTCTGTTCTGAGGACGTCTCCCCACTACCCGATATCGACGTGGACCCCGGATGCGACACCGCATCTTTCTCCCCGGACTGCGACCTAGTAACTACCATTTTACGTTTTACCTAGACGTCTGTTAGCCTGAGAAACACTGATATCTCTCAGCACCCTATCGTAGATCCCAAACCCGGACTCTCAAACGGCAGGTAAAGCAACTGACAACGATCCGGCTCGAAGGACCAAAAAATGTTCAAGGCAGAATTAGCAAACATCAATTCACCAAATCTGTGCTGAACATACCACGGAGCATTGCTCCACAACTCACTAGTTCAATATTTGTTGTCGATTACTTTACCTACTATATACTTACCGTTTACTATGAACTGAGAGTACTGGGTTTGGGTTAATGAAAACTAGGTGCATGAGGTAAAATCGGTGGCCAGCAGGGCAATAGGACCTCGCGTTACTACTAGGATCGCGGAACGAGATTGACGAATAGCGGAGAACTGACTGACTGAACTGACTGAACGCTCCCGGTGGGTAACAGGCGTATTTATAATCCCCCGCGAGCGCTAACATAAACATTCGTCCCGCGAGATCCCCTTACCCCGCAAACACAGGCCTTTATTTAAAACATAGCTTACATTAACTTATTGTACATAACTAGTACTAAATACCAATAATCTTTATTATCTAATACAATAAAATCTAATAAGATTAAATGCATAATAAAAACGTAAAATAAAGTCTAAACCGAAACGACAAATAACAAGGAACATTTATATGTATATTAATATAATGCTAAAAATACACATATTAAAATAGACTTTATAAAATAACAAAAAGGGGGCAATAATACGAAATTAAACAATGATGTCACATATTCACAATGCCCTCTGTTGTATCGCAATCATGTACTTAACGTAGCGGATACGGTTAAGTTTAATCAATTCTCACCTCTTTGTGCTTTGTATTCAACAATGGACAAAGAAAAGAAGTGGAATCAAGTCACAGTTTACACTTCACAATTTTTAGCTAATCAAATAACACATCATAACTTTTATTATTCAAGAAGTCCATTGTTCATTATTCGTTGCTATACATAAATAATTCTGTCGCTCACAGCTACCATACCATCTGATCTAATAATTGTTTCCGACAACGTAAAGATATGGTTTCCTCGGACACATTCTGAAGCGGCAATGAAGTCAATGGTGAAGCCATTATAAAGTGAGCGGGAGTAAGAGGCTCCGGGTAGGGATCCTCAGATAAAATGCAAAGCGGTCTAGAATTTAAGACTGTTTCAATTTGGGTAAGAACAGTGAGGAGCTCTTCATATGTGAGGAGCTGCGAACCGATAACACGGTATAAATGAGTTTTAATCGATTTTATATTAGATTCCCACAATCCTCCGAAATGTGGGGCGCGGGGTGGAATCATTTTCCATTCAATGCGGTACTGATCGGTAAGTAGTTCTTGTAATTGAGCTTTAGCTCCGACAAAGTTAGTTCCGTTATCGGAGTAAAGAAAAGAAACAGGTCCTCGACGGGAAATGAATCGCTTAAAAGCGGAAATAAAAGTATCTGATGACACATCAGTTGCCAATTCGATGTGTACAGCTTTGGTTACTAAGCATATAAACAAACAAATATATGCCTTTTGGCTCTTTTGACCTCTGCGTCTACATAATGTTACTTTAATGGGTCCAGCATAGTCAACACCCGTATGCACAAACGCTTTGGTCTCCTGAACGCGGCAAGAGGGTAAATCAGCCATTTTTGGGCTGAGAAATGAAGGGGAATTTTTAAAACAAAAGTTACATGAATGTACTCTGTGTCTAATGACACTTCTAGCGGACAGTATCCAATATTTCTGGCGCAACAGTGAGCTCAGAAGATTGGCACCAGTATGGCAATGAGCACGGTGAAAATAGTCTATAATAAGATGAGTAACGTGGTCATGTTTAGGTAAAAGAGCGGGATGCTGAGCTTCATACGGAAGATTTGCATTTGAAAGTCTACCTCCAATTCTAATAATTTTATCTTGATCTATAAAGAGGTCAAGTTTTTTAAGAGGGGAAGATAATTTAACTTTTTGAATATTATTAAATAAATTTTGAAAATGAACTTGTTGTACAGAGCGTATTAAATATACTTCAGCTTTATTTAGCTCAGAAGCTGTGATGCGGCTGTGACCTTGATCACGAGAAATTATGCGAGAAAATCTAAGTATGTATACTATTATGCGTAATATTTTATTCCATGATGAGTATTTCAGAGCAAGCTCGTAAATTAAATTAGGCTCAACAGAAGCGGACGCGGTACAAGTAACAAGCGTTTTACTATTAAATTCAGGTAGGTCCTCACAGCATTCGGGACTAAATGGAGTGATAGGCCATTCTGAAACTGGATCTTTTAACCATTTCGGGCCGTGCCACCATAAGTGATGTGACACTAGCTGCTCAGGTAAAATACCTCTAGAGAGACAGTCGCTAGGATTTTCTATACCACTAACGTGATAGAAATGTTTTGGGTCAAGATTTTCTTGACATTTAGCAATGCGGTTACTAACGAAAACATTCCATCTATGTGGAGATGAATGTATCCATGACAGAGTAATTTTAGAATCGGAGAATGCGAATATATTATCAATAGCGGTTCGAGCACTATAAGTCTCATTATAACTAGCGCGTAGCTGTGGATCGCGTAGCTTGGTACGCTCCAAAGCAAGTAAACGGCGGTGAGCAACGGAACGGGAATCACCTAACACGTCAGGATCTTCACGAAAAGGTAACGCGGTGCAATATCTGCCTGCGGAGTCCCGTGAGAAGTTACGAGAGAACAGCTGTTCACACTCCTTTTCTGCCGAGCTCATAAATTTTTGCGCGGGAATTTCTTCGAGCTCCCAAAACTTAAGTAGGGAATCATCTAAAGAAATAGTAAGGTCATTGGGACCAGAAATGAAAAAAGTCGCGGTATTAAAATAAGTGGATGCATTTTTATTAATATTAGAGTTAGCGGGAACGTCGCCCATAAGAATATAACCGAACACGGTTTCAAGGGCAGAAGGAGCGGGAGGTGCAATAATTTTTTGACCTAATAATAAAAATGGGAACAATTGTGCCCCGAGAACTACTTCGACCTCTCCGGGGATGTGCCACAGAGGGTCAGCGAGCGGTAAGTTACCTAAATGTTGCACTATAGAAGTCTCAACATATTCAGTCGGTAACCTGTCAGTAATGCAATCAACGACAAGAGCGGTAATATTATAAAAATATTTTTTATTTTTCGCGGTTATTTTAAATTGAACGTAGCCGTGAATAGGACGCGAAGTGGATCCTACACCCTTTATAAAAGAATTGCTAAGCGGTATTATATTTAAATTTAGTTGTTTACAACAGGCAGTTGTAATTATGTTGTTTTGAGACGCGTTATCTATTAAACATCTAACTGAAATATATTTATTGTCCTTATTAGACGCATAAACTTGAGCGGTTGATAAAAGTACAGTAGTATGGGAAGGATTTAATTTATTAAAAGAATCGCGTTCGTTATCATTATTCTTATCAACTCGCGCTCGGGTGCATAGCGACACCGGTTGAGGAGCGTCCGTAGCGTTAGAAGGAGACGCGGTCGGATGCGCGGGCGAGGCTGCGCACGGGAGCGGTCGCGGCGCGGCGCGGGCGGCGGCGGACGGCTGCGCGCAAAGCTGCGCGATGCGGTTATCGCTATTATCAAGACGCGCCGAGTGAGAGGGACGCGAGTCAGAAACTATTTGTTGCGATTGCGAATTGCTATCCAAATGCAAAAGAGAATGATGGTGTTTATTACAAGTTTTACAACTATACGACGACTTACACTGAGAAGCAGTATGCGTAAGGCTGAGGCAGTTTACACAGCCTCTTTTAGATTTAACAAAATCTAAACGATCTTTAGTATTAAGTGCTTTAAAAGATGAACAATTAAAAATCTGATAGTGATCAGATTTATTACAAAATAAGCAAGTGCTTTTATTATTATTATCGCGTGCAAGGAAAGCATGGTGGACTGTATGTGAATTACGCGGTTGAGAACGAGATGCGGGCGGATTATTAAGGTTGCTACCGACTGGGGCGGTTCGCGCGGAGCCAGCAATTGGCGTAGAAGTGCGGTCTAATATTTTTACTTGCGATTTAATAAAATCAACAAAATCCTTATAAGAAGGAATTTCTTTATTCCTCATAAACATTTCAAAGGAATTAGCGGTTGCGGGATCTAACTTCTTTAAAGCTAAAGAAAGTAAGATAAAATCTTTCATATCTTCAATACCTAACTGTTCCAAAGCAGATACAGAAGCGTGGAAAGTTTCAATGAACGTATTTAAAGACGCGGAATTATTTAATGCGGGTTTAATATTGAATAAATTAGACATGTAGTGTGAGCCTAATGCTCTTTTATCTTGATATTTTTGAACTAAGCTGTCCCAAATAGAATTATAATTATCACCGGACGGTATAATACCTGCCGTGATTTTTAAAGCATTTCCTGTTAATTTACCTACAAGATATTGTACTCTTTGAGAATTCGAAAGATCAGGATTTGAATGTATATTAGATTTAAAAGATTCAAAGAAGACGGGCCAATTTTCTATTTTTCCATCAAATGACGGAATTTGAATTGGTGGTAGTTTGATACGACCTTTATATTGGGACGGAATAGTATTCTGCGCAGACACATTCGACGTAGTATTTGTCTTACTGACGATAAGAGAACGAACCCTTTCTATTCGGGTGTACACTGTATCAAAGGAAATCATTTTTTTATAATCAATCTTATATTCTGGATCAAGTTGCATATTTAACGCGTTAATTGTATCTAAATTGGCACTAAATTCATGACGAATTGTACTAATAATTTCAGTGTCCGCCATGAATGTCTCTGAGGAACGAAGGTCTGCACTCGCGGACATGGAAATATTCTTAGAAGAATCATATAAGAACGATAATTGTTCAAAAATAGCTTCATTTTTAGCTTCCAATATTTTAATTTTAGTTTCAATAGCTTCCATTGTGAAAGATTGCGTAATAATAAATTGCAAAATTACCTAATTAAAGTAAAATGACGTAGGTAAGTAGGTAGGTATATCCAACAGTTTAGGCACCTACCTATATAGGTATGAAAGTTTATTTCAAGTCGACAGACAAGGCTCATAGAATGCAATTATATGCGTAGTAATAGTACAAATAGTAAGTACGTATTGCGGTTATTAGTACACCATATGATTTCGTATAATAAGATACGAATCGGTACCTATAAAATCTAAGTCCTAAAAATATGGAGGAGCGGCGGCGGTATTGAATACCTAACTACTTTTTATCACGATTGGCGTGGTAAAAATGGCGGGAGTACGAAATATCGTATTTATATAGTCTAAAACCTATTTATGAGGTATAAGACTTGCGTATTATGAGGTATATACCTATTTAGAGGCATAAAACCTATAGAAAGCGGGAAATTATACGTGATTTGATATGAAATTAAATTACTGTAATGGCTGACTCAAAATGAATCCGCTCGAAGGCGTACCAGAAAAAATGGTGGGTTTTTGCGTTAAAATATCAATATGGAAAACGAGGAGCCTCCCAGGATAAAGGTAAGGACTTACCAGGAACTCCTATGGCAATCCAATGATTATGCGCACTATCACAAATCACAAAGTTCACATGCGTTTCTATCTGTAGCGTATTTCGTACTGAATGTTGCGAGGCGCGCGCGTCTCGTTTTACTCGCACACACGCGCTTGGCGATGCGTCGCCGAAGTATGTAGAAGATTCCCGAAGCTCTTTTCTCGCTCACACATATGATGTGGGAAAAGGAGAGGAATCGGGAAGCAGAGGCTCGTCATTGATACTCAATATGAGTAGGTTTCTACTATAAATATTATTATAGGTATTTTGGCCTAAACACGCATCATGTCATGGCTTGACTATAAATAAAAGAAGAATTATAAATACTGTCAGTCTTTATAATTCTTAGTCTTGCAGGGAAGGCAAGTAATAATATCAGGATGGATATGAATATCAAGTCTACAAACTCGTTACGTTTTATGAGCAATTCATGGCCTACGCATGAATAAACTTCTAAGATCAATTAGGAATGTATTAATTGCTCGTTTTTTTCTCAGAACTCGCGATTTACCTGTTGTTATACAGAACTTTGCATAAGTCATTTACGTTTACATGTAAAATCTTTTTATTTATTCGTATTCTGTTTGGTTTAGTTTTAATAGCCGCAAATAGACCCCTGCTTTCAGGCCCCTCTTTTGTGCTCAGGGCCCCGCGATCGATAACCTGCCAGATCACCAGCCGATAACCAACATTAGCGACAAATATATATTTGACATAGACTTTCTAGAAGTGATTAACGATTTTGCTTATCTCAAAGCTAGAAGAGTAACCACATAAATCAAAAAAACAGTGCGATAAATCTAGAATGTTAATTAGAAAAGTAATACGCCTTTTACATATTTTAATAAAATTGTCTATCATATTAATTGAGACCCCCATTACTAATAAGTCCAGAGCCTCCAATAGGTTACAGAGGGCCCGTCTGCATTGTACTGCTTACTATGTAGGTTTAAGGGCGGCTATCCACTAGATGAGCGTAGCAAGGGTTGTGTGAGAGCTGATGATCAGATAATAAATTAAAGCGATCCTATAAGCGGGTAAAAACAAAAACTCAGATAGAAAGCAGTTTTTCTTTTCAATAATAGTGCAAGTTTTACATAACAATAAAACTTGTATTATTGAGCAGAGACGATGCACAGCATCTGTGAGAGTGCGTTGTATACTTCCCTTTTTATTTCCACCAATTGAATTAACTTCCGGTGCCGACAGCGCCATCTATGTTGCGATATCAGCGCCCTCTACTTTGAGTTGTCACCAGGGGGCATTGCCACCATTTTGCCCTCATAGAAGTCTATCACCAGGAGCCCTTATTGAGGGTAAACTCCTTGGGCTGTGTTCAAGTGGTGTAGTACTCGCGGTAGCAGGCTCGGCGGCGGAAATACCCACGCTAGTGGAAACTGCCACTGACGACTGAAGGCGTTGCAAAATTGCGCTGAGCTGTCGCGACAATCGTTTGTGACATATGTCTGTATAACCCTCGTATACATTGTGGCAAATAGATCTATCTGAGGGATCCCAAATTTGCGAAATACTTCCTTCAATGCTGGCTGGAGTAAATGCCACTCGGCTGCTTGCCTTCCCCGGGATAGCCTGTCCGCAATGTCGTTGTACTTTCCAGGTAGGTATTCCGCTGTCATTGTTATATTCCATCTGTCGAGAAAATTTAACAGCTGGTATGTCAAATTGAGTAGACCCATCGATCGTGTACCGCCTTCTTTGCAGATGTAAGATACGACAGTGCGGTTGTCGGACTGAAGAATGAGATGGCGTCCCTGTATCTGCCGTTTGAATTGTTTTACAGCTGCAATAGTGGCAAACATCTCTTTGCGGTTGCAGTGCCACTGGCTCTGTTGGGACGTCCACCTGCCCGATACCGTGTCGTCGTCCAGTTGCGCTCCCCACCCGTAGTCCGCAGCATCCGTTGTCATAAAGTGGTGTATCAATGTCCGGTGTAGGCTGCTCACCACACGGCTGTTCTCCAAGGCGCCTATCCACCACTCCAGGTCCTCTATCACTGGTGCTGGGATTTCGAATTGCGTGCGAGGATATTGAGTGGCTAGAGTTCGAATATGCCGTTGAAGCTGGCGGCAATGAAGTCTCCCTCTTGGCGTTACAAAATTGGCGAAATTGAGTGTGCCTAGGATTACCTGAGTCTCTCTGAGCGACATCGTTTCTTTGGATATGGCTTTCCGCGAAATGGAAATTACTGTATGTACTTTTTTCTGAGGTAAGCTCTTGAGACCGTGGGTAGTGTCCCATAACAGACCCAGTAATTCTAATTTCTGAACAGGGTCTACTATCGATTTCTCGAAGTTGATAGTCCATCCTAGTCTCTCCATAGTCTCTATTGTCATCCTTGTTTGGTCTAGGAGAAGCGTGCGCGACTGATTTACAAGCAAAAAATCGTCTAAGTAGACTACAATTACAAACCTTTGTCCCGAAGGTACTGAGTGACCCAGTTGGTTAGAGCTGCGAAGTTCTTGGGTGCACATGACAGCCCGAATGACAGGCAAGTCATCTGGAGGACCTGGCGATCGTAAAAAAGTCGTAGAAACCTCCGATGAGACTGAGCGATGGGTACGAGAAAATACGCAGATGAGAGGTCGAGTTTTACCATCCAGTCGTTCTTTTGAAGGAATCGAAGGATGAGAAACTGTGAGATCAGTTTGAAATGAACTTCGGTACAATATATTGGTTCAGCCGCTTTAATTTGAAAATTGGACTGAATGATCCGTCGCTTTTCCTCGTTAAGAACATTGTAGAGAAGTAACTGGCTCCGAGCAGTTGTTGGTCTGGTATCTCCAGTACACCTTGTTCTGAAAGTTTGTGGATTTGCTGAGACATATTCGAGGATTGAGGAGTCTCGAAGCGATGGAGAACCCGCATCGATGGATGGATGAGTACAGGTTTGGAGGTGAATGGCAGGCGCATTCCCGTAATCATGTCGAGAAGGGCCTACGGAGCCCGCAGCGCCTGCCACTGCCTCCGATACGCTCGGAGGCAGCGCCCGTAAATCTTCGGCTGGAGTATTTGATAGTCATTTGTTGTATTGCTTCTTATTAGGCTGGCTTTCCTGTCTGTCTCTTCTGATCCGACAGCTTTGTGAATCCTTGGAATGGTTTGCTTCGCTTCGTATCGTTGTCTTGTGAACGAAAGGACTGAGTTGCGCTATCACGCGAGGGGCCCGCTTTACTTGGTTTGATAGTAGTTTTCGCACTTAACTTGTGACCCTCTTTCTCTGCATAAAACCACGGCCGCATGCACTTGGCCATTCCACCAGTATTTTGAATAAAAACACGTAACTGATTCTCATCAAAGAGAGGTTTAGAACTCGGAGGAATTTTACGCAAACCCTCGCGCAGGTTCTTGTTAGGCAGCTCGCTTAGGATACTCCCTGGGACGCTCCCTGCGATTCTCAATATACTCGGCTCGTTTACCACACACCATCTGCATAATTTCCTCACTAATTTTGTGGCACTTGGTACCTCCAAGTGCCACAATATGTTGGTTGAAATAATTCAGTCACCTTATCAAAAATTGTATCTGCAGACAAAACCGTATCAATAGAAGCCGTCCAGATGACAAATTGTTGTTAGTTTTGATTCAAGACTTCACGCTGAGTAATCAAGCCGTTACAAATTGCTGCAATATTTTTTTCAGAATTCACAGTATAATCTTTGCCTTTTAAAAATTGACGAAGTTCGTCACTCACCTCTAGGTCTACGAACCCTGGGGAGGCGTTATGGATTTTTTGCGCATCCGTATACCGAACATCTTTCCAAGATGGATCACCGAACTTCTGCAGCAGCTCAAGTTGTTTTAAATGATCAGGGTCAGCTCGAGGCACCTTAGGATCTTTTAGTGCCGTCCCAACGTGGCCAAGATTAAGAAGCCGCGGCTCCACCGGGCGGGGAGCAACGGGGGCCGCTGGGCGTTGTAAGCAAAATTCAGCAGTCGTGGAGCTGCTGGGCCCCGGTGTGGGTTCGGGTGCCGTCCCGGGTGCCATGGATGTAACAGTATGCGTTATGCCCGCTATTAAAATTTGAAAAGCTATCAACTGCTCGATGTGAGGGTACACCCACATTATGTAGCAAGATGTTTGTTAAATATCCAACTTTATTGAACAATTCACGGTAATCAAAATCGGACTCACCGCGTCTTCTCCTTTTTACCTCCGTGTCCGAGGAATCTGTTGAGGATGATCCCGAAGCCACTGGAGGGGAGAGCGCCTGGGCGGCTCCCACATGTCGGCACGCCCGCGCCGGCGCCTGGGGTAGGCGGCATTCCGTCGCCGCTATCCACGGCCCGCTCCGCCAAATCAGAACGCACGATTTCCGCTTCACTATCACTCATAGCACTTTTCACTTGAAATTACGCGGTACAAATGATTATATGCACTTACTTAATTGCTGCACTTAAAAGAGTTAACGAATGATTTTGCACGTGAAAACACACAATAAATTTAGTGGACGTGTTGCACGTTCGAGAAGTAACGACGCTACGAGGGCAAAATGTCGGCAATGCCCCCTGGTGACAACTCAAAGTAGAGGGCGCTGATATCGCAACATAGATGGCGCTGTCGGCACCGGAAGTTAATTTAATTGGTGGAAATATAAAGGCAAGTATACAACGCACTCTAACAGATGCTGTGCATCGTCACATGCCGATAATAATATTATTGTGCCGGTGCCTAGATTCAGTTCGGAAAACGTGAACGACAGTGTCACCTATCTGACTCCGTATTTGAATACAATACATTTGCTATAGTAAACGTTTACTCAGCTGAGTTAACACGGCTTACTTATCTAAACAAATATTGTTTTATTTTTCATCTTGTGGGCGCTTAAAAATAGAAACATTGTTATTGGAAGGTAACAAAAGAGTCAATTGCTGTGTTGTCAGTTTAATATTTTTTTTAACATTAGATAGATAGATAGATAGATAACTTATACTCTGTTTAAATACTTTATTGTACAAAAGTATTTAAACAGAGTATAAAAATAAATGCTTACAATTAAAGAAATTACTGTAAGTACAATAGGCGGTCTTATCGCTAAAAAGCGATCTCTTCCAGACAACCTTAGGATGGAGAGGAATTTAGACACATTATTAGACGGTGGTGTATACTTTCATAACAAAAGTAGGTAAATAAAAATACATAGGTACATACAATTATATAAGTCTTTATGTAAATAAATACATAGATTTAAGAAAATATATATTATTATTAATAAATACAAAGATAAAAATAAGTAGAAGTAATTCCGAGTAGAAACAATAAATAACATACTAGACAAATAAATATAAACATTCATGAAAATATGGCAATTACAGCATCGACTATAGTCAGTCCGAGAGGTAGAAATTTTTCACCAGATTTTTAAAAACAGGGAGTGACGGCGCCCTCCTTATAGAGACTAGCAATGCATTCCAGAGGCGAACTGCTTGGACGGTAAATGATTTACCATAAAAAGAGGTGTTGTGTGATGGTATTCTCAAGATGAGATTTTCTGATGACCTAAGTGATTGAAGGAAATTTTTGATTTCCTTAAAATAACGCGGGGAGGAGGGACTAAAAAGTATAGTGTAAAGAAGAGACAATATATGAGTATTCCGGCGAAATCGTATAGGAGCCACTTGAGTTTAGCGCGATATTGCGAGACATGATCATATTTGCGCAAGCCAAATATAAATCTTATGCAGAAGTTTTGTAGTCGCTCAAGTTTATTTAGCTGGTCCTCAATGAGATCTAGCAGGCATCAGCGTAGTCCAAAATAGGGAGCAGAAGAGACTGCACGAGCGTATCCTTAGTGGCAGTTGGCAAAAAATTGCGGAGTCTTCTAAGGGAGCCGGCAGATGCAAATAACTTGCGACTAACGGCCCGTATCTGAGGACCCCAGGTAAAACATTGATCCATAATTAGACCTAGGTTTATTTACGCCATCTTCTTGCAGTCGACGGAGACTCGTTTTGTAGTCACGCTCGAAGATAGCAGAGACCGCTTCAAATCTCTTTATTACCGACGTGAGATGGTTTGTTTCATAGATTTAGGTTTGTTTGAACAAGGATAGATCAATAGATTTAGGTTTGTTTGTTTAAGGCGATGATAGGTCAGTGGTAGTGACGTCGGATACCGAGACGAAGGTCCCGGGTTCGAATCCTACAATGAGCTTGAGCTTTCGGTGAAGGAAAACATCGTGAAGAAACCATAGCACGGTGGTAGGGTACTTTGTAGTACCCGCCTGGCTGGCCACCACCCTCAAGTTGAAAATCTGTCGCCAAGCACCTTTCGGTGTGTTCCGATAGCTGCACTTGAGAGCCAGTTCCTTCTAGGCTGTGTGCTTACCACCTTCGGGCACATCATCACTTACCATGGTGTAGCCAGTTATAAGAAGAGACCAAATGAATGTTAGGGATTTGTATGGGAAAAATAAAAACCAGTCTTGAGTTATATAAGATAAGACAAATATTCTTTATTTGTACACCACATAGTAACAGACGAAACATAACAATACAATACAACAAGAAGTTATACAAAACAGGCGGTCTTATCGCTTAAGCGATTTTATTTATTTATTACTATATAATATTACTTATATTTTGAGATATAGATATCCTGTTGTAAAAACTGATTTAATAGCCGATTAATGATAATATTTATAATAATAATTAATAATAATTTTATTTATAAAAAACACATATTTTAACAGCTACCGGTACAACTTTTATGCACACAAGAGAGTCATGTATGTGTTTGTTGCACGAACATTGAACACTGACACCCAAGCTAGGCAAGAGCCTGTATTATGGGGGACAGGATTCGGTCAATATATATAAAACATACAATGAAAAATTACAAAAAACGTGTCTGACGCTGCATAAACATGGATCAAATTGTTGAAAATGTTATCTTAGTGAAGTAACTTTAAAATATTGTGATAAAATATAGTTGAAAACATTCCAATGAATAATTACGTATCTACCTGTGAAACATATAATTATGTGGGTTATTCTTTCTATTCATATCAAATTTGCTCACAGAACAAGTGACAATTTTTAACCGACTTCAAAAAAAAGGAGGAGGTTCTCAATTCGAATGTATTTTTTTTTTTTTTTTTTTTAATGTTTGTTACCTCATAACTCCGTCATTTATTAACCGATTTGGAAAATTCTTTTTTTATTTGAAAGGGTGCGCTTCCCGTTTGGTCCCATTGTCATCAGATCGGGATTTGATTACTTCTTAGTGTACTTTGAAGTCGGTTTAAGGTTTTTGTAAAACAGTTCAATTATTATATAACAAATTTTCAGTAAAATACGGGTAGGGTTGATACTCAAAAAAATTATTGACTCACGTCAAAATTGTGTATGCGTCTCTTTCTCTCTCACAGTGTAATAAGGATTGACGTGTTTCTTTTCCATGCTATGGACGTCGTCTAAGTGTATGGTTTAAAGTTTTAAACGAAGAGTAAAACCCAGGTTTTATTAATACATCTGTCACATTCTAACGTCATATGCGGGGCATGTCCTCGTATCGTATCATATTTTTAAGAAGAGACTTATGGTGATACTTCGGTGTCTTTTTCTCAGCAACTGCATTCCATTGCGTCTAAATATAAATGTAAAATCTTATAAAATATTTTTTGTAATTTCGCTAAATTGGAATATCAAACAGACGTTGCGCCTTATTATTTTATGGAGCCCTCAATCTGTGTTCCACTCACAATTACCCAGTTTATCACTGACATGATTTTACATTGACCCTACACGTTCTGAATTAAGACCAAGCTCCCATTAATTATGTTAAAGGCACGGGTCATGTATCCGCCTCAGAAGTAAAGTGAAATAAGTAACATTTTTAAAATTTTGAGATTCGAGCTATGTGTTTGATAAAAAAACATGGAAAATCTGTCACCAAGCTGCACTTGACAAATAATCAGATGATGGAGCTGGAAGGTGGCCATAGGAACTCAGTAATAAAACCATATAACCTGATCGAGTTTGGGCTCGTTTGATTGACAGTTTTAAAAGTGGAATTTTTAACAAAAAATTGTTTACAAAAGATTTTTTTACCAAATTGTTACTTGGATCACTTACTTCCGAAGGCATTTAAGTTATTATTATAAATGGGATGAAGATAATGGGTAGAGCCAAGTTGAACAAGTTGTATAATTGATCAGGGCGAGGTAAACAACTACCAATTCGATGCTAAATAATTGTTACGAGATGCCGTCGGACCTTAAGCCCTTTTGAGCTCGATTGAGTCATTTCATGCCTACCTACTCGTAAACTGATTGGTACCGTTGTAAACTCAAATTTATTACCTACTAACTGCCCGGCGCTACTGCGTTTGCGTGGTGTCCTACCCTACCCTACGCTCCCACGCTAAGGTTACAATATTAGAAAAGTTCATATAGGCACGGTTTCAATAATTTACGGACCGGTATCGGTTAAGATTTATTAAAATTAAGACTCTTACATCTTTACTAATAATGAAGCAAAGACCTCAAAGCTTTGCATAGCAGATCCTCGAATATAAAAGTAGCTATCACAGGTATAATTAGCTTACGAAATTATCTATATGCCCAGTTAGGCAATAAAAAAACCTACTATTGGTAAGCAAAACGATTCGTTTTTGGTTTTCTTAAATTTTCTGCGAGATTTTCTTATTTTATTTTTCCGTAAGAACCTTCTACAATGTATTAGATAGCTTAAAAATAAAGATGTACGAAATCGGTAATGTCGTTCTCATCTCAAGTTATGGCAGGATGTTTTTTTGGTCAGCGACAAGCGACCCGGGAGCAGTAGTACAAAAAATACATTTTCCAAAAATGGACTTAATTCCATTAAATACTGTAAATGCGTTGAGAAATACCTTATTCAATTTGAAATAAAATTACCGCAAAGTATGGTCACTAGCCACGTGCACTGACTAGAGCTAGGCGCAAGCCGCCATTGCCCCACCCCTTTACCCTCGCACTCCCGTTTAGTATTACGTCTATATTTTAGCTTATTACATGATTTTCAAAATATTATTATTATTATTATAAAAAAAAAAGTATTTTTTTAAGATTTTTTTTAGCACCAATAACAGTTGTATTGTCGACCCTGAGTCGCTCGTCGCTGACCAAAACAACAAACTGTATATAGATAGATATAACAGTCTATTTATACTAACCTTGCTTAAGTAGCGGCACGAGACAAAACGAGACACGCATATTAAGACAAAGAGAGATGACAAAACGGCAATCACAGTGTGCCGCTAGAATAATAAGTACAATCATATATTTCTATGTATAACTTCAAAGCATATCAATTTAGACCTCAAAAGGCAGCTATGAATGTTAAAGCTACTGAAATTACTACCGGTTTGGAGGAAAGAACCGGTATGAAATTCAGCAAGGTTCTTTAAACATTTACCATCTTATTTAAACAAGTAGTAGTAGTAGATATGGCTTACCGATGTACCTGCGCAAAAGATACATTTTCAAAGCCCGGGAAATGCTATTGGTCGGCAGCTGCCGCCATGTTAGCGCGCGCCGTGCGGAGGGGCGCGACTTGCGAGTGAGACGGAACTAACAGCTGCAGTGTATTATGAACCTTATAGTTGTGATCTAAGGTTGATTGTAAGTTTTAAGCATTCTTTCGTTAATCTTCGGTCCCATACTTTCTTTTCTGTGCGAACGAAGATTCACGACGCGCCTTATCAGTTGGGTACTACTGTACCTAATAAAGTTATGAATTGGATAAAATTCCGAAGTCTTTATCTGACACGTGACGTATGGTGATCGAAAAAGTGAGACAGTTACTACACTATAACACTGATTTAGCTAGGAGTATAAAACGATTATGAATAAGGGGATTAATGTATACAGAGTGAATTTTTTTTTCTAGCCAGTGATGGCAACTTCTGAACTACAGGTCTTAGAGAAAAACGCTGAAGGGAACCCCGAGCTAAATTTTGAAGAAAATAAAAATTCCATTAAAAAAAATGTATTTTTAATTTTTTTCAAAAATTTTTTTTTCTTTTTCTGCTTCTACTTCACAATACAAACAAAATTATGTATGCCAATCTTGGTCTGAAGTTGCTAGAAGTTATAAAAATTTACCTCAAATTTTTTGGCAGAATGCTAAGAGCCAATTCTTTATGGCTAAACATAGTGAGGTCCCTGCGAGATCTGCTTCACCTCGTCAAACTTTACGCAGCATAAAACCATGGTCAAGGAAAATATAAAATAATATTTTGGATAACTTCTAGCAACTTTTGAGCAAGATTGTCTTTCATAATTTTGTTCATATTGTGACGAAGAAGCAGAATTTAGAAAAAAAAATTTTTTTTGAAAAAAATCAATATCTTCGAAAATACATTTTTTTTTAAATTAATTTTAATGGCATTTTAATTTTCTTCAAAATTCAGCTCAGGGTTCCTTTCAGCGTTTTTCTCTAAGACCTGTAGTTCAGAAGTTGCCCACACTGGCTAGAAATAAAAATTCGCCCTGTATATAATATCAGTACTGATAATGTAGCCCTCTAGAATCAGATCAAACGTAGGTACGGATACCATTCAATCAGGAGAAGCTATTTACGGTATAATTATTGTTGACGAGCAATAATTATCATGACAAATTGTTTCCTTTCTTATCCAGCGTGTTGAAATGATAAAGAGGAAGATATTACATATTTATGAGTTAGTTGATAACATCTAGACACGCGGTAGCGTGTCAAGCCAAGTTCAAGACAATGAATAGAACTGACGATGCGCCGTATGTAATATTACACGAACCATTTGGAGCCACTTTTGAGCCCTTCATAACTCAAAAACTATTTAATTATTCATTAATTGAGACCCCATAGATGCTTGTGCTATATGGCATAACTTATTTGCATTGTGTAATTAGTTTGACTATTAGAAATTTTAAATAGCAAACATTGCTGTAGTAGAAAAAACAAGAAATTGTGTTTTAAATTTACTTGAGAATGTTATACGTTCTTATAAATAAATTTCAGGATTGTTTACAAAACTTGGCACCCATTTAGATCTCAAGTCTTTATCATAACATTGAACTTGGCTCCCATTTTCACATTTATGTTTTGGTGGGATTGTCTATACTGTTGATTTGGACAGGTTTATGTTTAATCTGTCGCCAAACACCTACCGAGGAATCCGCCAGACTGATTCCTCCATCTCCATTTCTCCACTTAGTAGTATAAAACCACTTAATGATAAGAATTTCCACTCACACGTTGTCGATATCCGAACTGATACCAAAACGACGGCCAGTTGTCTTGGTTAAGATTCCACATCGCGCCGGAGATCGTGAGGTCGATTTCCAAACAGGACATGCATTTGTGTGCATGAACATGTCTGTATGTCTTGAATCTGGGTGTAACTATGTATATTAAGTATGTATTTACAAACAAAAAGTAGTATATGTATTATATCAGTTATCTGGTTGCCATAGTACAAGCTCTGCTTAGTTTGGGATCAGATAGCCGTGTGTGAGGAATTTTCCGTGTTTTTGAAGTGAAAACTTCTTTAGCGGCGTTGTGCACTTTTTGGGATGGGTAAAAACTGTTAAACTCGCGTCAAATGTCACGTGACCCTGATCGAAAATTCGTAAGACGGAGGGAGAGTAGTTGCAAATTAGACTGTATTTATACTGGGGTTATGTTCAAATTCTTATAATATTCTCTAGCTAGCCGGAAGGTAGGTATCATTTTTGTTCCCATTTTAAGTTAATAAAAAAATCTTATTCAAAAGTATTATATGTACATGTATCTTGAACTAGCTTCCCTTGTATAAAAACACGATGTGAAAAATGTCTAGTTTCAAAAATGTACAACGTTAATATTCAAGTTTTCACTTCTGCCGGCACTCCCGGAGTGCAACCCGTTGTTTTTTTTAATGACTCATTAACTCTTTTCTTAGTCGTTCTTTATAGCGAATAAAAAGGAGTGAAACTCAGTACCAGGGACTGTTTACTTTAACCTAGATGACGTCAAAGCTAAAATAGGCATTTCTAGGACAAGCGTATCTTCGGCCCATTCATCTTTCTGGGGTCAATCGACGGTCAAACGTAAGCAAGTAATCATCAATTAACAAAGATACTAGTAATACCACAAAACTATTTAATTAAAAAAATAAATTAATCACATTTGTACTCCACCGAGTTTAACTACAAACCATGATACAGAGAACCAGTTCTTTTTTAAACCTATGACTTAATTAATGGTAATTCTGAATTTAATCCCTTATCCCTGCCAGCAGTTTCAAAAGCCATGCCCGAGTCTGACGCCCAGTACATGTAGAGTACTCTTGCGGAGTATGAGAAGGCTAGGAGGGCGACGAGGAACAATGTGACCTCAGAAGCCAAGAGCAAGTATGGCCCAATGACGTACATCAGTCTTAGAGAGTATTTCGTGTCCTCAGGTAATTCTGGATGTGTCTGTAATTAAAGGAAAACATAAATTAATATTCTCTGTATCATACTATAATATGTTTTGCATGGGGTACTTTATAGTACCCACCTGACTAGCTTCCACCCTCAGTTGGGCTCTGGTGTTATGCTCCCTTCTAGGTCTTGTGTACCTACTTGTGAGGAAATAAATATAGAAAACAAAAGTGGAGATAAAGCCGGCTTTTCACTAAGGGATATAATATAAATTACATCTTGAGATATAATATTTTATTGCTCGTCATACATTTTTGTATATTATATCTCAAACTATAAATATTTTTTTGACACATTGTATGACGAGCGATATCATATTATATCTCAAGATGTCATATATATTCAAAAACAAAATCAAAAAGTCATTTATTCAGTTTAGGCCCTAGTAAGGCACATACAGTTGAATTTACCACCGGTTCGAAATACACTGAAACAGAAAAGACTCCGGGAAGAAACTCAGCAAGGTTTTTTTTCTAGTGGAAGATCTTTTAATATTACAGCTTTTTTTTTTTCAAATACTTATACAATATAATTATTATTTTATGCTTATTCATACAATTACCACTTAGCCAGGGGGATGCAAGTGCAGAGAGAAGCTACTACAACATAATATTCTTGTCTTATGTTATATCCTATAGTGAAAAGCCGGCTTATGACTCAACTCGCAGCAGTATAACACCATGAAGCAATGTCTTCAATGCGTATACATTTCCAACAAAAAACTGCTAGGAAAAGATTTCAACGCGATACCAAAAAAAATATAGTAAATATAGTAATTATTTTATTTACTGAACGCACGAAAAACGCTTATCCTTCTTTGGATTCCAATTATTATTTATTTTAAAACGAACCCCCTTATTCATAATAAAGTTATCAAACGTTGATTAGCTAAAATTCCGAAGTCTTTATCTGACAGGTGATATTTGGTGATCGATTGAGTGAGACGGGGCACACTATTACACTGATTTAGTTAAAAAGCGATTATGAATAAGGGGGTAAATATTTAAACTAATACAGAGCTAATACTTACAACTTTGACATGCACCATAGGAAGCGCGAGGTCGGAGAACACGCTCGCCTGCCTGTTGTAGTCTATGTTGCCCAGCACCATGCTCACTTGCAAGGACACCCGGGAACTCAGGGTCAGCCCTATTTTCTGGAAAATTAATTAAACAAATACAGGGGCCTAAAAAGAAAGCTAAAGCAATATTGATAATCGAATATTTTTTTTCAAATTCTCCTCTAATATTGCATTAGCTTTCTTTTTAGCCCCCTAGATTTGCAATAATCTGAATTTTTTATTTTTTTTATTTACGATAACAAACAAGGCATACATTAGGTATTTCACTGAATAACTTGCACTATTAAAATAAATCTAAATGCTGCCTCAATTAAAGGCTGCCACGGCATTCAATGAGGGCAGTTACAGTTAGAGATTATATTTTCGTCAAGGAAAACATTAATTAATAATTTTATACAATATTAAAGAATACGGATTGAATTGAGCATATTGATATAATTTAAAATAATAAATGATATTAATTTGAAATAGCACTAGATTAAATAGCTTATTAATAAAAAAACAAACAAACAAATATCAAATCTTATATTAGGTAAAATTATTCATAAATTAGGTAATGAAAATATTACAGACGCGAAGGTGAGTGATTCAAGACAAGGTTGTAAAAGAATTTAATATGTGAATTTTTGAAGATTGTCCGAAAATATGTCGATTTTAGATGTTTTAACTAGATTGTAATATTGCCTTTGTATTCTATTAAGGGCAGAGTAGTAGACTAAGTTACTTCGACATTGAATTTTTCGCAATGTTGTAAAAAAAACTCACTATGATAAGTGAAGAAGTGGACGATAATGGTAAATACGCAAAGCCTAGAAGATAACTATTTCTCAAGAACAGGTGCAAATACATACGGTTTGACACTTGGCGACACTTTTTTTCTTCCAGAAAAAATCTATTTAGGCCAACATTTACATTATCAAAAAATATTAGACACGTATTTTTTCTTTTGTCAATCAAACAAATAATTGGACTGTTTTACAAAATCCTTAAACCGACTTCAAAGTCCACTAAAAAGTAATCAAATCCTGATCTGATGACAATGGGACCAAACGGGAAGCGTACCCTTTCAAATAAAAAAAGAATTTTCCAAATCGGTTAATAAATGACGGAGTTATGAGGTAACAAACATAAAAAAAAAAAAGAAAAAAAATTCATTCGAATTGAGAACCTCCTCCTTTTTTTGAAGTCGGTTAAAAATGACGAAGATATTATGTGTTGAAGCTCCGCGCACTATGAGTCCCATTCCCGAACTTTGACACGCTTTATCTTGCTCATTTTTTGCAATAAATACGTGTCCAATATTTTTTAATAATCAATAACTGATCGCAAAATTAGAATTTATATTTTTTTTACCCAGGCTGCAGCCCTATTCTCGAAGGATAAAACCCGACAGCAGTCGCTTTGAATTGCCCAAGCTATGGGACATGGAAAATTCCAGTCACTTTTGATTCTAAATATCTCGTTAGTGTAGTAATACGGCCAAAGGCCAATGGCCGCTTGCCCCATGAGCTCTAGAGAACTCACGCGCAGGAACACAACATAAAGTTCTAAATTACTTTCAAGGAAAGCCGACCGCGAAGGCGATGATAGCTCAGAGGTAGTGACGTTGGATACCGAGATGAAGGTCCCGGGTTCGAATCCTACAATGAGCTTGAGCTTTCGGTGAAGGAAAACATCGTGAGGAAACCATAGCACGGTGGTAGGGTACTTTGGGTACTTTGTAGTACCCGCCTGGCTGGCTACCACCCTCAAGTTGAAAATCTGTCGCCAAGCACCTTTCGGTGTGTTCCGATAGCTGCACTTCAGAGCCAGTTCCTTCTAGGCTTTGTGTGCTTACCACCTTCGGCCGCATCATCACTTACCATGGTGAGATTGCGGTCAAACACAGGCCTATAAACAATAAAAAAATATCTATTAAATTATAAAAATATATATTGTAATCTAATTAATTTATCATCGGGATGTCAATACCAGAAGCAAAAAAGTCACTTGCATAACTTTATCCAACACAATTACTGTTTAACATGTTTCCCTGCCGTTAATCGGAAGCAGCGGCAGGCTTGAGGAAATTTTCTATATATAGATTGTATTTTGTACATATTTGTTGTAAATAAAGTCTATATGTTGGTTTATTATAAATACGCTTTCGTTCAAAGACTGTTGTCGCCTGTACCTACTCCTTTTATAGTATGGGTCAAAGACGTAGCGAAATCCTGAGTCTATGATCGAGTAGTGGTACGAGCGCATAAATCTGTAGATCAATCGAAATATCCTTTATTTATAGGTATATGGTTCAACTTTATTTTCTGTGATGACTTTGTTTGACCGCAATCTCCGGTAAGTGATGATGACGCCGGGTGGTAAGCACACAAAGCCAAGAAGGAACTGGCTCTGAAGTGCATCTGTTGGAACACACCGATTTGTGCTTGGCGACAGATTATCAGACATATTGATATTTAGCCCGGTGAAATTAAGAATGCTTCGTCCACATACCTATAAGGCGCCGACCCCACAAAGAGAGTTCTGAGTTCCGCGAATTAACTGCGGCAGCAGTGGAGGATTAAAAAAAAATCTTTATTTGAATAAAAAGATTTAATAAAAAAAAATACAGTAAAATTATGGATGTCCAATTGGTCTGATTTTTAGATGACAAAAGGCCCTGCATCTCGGGCGGCAATTGCTTTTATACAATACTGACAATACTCTTACGCAATCTCTTAAATACAACGAAATATAATATAACACCTCCCCCCTAAATATAGCAACTATTTGCTTATGTTTAGTGCGAATGTTGCGGCTTTTCTATCTTCCAATTCAATTTCATCTGGTTGTTTTGCTTCAATGTTTTTCTTTGATTTCATGTTGTTGAAACATCTACGTCGCCGATATAGCATTACAATAAGGAGTGCTGTACCACTAATAGATAAGAGCAGGTAAACTGGAATTGTTGTTGTGTACAGGCTTTGAAGTTGAACCTTCTCCATTGTGGCTGGGATTTCCATAGAAATTTGCTGTTCTATTGAACTTAGTTGGCTTAGGTTCACTGAGTTCATTTTCAGGATGGATGTTTGCGGTCTCAGAGATGTTATCAATGGTAATGACATTATTTTCAGCGGCTGACCTCGGAGCTTATTGTTGATGTTTACTATCGTAAACTCTCGTGTTTTTAAATAGCAATGTTGAGGGATTGTTACAACATAGCTTCCTTGTAAAGTGAGGTATTGTTCCTGTTGACAGATGAGTTGTACTTTAGTTGGTCTAGGAAAAGTCACAGCATAATGTTGATCATCTAGCTCTAGCAGAGCTTCCTTGTACATAGAGACAGGCGTGGTTTTACACGTTTCATCTAGCTCTTGTAAATAAATGAGCTTTTGTATGCAATCTCGTTGAGTCCGGATTTGATGACTAAGTTTCTGTTCACAAATGTACCATTTTCCAGACTTCGGGCATTCAGCCTCAATGTACACATGTTCATGAGTATTGGTTGCAATATATGGAAATGGGGGAACAAGGATATATAGGTTTTTATTGGGTAAAGGACATAGCTGATACAATTCATAAGTGGACTTATAGATGATCGGAAACTTCAGAACTATCACTATTTTATTGCTAGAAAAATATGAACCTATTCTAAGATAGTCATAATAGTCTCTTATTTCTAATTGCAAAATTTCTTCTTGGTCATAAAACTTGCTTAAATTATCTATTATATCCTTAATAGAATCTATACTTAAAATAGAATGGTGCACTTTATTTGATTTACTGAAACTAAGAATATTTTCAATGCGAATAATTTCACTCTCTAGATTGTTTATATTTTCGTTTATAATTACAAACAATTGAGACAAGTGTGTGATTTGTAACAATTGATTGTTGTCAGACTGCGTGGTGCTACTAAGTGCTGAAAGTGCATCATATAATTTCTGCTGATTATTTACTAATGATAACAATGTTTTTTTCTGGTCGGCAATCCAATTTTTACATAGACTAATATGTTGGTTATAATTTTGATTAAGTTTTTCATCATTATTTTCTAAAATTTTTAATGCATTATCATATCTAATTGCGTCATTATGATCTAAATTTCCAGAGATACTTTTTATTATAGAACCTAGTGGATCTATGAGGCCTCGTTTAATTCGGGAATGAGAAAACGTATCTAATTGTGCAGAAAGCTTAGCTAATTTGGAATATAAATACTTTATTTGATACTTATATAGATACAAAGTGTTGTTAGTAATCATGTTCGATGCTTCAGTCATTTGAGTTTTAAGTCGGTCAACGCTGTTCCATATCTCATCAATGTCAATATATTGCAAGAATATATGAAAGTGAGAAATAACTTTAGTTGGTCCCATTTTGAATGGAAGGAGTCCTGGTCCATTGTCCAGACTTTCAAGTTGGATCTCCTGAGCTAGTGCCAGGGGGATTATCAGTAGGGTGTACCTGTAACAATTGAGATTTTCGAACTCTTTTAAGTCGCGATTTTGGAACTAGACCTCTCTTCTTAGAAGTGTAAATATGGATTGGCAAATTTGAAGTTATTTTATCATGGGTATATCTCGGTACTAGTTTATGTCTTGTAGCAGTGGGGTTCTGTATATAAATTTCTTGATTTTGGGAATAGTCTATTTCTGGTTCTCTATTTTTATTAATGTTTTCCATAATAGAAATCCTTTTGGCAAGACTTAAGTTGTGTACTAAATTATAAACAGTTTTCATCTTATCTCTATGATTATGGGAATATTGTTGCAATAAGTGTTCAGTTATATTAATATCAGTGGGATCTCTAGGATCAAAGTGTCCAGTAATCAAGTCTATGGGTCTACATTTTGTCAAACTGTGTATTGAGCTATTGTAAGCTAGTAGTGCATAGGATATCAAGTCTCGGGAATGTTCATCTCTATTTTCTATTTTTAGTAATCGTAAATGTTCTAAGAGTGTGCTATGAAATCCTTCTATCATACCGTTTTCATTCGGTGCATTGGCTGCTGTAGTATGATGAGTTACTTTATGAAGTCTTAAAAATTCTGAAACTATTTGGTTTGTAAACTCAGTTCCATTATCAGTTATAAGTGTTATAGGCAATCCGTGATGAGTACTAAAACTAAGTAAGGCTTTCACGATGTTAGGTGCCGTGATGTCTGGCAATAAATATGCTTGGGCGTACTTGGAAAATGAATCGATTATTGTAAGATACTTTTCTTGCTCAGCAGTAAAAACGTCAGCATGTATTGTTTCAAACGGCTTTGTTGGAGGTGGTACAACTCGATATTGAGGTTGAACTGAATGACGTTCATACTTTGCGCAACCGCACACGTTGCACTCATCAATGTACTTGGAAATACAATCACGCATTTTAGGCCAAAAGAATCGTTGCGATAGTGCTAAGTATGTTTCATTGACACCACGATGATTCGTTTTGCCTTCATGATATTTGCGAATGATTTCCTGTTGATTAAGATAACTACAAACATTCTCTATCTCGGATTTTACAAGGACAAGATTCATAGAAGAATTCTTAAAAGTATTTTGTATAATCGGCACTATATCAAACATTCTATGTAAGGGGTACACTAATATTGCAGTACGGATTTTAGGATTTACGTAATTTTTTATAGCGTTTATTATATCGTCTTGAAAATTGTTATCGAACACCTCTATACATGTCTTAGTATGTGAGTCAAACGGTTTAGTCACAGTAGCTCGAGTTCGAGGAGGATGATTAACTATTTTTAGTACTAACTGTCGTGAGAATTTATTAAGGGGTAATTCTGAACTTGGAATTTCTAGGATAGGGTTTTCAGAGCTGGTATGCCTAGTCACTGTCTGTAAGTCATCGTCTATTTGTTCAGGACATTCGGATGCATTTGCAACCATAGAGTCAACCTCTTCATTATGAATTTCGATGCGTGATAGTGCATCCGCATTTGTGTTAGCCTTTCCTTTTTTATAAGTTACTGTAAAGTCATAGTCAGCAAGTCTAAGTCGCCATCTAGTTAATCTTGAACTCGGTTCTTTAAGGTTCATCATCCATTGCAGTGGTTTATGGTCTGTTATTATTTTGAACTTTCGTCCATACAAATATGGTCGAAAATATTTTGTTGCCCAAACAATCGCGAGTAATTCCTTCTCGATTGTTGAGTAATTAAGTTCACTATCGTTCAATGTCCTCGATGCATACGCAACAGGTTTGTCAGAATTTATTGGGCCTTGCGAGAGAACTGCACCGATTGCAAAATTTGATGCATCGGTTGTTAAATTAAATTCTCTTGCGAAATCAGGGTATTGTAATATAGGGTCATTTGTTAAGAGGGTTTTACAATGATCAAAGCATTTTATATACTCGGGACATAATGTGATCTTAGCACCTTTCTTTAGGCATACTGTCATGGGTTTTGTTATACGGGCAAAGTTTGGTATGAATCGGCGGTAATAACCTAGTAAACCAAGAAAACCTTTTATTTCTTTACAAGTTTTTGGAATGGGATACTTCTGAATTGCGCTGATTTTATCGGGATTTGGTTTTATACCATCTTTTGAAATAATATGACCTAGGTATGGAGTTTCATGTTTTAGGAATTCGGATTTATCCATTTGGATCTTAAAATTTGTCTCTCTGAGGCGCTGGAAAACTTTTTTCAGATTGATCATGTGCTCCTGAAGGGACGTAGAGAAGATTAGAATATCGTCTAGGTAAACTAGACAAATAGAGTTTTGGAGTCCTCTAAGAACATTATCCATGACACGTTGGAAAGTGGATGGGCTATTTTTTAAACCCATTGGCATTCTAAGGAATTCAAAATGACCTTGCTCAACGTTAAAAGCTGTTTTGTCTATGTCTCTAGGATCCATTTCTATTTGATAAAATCCGCTAGCTAGATCACAAACACTGAAATACTGACATTTTCCCAATTTATCAAGTATGTCTGTAATATTTGGTATGGGGTATTTATCGTCAATTGTTTTTTCATTTAATTTTCTAAAATCTACTACCATTCGCCACTTTACTTTCCCTGAAGCATCAGTTTTTTTGGGAACTATCCATATAGGTGCGCTCCATGCTGATGTGGAAGGTCGAATGATACCTTGTTCTAACATTTTTTTAATCTGTGTCTGTACTTCCTCTCGGTGAATGAAAGGATACCTATAAGTTCGGCTGTGGACGGGAATTTCATCGGAAGTTTTGATACTATGTTTGACCTTATTTGTAAATGTTAAAGGTTCGCTTTCAACGTAAAAGATGTCAGCATATTCTTTACAAAGGGTTTCCAAATTAATTTTTTCCTCAATGTTTAAGTGTTCAGTGCGTAACTGCGATAATACGTGTTTTGTTCGGTCATAAAGATATGAGTCATCGTCAGAAGTACTTGGAATGCACTGAATATTGTACACTTGGGCTTGGATGGGCTCGATTAATGAGAAAATAACGTCTCTTTTTGTTGGATTTGTTATTTCCAGAAGACAACGATTATTATTGGCAGAGCTCAAACAATCATTTACGATGCAATTGCAAATAACTTGTTCATCTATTATTATATCACCTTTTGGTATTTCTACAGGGACTTTTAGCAGCTGTGTTGAATTTGCTGGTATAATAGTTTCAAATAAATTAACCGTCTGAGAAGAATACATATATATTGAATTGATGGCGTTAGCTGTTATGAACTCTCGGGAACTGTATTTAATGTCGGCTTTCCATTGCTCTAATAAATCACCTCCTATCAGTCCATCAAAATAATCATGAAATTTATAAACAAATAATTTAATCGGTTCATTGTCTTTAAATTCTGAGAAACATGGTATTGTTATGGAGTAGTCATTCCTCGTAGTAGCGTGGATGTTCGTTACAATGAATGGATCATATTGCAGAGTATAATTTGGATAATATCGCTTAATTGCTTCCGGGTTAATGAACGATTGATTGGCTCCGGTATCGATTAATAACTTTATTGGTGGGTTATGAATTTGAATGTACGGAAGTTGTCTCTGATTTTGTATATTTATCTCTATCTTTGGACATGTTTTTCGGAAGGGTCGGGAAAATTTTCTTGGGACTTGTCATCGGTAGTTGGGTGTTCTATTGTTGGCTCAATTTCTGTCACGTCGTTATTATAGTAATTTGATTCGTCTTCGTAATTATAGTCATTATTAGGATATTCAGATGGATAATAGTCATAATAATAATCATTTTGGTCAGGGTACATTTCATTAAAATGCATCTCTCTGCTCTTGAAATAATTAGTTGGTGGGGGATTACCATGAGTTCTCCAATCACGTGGAGTAGGGGGTAACACTTTAGCAGGAGGATGGGAAACACCACTCATAGGAGTGGGAAAATGCTGGGCCTGTTGAGGTCTATGTTGGATTTTAAATCCTGTTGAAATGTTCGATCTTGGCATTGCCCTAAACATTTCTTGAGATGGCCCTGGTCGCTGAAAATGTGCATTATTATGATAAGTTGGGTGTAAAAAGCGTTGCAAGTTATTATGCACTGGCTGAGGCTGTTTAGGCCATGAGTTTTGTGCATAAGAATGAAAAGGTTTTACATTATCAAGCTTAGCTACAGTTTTGACAGAGTTATTTCTTTGCTGTAGGTATAATACATTCATTTCTTCTTGTGCATACTCAAGTGCTTTTTCTAAGGACGAAGGTCTCATACATCTGATTCTAGATCCAAGGGGTTCATTCAAACCTCTTAAATATGTTTGCAAAGCTAAATTTTTATATAGGGTTCTTTTTGCCTCTACGGTTGTTTGAACAGAATCATGTAATTGAATATAGGTCATAATGGTGCTTAATAGGTTTGAGCATTTCTCATAAAAAACATGGGGTGTATCTGGACCTTGACTTAATATGGACAAATCTGTATATAAAGCTGTTTCATCTCTATGATCTGAAAAATTATTTATTAAGCTTTCTCGTACACCAGCCCAGTTTGTGGGAATGCCATTTGTGGCAAGTGTGCGTGCTGCTGCACCGGTAATTTTATTCAATATTCCATTTAGTAACGCTAAATTTGTTAAATCATTGCCGGGCGCTGTATTTACATACGTTGCCACCAGCTGGTCACATAAATTTAAAAACCTTACTAAAACATTTGAATTTCCATCAAACTCTGGAACTACCCTAATAGCTTTATGTATATTATCTAAAGTAATCTGAGCCATACTAATGTCTTCTGGAGACAAACTATTAAAATTATCAATTAAATCTATATTTCGCCCGGCGTCCGCTCGCTCGTTGCGACGGCTTGGACGGCTAGCCCTAGTCTCGCTAGGTGAAGATTTCCGTGGGTGGAAAATTTTGGATGGTTAGGGAACACAGGGAATGGAAAAACAACCAATATCAACTGTGCACTTACCACCACATTTGGTACATCGAAGTTCAGATGTCTATTAATCAGCTGGATGCTGCTCAGGCTCCTCACTACTGCACGGGTTCTTGTTAGGTAGTTGATAAAGCGTTGAAACGCTATCAGGCGGATGTCAACGATAGATTTCGCGCACTGACTCAACTATCCTACCGACTGCGCCAATTAACTGCGGCAGCAGTGGAGGATTAAAAAAAAATCTTTATTTGAATAAAAAGATTTAATAAAAAAAAATACAGTAAAATTATGGATGTCCAATTGGTCTGATTTTTAGATGACAAAAGGCCCTGCATCTCGGGCGGCAATTGCTTTTATACAATACTGACAATACTCTTACGCAATCTCTTAAATACAACGAAATATAATATAACACGCGTTCACTACTTGTACACACGACGAGCGAGCAATCTAGAGTTCTAAAGGAAAATGGCCAAATTTGTATGGAGCTTGTCACATTGGCAGCCAGCAATAATTTTGATATTTTCTTATAGGCAATAAAATATGAAAGCTTATTGCGGTATATTAAAAAAGGTATTTGCATTAAATGTAATAAGTATCCCGTACCAAAAAGTTTAATTATATACATAAAGCAAGCAAAAGTTTGTTTACATTATTTATCTCGTCTCATTGGCCTTACTTTAGTATCATAAGTGGCTTCTCATGGGACAAAATACCCACTGTCCTTTCTGCCTTGTGTTGCTCAATAAATTAGACAGTGATCGCTCAGACGTGTCACCTCACGCGCCAGCTTTATAGAATGGAACTCCGACAGAACACGCGTTCTTTTGAACGACGAGTTCTCTGAGTGCAATGATCAAAGGAGCTGCATAGATTACAGTGAACGCGGAACTCAGAACTCTGAACTTGGAACTCTAGAACTCTCTCTGTGGGATCGGCGCCTTACTTGCAGTGAGGTACTTAACATAATCGGGATATCATAAAACACGAGTAATATTTTGGATTATGAGCGTAAAAGCGATGTAATAAGATCTACGTCCCGCGTTTGATGAAAAATAATGTAACTTACAGGCTCTACAATAAATTCGTTGGGGTACTTCGTCTCATCAGTATCGAAACCTTCGATACGCTTGAACAGCTTTGGATGCATTCCTTGGAAATGGCTTCTTGAAATCCCGAACGGCAGTTCTATTAACAGAAAAACAATATGAAGAGAACTTGTTTATCCAGTTTTCTTTAACATCGCCATCTATCTATCTGTGGCTGAACATCTTTAGTACCTAGGTGGTCCGCCTGTTAATTTCTCTCTAAGATTCTCGCAATACTAGTATTGCGAGTGTTACCCCTAGGGGTAACCCTCACGCGTTGCCATACTTGCTGAACCCCATGCTGTACAGGGAGTACAGAATGGAGTTCAGTTTCCTTAGTACAGAGTAATTGTAAAAAAATACTATGACCATTATCTCAAATAGATATAATTGTGTAAAAATAAAACAGATAGAAAACTGCACGTTATGGAACGAGGCGAAGAGTCACCATCATCCAGAACACTTTTGAAGAGCGTGTCATCGACTAACCAGACAACCCATTTACCGGGAGTCAAATGAGTCCAGTTCATATTTTTTTTAGCTATGGCCCCCATGGCTTTGTGTCTTCGATCGATTGAATAGGACTAATATCTAGTCATTTCAATTCTGAGATGCAGTTCAGAGAATTTTTAATAGGCAAAAGATGCTCCGACTACCTTCACAAGTTTTGGGGAGATGTTAGCATAACCCTTCTTAAACAACATGCCTCCATTCTTTAGGGAATAATTGGGACCGCCAATAGCGGCACTAATATGCTCACCATAAAAGCAAGTAGATATATCCATAAATCCTTCAGGACAGAAACCTTTGCTGTCACACAAGGTCTTGTCAGAGAACGCAGAATTATTAAAAGTATACGTGAATGCTTCGTTGCCGTATTCCGTGGTAGTGGTTCCAGTGTATTGGAGCTCAAATAGCCTGCAGATACCCAGCCGGTACAATTTGACTGGGGTCTGAGGGGTCATTTGCGTGGGGTATGCTGCCCCCTCGTAGGAGTCCTTGTATGTGGAGGTTCTGAAATAGAAGAAAGCATATTATTTAGATGTTTGTCAGAATTCAAAAGCATTTATCATGTTTAGTGACCATGCTTCAATAAATTGCCTCCGCAGCATATTCCATTTCATTTTTTATAGGTTTGGAATGGTAGCTGCTTGCTTGGTTATTTCTCAAGCGGTTCACTTGATTGTAATTAGCCACCGTCGCTAATAGTTATTACCAATACCAGGGGTAACTTTACTCAGACTAGAAGGCTTTGTCATTGGGAAAGGACGGTAACGCGTGAGTGATGCTCCTGCTATTGTAAGCATATTTTGTGAAGTTTAGATGCAACTAACACCCATGGTTATTTATTTATAATAAGCTATCATCGCTTCTAAATGGTTGTGTGGGATCTAAAGCTGAGTTGTATGGACTCCGCCCATATAGCTTTTCTATCTCATTCAATATTGTAAGGGTAAGACTTTACTTACGACTCATCAATGTCGTCTTTATTCCACATCTTGAGCCGCCTATACTTGGTGACACTCTTCACGCTAAACTTGTCCTTTTCAGTAGCTCCTATCACCATGCGATACTCCGCTTCTCGATCAAATAACTGTGAACAGTAATTGTTTTTATTAGATTCGGGGATGTAGTAAGAATCATTTGCCTAGTCGAGTCGCCTATCTGAAGCAAGTGCATCGGCGACCCTGCAAAATCCATATATAGCTTCTACATAAAAAGTATAATAAAGTAATTCTTCAAAATTATTTTTTATGCCCGGAATATTCTTTGGCTTGGAGAAAAATCACCAAGTTTAAATCGCAGTCGGACGAATGGTTTAGGAATACATACAAACAAACAGAAAAACTGCATAACATATCAAGCTGGCATGTTCTCATTATCCATGGATAACCAGTGGTGATTCCGTTAGGAATATGACCCGTATTACATTATATTCAATTATTCATATCTAGATGAATCTAACTCTAAGTAATTTAAATTCTATGGCGCAATGGAACGATCCTTTGAATAACATAAGATTTGCAACAATGTTGCGTTAATTGAAGCAGTATAGAAGCTAGCGCCAACACGTAGCCTTGACCATGTCTGCAATTACTCCACATCTGCAGAAGCTTGAAGATTAATTTGATTAATAAAGACACTTTACATAATGTTTTGACATTTCCAAAACGACTCGACGAGAAATTTGCTATATGGGGGTTTTTGAGCATACAAATCGATCGCGCTAGGTCTTATCTCTGGGAAAATGCGTTTATCCGAGTTTTGAGCAAATGTTTATGGATTTGTTTTTATGGATATCTGGGGATAACTCCAGCAGATATAAACAGATAATGATAGTTCTGTTTAGTTTTGACTTTGGCATCAGATAGTCGTGTGTGAAGAAAGTCCAAGGGTATTAAAAAAATCTTCAGCACCATGCTTACATCTTAGTAGAAATTTGATAATTATTTTCATGTTAAAATTTTGCGTATCATCAAAACATACCCTGTCCAATAATCCAATCTTGGTGAAGTAGACCAACCCAGGAACGAGCTTGTTGGCAACTTGGACAAGGGGCTCGTCGTACCCCCACAGGTAATCATATACGCTGATATTTATAATAGGCTTCGAATTTATTTGTGTCACCAGAGAGTTGTATAGACTTTGGATGAACAACGGGTAGGCGGAGAGCAAGGCTGTTGTGCTCTGGAAAAGAAAATACAAGTGTGATAGAACTGGGTGTATAATACCCTCACTGGCACGCAACAGGTCATGGGTGCCATTTGTATACTAGTTTCTGAGTTTGGGTGTAATTTATATAAGTATATATTAGTTTCTGAGTTTGAATGTAATTTATATAAGTATACTAGTTTCTGAGTTTGGATGGAATCTATATAACTATATTAGTTTCTGAGTTTTGATGTAATCTTTAAAAGTACCTATACTAGTTTCCACCCCGTGATTTTACCCTAGTTCCGAAGGGATTAATTACCATGTATTAATCCAGATCATCAAAATACGTTCAGTAGTTTTGAGTGAAAGACAAACATCCATACATCTATCCTCTGAAAATTTAGTTGGCTGTAATATTTATATCATGCACGTTTCTAAAAATCAAGAACATCCGTTGTAAAGTTTCTAAAGTTACTAAAACAGAAGATGTTTAAAAGGTACCATAAATTTTGCGATTTTGCGGAAGCCAATTTGGATTATCTTTTCACTATAATTTAATATAATTAAAATAATCTTTGTGAAACATTGTATAAGATTAATTTGAAAAGAAAAAACAAAACGAGTGGCGATTTATATAAAACTTATTTTTTATCTACATATTGCAAGGCGTCACCTGCGTGTAATTATTTGACACAGAACGCAGATATGGCCGGATGTTAGCGCGCAATTTGTTGAATGTTAGACGTTGGGTGATAGCTCAAATCAAACGATAGTGTGGCCACCCATTTAGTGTGTTAGTTTGGTGCATTTATTACACGTTAATAGTTCCGATAATTGGACATTAAACGCCACGCATTTGAAGCTTTAGTATAAGATGATTGTATTTGTTTAATGATCAAAAACTGTTTATAGTTTGTCATTGAATACGTACTCTATATCTAGAGCATTTGCGGTGCAATTTGTTTAAGTATAGTATAGAAAATATAATCGTTAGCGATTGTTTACCAAGAACTGTGTTCTACACTATATTATTAATTACCCACTTGCTTCAACCTAGGTTATCTTAATAACTCGAGAGTTATTGCTTACCTGGGATTAATTTGATATCTATTCATCTTTAATATATCTATCGTATTCTACATATAATATTATCCTACTAATATTATAAATGCGAAAGTTTCTGAGTATGGATGTATGTTTATAACTCTTTCACGCAAAACTACTGAACGGATTTGGATGAAATTTGGCACACAGATATAATATGTTCTGGATTAACACATAGGATGCTTTTTATCCCGGGAAACATACGATCCCTCGGGAATGCTGGTGAAACCACACGGAACAGGTAGTGTATTATATTTACCAGCATAGAACTATTCGGCATAGACACGTTGAACTCCTTAGGGTCAGCAATAGACTCTTCTGGTATAAACTCAATTCTGTACCGAGGCCTGTAGCTGACCTCTCCAGCATCCTCATCTATCACCAGCTCCTCACATGTGCGGTATTCCCTGCAACATGTTATAGATTAAGAAATTGTTTTGCACGACCAGCTGGCGTTTGGTAAGATAGGGTATAAAATACACGACATCTTTGGTACTAGGAGCACAGATCGCGAAATAGATAATTTACTTAACATATAAATATAATGACTCACTGAGCAGTGACGCGTTGGTCATACGGTTGGGTTTGTTCCCGGGAATAAACCCAACTTCGAGTAAATTTCCAATTTGGTGGGAAAAACCCGGGAATTTTCCCATTAGCTCAAATGGTCACAGTTACTAGATTTTGCGTATATAGCGAGAGACACCTTAACAAAATCGTTTGAATAACATTTAACAAGATTTCTATTAGGGTCATACAATAAAAAATATTTTTTTTTTATGATGAAGGAGTGCATTGTTTTTTAAAAAGTGACGTTTTTGGGTTGTGGTGGACAGGCGGTGGGCCCACACAATTACCACGCCGTGGTAGTACATACTCGTCCGACTCGAAGTCGGGAAGTGTGATACTCGGTCCAGTCCGCGTGGGTCCGCGCGTAGGTAATGTAGGTAATGTAAACAGCGAGTATGATTAAAACAATCAAAAGCATCTAAAAATATATTTTTTGTTACAAAAAGCCACTTGAGTATTTTCCCGCCGTTCGGGAATTTACCCGTATTTTTCCATTCTTTCCCGTATTTTTCTTTTCTTCCCATTTTTTTTCTTTCCCTGCCCATCCCTAGTTGGTCATGATTTTAATCCAATTTTGGAAGCAAAAATTTGGTATGAATTTAGAGTAATTTATTTTGAGCCGAAACTTTTTATAGAGAGTCTGTACTTAATGTAGTCATATACTAGTTTCCACAGTACAAGCTCTGCTTAGTTTGCGATCAGATGGCCGTGTGTGAACAATGACTCAGGACATATATTATTATTAACAATTACAGTCATTAGGCATTGAGATTAAAATCTGGATTCGTGAAATGAATTTTAATGTGTTGTAATAAGAGGTTTGTTATCCTCAGTTTCTTTGACATTAAAAAGTGGTTGTTATCGTTACTTCTAATTCAGCTCTTATTTTAGATGTAAGGTGTTTTTCAGTAAACGCTCGTGATGTTTAGCCGTTCTTAATCGATCGGCAAAGTTAAGCTGCCACCATCATGGTGGACATGGATGGACGACCGCCAAGTGGTATTTCAAATCGAGAGTTTCCGTACTTCGGAAGCCGTTGGTCCTGTTTATCACTTAATTGTAATTGTGGTAGTCGTTAAGCTAGTTGCGAGACGGCTTGAAAACTCTAACAGTATGTTGACCACTAGCTTACATCCACCGATCCGCAGTGGGCACGCGTAGTGGAGTATCTGCCCATTCCGCGAGTAACACCCCTGGTGTTGCAAGCGTCCATAGGCTGCGGTAACCGCTTACCATCAGGCGGACCGTATGCTTGTTTGCTACCTAAGTAGTATAAAAAAAGTCCCTTTCACCCTCATTTGTGAAAGGAGGCTTGTTTAGGCCAAAATACCTATAATAATATTTATAGTAGAAACCTACTCATATTGAGTTTCAATGACGAGCCTCTACTTCCCGATTCCTCTCCTTTTCCCACATCATATGTGAAAGCGAGAAAAGAGCTTCGGGAATCATCGACATACTTCGGCGACGCATCGCCAAGCGCGTGTGTGCGAGTAAAACGATTTTGTGATTTGTGAACTGATATAAAAAAAATAGTGCTTATCACTGTGCTGGATTACCATAGGAGTTCCTGGAGTTCCTGGTAAGTCCTTACCTTTATCCTAGGAGGCTCCTCGTTTTCCATATAATAATATTTTTAACGCAAAAACCCATCATTTTTCTGGTACGCCTTCGAGCGGATTCATTTTGAGTCAGCCATTACAGCAATTTAATTTCATATCAAATCACGTATAATTTCCCGCTTTCTATAGGTTTTATGCCTCTAAATAGGTATATACCTCATAATACGCAAGTCTTATACCTCATAAATAGGTTTTAGACTATATAAATACGATATTTCGTACTCCCGCCATTTTTACCACGCCAATCGTGATAAAAAGTAGTTAGGTATTCAATACCGCCGCCGCTCCTCCATATTTTTAGGACTTAGATTTTATAGGTACCGATTCGTATCTTATTATACGAAATCATATGGTGTACTAATAACCGCAATACGTACTTACTATTTGTACTATTACTACGCATATAATTGCATTCTATGAGCCTTGTCTGTCGACTTGAAATAAACTTTCATACCTATATTAGGTGCCTAAACTGTTGGATATACCTACTTACCTACAACATTTTACTTTAATTAGGTAATTTTGCAATTTATTATTACGCAGTCTTTCACAATGGAAGCTATTGAAACTAACGGAGATACGTACGCGACACGATACCGTTCACACTACGATTGTTTTGCTCTAAGTTTTAAATTCGAAAAATAAGGAAAAAAGTACAATAATCTTGCCAAAAGTTATATCACCAGTAAGAAGATACTCATAGGATCTTAGTGATGTAATTTAATTTGGGTGAAATAAAGAATTGTAGAAACCAGAAGCAAATAAATAGTGAAATTCGTTACATAAATTCAAATATCAGCTGATTTCGCCTGAGCCCCACCTCTTCGAGCGCAACTCAAACATCGTCAGGCTGCGTCCTGATTGGCAGAAACACCGGCCGTCAACATTGATAACTAGTACGTCATTCTTTTTTTCTACCGCTCACCCTAATAACTAAAACATGGATTGCTCAGCTTGTAACCAGCACATCCAATATACTGGAGAAATCCTAAAATGTACATGTTGTCCAGGAAAATACCACTATGCATGCCTAAATATGACCTCGGCTCACTATATGAATAATATATTCGAACTGAAAAAATCTTGGCGTTGTCCATCCTGTGAAAACGTTACTCGCCGCAATAGAAATGATAATACCCCGATTAGAAAACAAATCATATCATCTTTAAATGAAACAACAATGTCGATTGATGATCAACCACTGGAATACCAAAACAGTGTGAAAGACACGGAAAGCATAAGTCCTCAGCGACTGGATCAAGCTTACCCTCTAGAATCACCAGAAAACACACCTAATAAAGACTATATCTCTCTCGATAATTTTAGTAAATTACTAGATTCGAAATTGGAAAAAAATAAACAATCTATACTATCGGAACTAAGAAGCACGATTCAAATCGAAATAAAAAACTCAATTACACAGTTTAAAGAAGACATAATGAAATGTACGAATACACTATCTAGAGAACAAGACAAAATAAAAAGTAATATTAATATATTAAGCAACAAAATAAAAACGTTAGAAGAAGAGAACAAAAATATTCAACAAGAAATGCGAGACTTACAAAATAGCATCACAAAACCAGATAATACTCCTCCGAAATACTACTCCGAAAACTGTACGAAAAAGATTGTCCTATATGGTCTCACAGAATACGATCAAGAGACTGAGAACCACCTTTACTACCGAGTTACCGATGCATTCTATGATATATTGAATTTAAATATATCGGGACAAATTGACGACATAATACGTATAGGTAACAAAAGAAATAGCCGGAGACCTGTAGTTATCGAACTCTTAAGTAAATCAATTACTAAATATATCCTTGAAAATAGTCAATACTTTAGGAATACCGGTTTGTTTATAGCGGAGTACCTTACTGGGAATGCACTTCAAGAGAGAAAAGCCTTGCGAGAAAATCTATTTTTAGCAAGAGAAAAGGGCCAACACGCAATAATACGTAACAACAAACTTATAATAAATGGAAGGCTAAGCAATCAGCAAACAACAAATGAATTAGATAAAACGACCACCCATACACAAGACGTAACCATAAACGATATCGGATTAAACAGACGCGACTCACTACAAAAAACTAATCGCACTTTTCGAAACTCAAGATACAACTAAATTCACAACGTTATTCCAAAATATGCAAAGCCTTTACAATAAGTTACACACATTAGAAGCATTCCTTGATGATAAGCCCGATCAATACCAAGCAATATGTATTACTGAGACATGGTTAACACGAGAGAAATGTGAAATAATTAACTGCAGCGGCTATAACCTCGCAACATCATACTGTCGACGAAACTACATAGGAGGCGGCGTATGTATACTTTTGCAAGAACACTTAGAATTCATAGAACGTAAGGATATTATGGACATGTCTGTGGAATATGTTTTAGAAGTTTGTGCTGTAGAACTGACTAAATATAATATATTATTAATAACATTGTATTGGAATAGTAGAGAGCCAGATATTTTTTATTCACAATTACGATTAATTTTGGAAATCCTTTTAAAAAAATATAGTAAATTAAAAATTATATTAGGAGGTGACTTTAATGTTAATATCTTAGAAAAAAATAAACAATCAGATACACTTTTAAACTTCTTGTTGGAATATAATTTAATTCAATGTATACAAGAACCGACGCGGATAACTAAATCATCTTCAACTTGCTTAGATCTAGTTTTTGTAAATTTTGATAAAAGAATAATAAATACTCAAGCCCTTGATTTCGGATTTTCAGATCATAAAGGAATTATCGTAAACTGCAAGATAGAAATATTAAAAAAACATAAAATATGGCAAACAAGTAAAAGACGTTTTAACGATAAAAATATGGAAAACTTTAAAGAAGAACTACATAAAATTAACTGGAATTCTATTATTAAAACACATAATAATATTAACGAAAACTACGACTCATTCAACGAAGAATTACAAAAAACCTTAAACAACTGTATACCTATAAAACGAATAAAATTTAATCAAAATAAAAGAAAAAATTGGCTATCAAAAGGAATCAAAATATCATGTAAAAATAAACGATTATTAAAAACAATAGTTACGTATTCCGGAGATCCTATAATCAAAAAACACTACAAACAATACGAAAAAATACTTAAACAAACGGTTAATAAATCCAAAAGAATACAATACATTCGAGAAATAAAAAGTTCGGCTAACGTTGCTAGATCAATGTGGAAAATTATTAATGAACGAACAAATAAAAAAGTACAAAAGGCTAAACAAAATATAACATTAAAGATCCACGATAAGCTTACGTCCGACCCACAGCAGGTATGTGATTCATTCAATGAGTTTTTTGCATCGGTAGGCGAAACGAGCCGTGGTGGGGACACTGAGCCGCGTGGCCGGCCGGTGCTCCAGCCGACCGATAATACCATGTACCTACACCCAGTCCACCCGAAAGAAATTAATACGATTATTAAAAATCTAAAAAGTAAACATAGCCATGGACTCGATGAATTACCTTCTATACTGATAAAAAAATGCGCAGATGAGTTGACATTACCTTTCACACTGTTAATAAATCAATCGTTCGATGAGGGTTGCTTTCCAGACTCATTAAAAAAATCAATTATAAAACCGATTCATAAAAAAGACTCAAAGACAGACCGCAACAACTACCGACCCATTTCACTGCTACCTACATCGTCAAAAATCTTTGAAAAAGCAATGTGCAAACGTGTAAATTCATTCTGCGAAAAGTTTAATGTTTTTGATGAATGCCAAAATGGATTTCGGAAAAATCGGTCCACAGTCTTAGCGGCATACAATTTTACGCAAGAAGCGCTTAATATTATGAATTACAAAAAATATGCTATTGGAATCCTTCTAGATATGACTAAAGCTTATGATAAAGTGAAATATAACATACTATTAAATAAACTATATGGTGTAGGAGTAAGAGGATTAGCTCATAAATGGTTCACGTCTTACTTACAAAACAGGGAACAATTTGTGGAAATTGAAAACTTCAACCATGAAACCGGTCTTATTAGCTCGGTGAGATCGAAAGGGCATTTTATTAAAAACTCAATACCGCAAGGAAGCGTCCTCGGGTGTTTGCTATTTCTTATTTATATAAACGACCTCCCTAAAATAATTAACGAGACGTGCGTACTGTTCGCTGACGACATCTCCATTCTAACACCATGTACAACAAGTCAAAACCTAAACGCGACATTGAATCATATTCTAGATAACATTACAAATTGGATGAATGATCATAATTTAGAAATAAACTTCAAGAAGACAAAGATTATGCAATTTAGACCGTATCAGAGGCGTCCTTTAGATATTAATTTTACATACCGCGATATACTTTTGGAAAGTGTTAAAACGTTCACTTTACTAGGGCTGGATTTGGATACTCACTTTAGTTGGAAAGCACACATACAAAAGATAAAAACAAAACTAGCAAAATTTATATATGCCTTACGTGAAATAAAAAAAACAACAAATTTTAAAACCGCGTTAGCTATATACTATGCATACGCATATGCATGGTTCACGTATGGTATAATACTCTGGGGCAATAGTACTGATAGTAAAGATCTTTTTATTATACAGAAAAAATGTGTGAGAATTATTGCAAATATAAGTGACATGGAAAGTTGTAAGCCTCATTTTATAAAACACGAAATTCTCACCCTAACATCAATGTACATTTTAGAAATTTGTAAGTTTGTAAGAAAATATCCAAAATTTTATACAAATCAATCAGATATGCCACGCAAACACGCTTCACGTTTTAAAAACAAATTGATATTACCAACGTCAAAATTAGAATTACACAGTACAAGTCCTAAAGTAATGTCAATTAAAATATATAATAAAATACCGGACGATATAAAAAACGAGGAACGGGAAAATATTTTTAATAAACGCCTAAAGACACTACTAATAAATAAATGCTATTATACACTAAATGATTTTCTGAATGAATAATGATATGCAATTTAATAACAGATAGGTATGATAATAAATGAATTAACGATTATACTCTTCTAAATTGTTCAATGAGATATTTAATTTCAATTATTTATTTTAATTTTGTTTTTATTGACGATATATATTAATCTTTATCAAATGTGACATGACTGAGAGTTAGGTATTTTTATTAATTTATTGTATTGTTTTTATTGTATAACTTTTAAAACTAAATGTGTATGTATTCTAGGCTAGTTATTAACTCTTAAATTTATATTATCATTACTGAATAATTGCTGTGCCCTACAGGGTCCATGTGAACTTTCACATATTGTTTAACATCTTACTACACACATGTGATGCAATGAATAAATAAATAAATAAATAAATAAAATTAAAATATTGGAAGCTAAAAATGAAGCTATTTTTGAACAATTATCGTTCTTATATGATTCTTCTAAGAATATTTCCACGTCCGCGAGTGCAGACCTTCGTTCCTCAGAGACATTCATGGCGGACACTGAAATTATTAGTACAATTCGTCATGAATTTAGTGCCAATTTAGATACAATTAACGCGTTAAATATGCAACTTGATCCAGAATATAAGATTGATTATAAAAAAATGATTTCCTTTGATACAGTGTACACCCGAATAGAAAGGGTTCGTTCTCTTATCGTCAATAAGACAAATACTACGTCGAATGTATCTGCGCAGAATACTATTCCGTCCCAATATAAAGGTCGTATCAAACTACCACCAATTCAAATTCCGTCATTTGATGGAAAAATAGAAAATTGGCCCGTCTTCTTTGAATCTTTTAAATCTAATATACCTACATTCAAATCCTGATCTTTCGAATTCTCAAAGAGTACAATATCTTGTAGGTAAATTAACAGGAAATGCTTTAAAAATCACGGCAGGTATTATACCGTCCGGTGATAATTATAATTCTATTTGGGACAGCTTAGTTCAAAAATATCAAGATAAAAGAGCATTAGGCTCACACTACATGTCTAATTTATTCAATATTAAACCCGCATTAAATAATTCCGCGTCTTTAAATACGTTCATTGAAACTTTCCACGCTTCTGTATCTGCTTTGGAACAGTTGGGTATTGAAGATATGAAAGATTTTATCTTACTTTCTTTAGCTTTAAAGAAGTTAGATCCCGCAACCGCTAATTCCTTTGAAATGTTTATGAGGAATAAAGAAATTCCTTCTTATAAGGATTTTGTTGATTTTATTAAATCGCAAGTAAAAATATTAGACCGCACTTCTACGCCAATTGCTGGCTCCGCGCGAACCGCCCCAGTCGGTAGCAACCTTAATAATCCGCCCGCTTCTCGGTCTCAACCGCGTAATTCAAACACAGTCCACCATGCTTTCCTTGCACGCCATAATAATAATAAAAGCACTTGCTTATTTTGTAATAAATCTGATCACTATCAGATTTTTAATTGTTCCTCTTTTAAAGCACTTAATACTAAAGATCGTTTAGATTTTGTTAAATCTAAAAGAGGCTGTGTAAACTGCCTCAGCCTTACGCATACTGCTTCTCAGTGTAAGTCGTCGTATAGTTGTAAAACTTGTAATAAACACCATCATTCTCTTTTGCATTTGGATAGCAATTCGCAATCGCAACAAATAGTTTCTGACTCGCGTCCCTCTCACTCGGAGCGTCTTGATAATAGCGATAACCGCATCGCGCCGTCTCCACACGCGCAGCCGTCCGCCGCCGCCCGCGCCGCGCCGCGACCGCTCCCGTGCGCAGCCTCGCCCGCGCATCCGACCGCGTCTCCTTCTAACGCTACGGACGCTCCACAACCGGTGTCGCTATGCACCCGAGCGCGAGTTGATAAGAATAATGATAACGAACGCGATTCTTTTAATAAATTAAATCCTTCCCATACTACTGTACTTTTATCAACCGCTCAAGTTTATGCGTCTAATAAGGACAATAAATATATTTCAGTTAGATGATTAATAGATAACGCGTCTCAAAACAACATAATTACAACTGCCTGTTGTAAACAACTAAATTTAAATATAATACCGCTTAGCAATTCTTTTATAAAGGGTGTAGGATCCACTTCGCGTCCTATTCACGGCTACGTTCAACTTAAAATAACCGCGAAAAATAAAAAATATTTTTATAATATTACCGCTCTTGTCGTTGATTGCATTACTGACAGGTTACCGACTGAATATGTTGAGACTTCTATAGTGCAACATTTAGGTAACTTACCGCTCGCTGATCCTCTGTGGCACATCCCCGGAGAGGTCGAAGTAGTTCTCGGGGCACAATTGTTCCCATTTTTATTATTAGGTCAAAAAATTATTGCACCTCCCGCTCCTTCTGCCCTTGAAACCGTGTTCGGTTATATTCTTATGGGCGACGTTCCCGCTAACTCTAATATTAATAAAAATGCATCCACTTATTTTAATACCGCGACTTTTTTCATTTCTGGTCCCAATGACCTTACTATTTCTTTAGATGATTCCCTACTTAAGTTTTGGGAGCTCGAAGAAATTCCCGCGCAAAAATTTATGAGCTCGGCCGAAAAGGAGTGTGAACAGCTGTTCTCTCGTAACTTCTCACGGGACTCCGCAGGCAGATATTGCACCGCGTTACCTTTTCGTGAGGATCCTGACGTGTTAGGTGATTCCCGTTCCGTTTCTCACCGCCGTTTACTTGCTTTGGAGCGTACCAAGCTACGCGATCCACAGCTACGCGCTAGTTATAATGAGGTTATACAGGAGTACTTAGATAAAAAATACTTATCTGAAATATTGCCTTCCGATTCTGACGACCATGATAAAGGGTACTTCATACCACACCATCCCGTCGTACGGCAAGACAAAGAAACAACAAAAGTTCGTATAGTACTCGATGCTAGTGCTAAATGTCACAATGGCATATCACTAAACGATATTTTACATACGGGACCCAATTTACAATCTGACTTGTTTATTGTATTACTGAACTTCCGCTTATTTCCCATTGCTATTACAGCAGATATAAAACAAATGTACCTACAAATTGCTGTTATTGATGAGCATAGAAAATATCAAAAAATATTATTCCGCTTTGATCCCAATGATCCGATCCGCGTATTTCAATTTAACCGAGTTGCATTCGGTCTTAAGTCCAGTCCGTTTTTAGCCATGCGCACTGTGCGCCAGTTATGCTCGGATGAGAAAAACCTATTCCCTCGCGCTGCTGAAGTAGCTTCGCGTGAAATATTACGTATAATAGTATACATACTTAGATTTTCTCGCATAATTTCTCGTGATCAAGGTCACAGCCGCATCACAGCTTCTGAGCTAAATAAAGCTGAAGTATATTTAATACGCTCTGTACAACAAGTTCATTTTCAAAATTTATTTAATAATATTCAAAAGGTTAAATTATCTTCCCCGCTTAAAAAACTTGACCTCTTAATAGATCAAGATAAAATTATTAGAATTGGAGGTAGACTTTCAAATGCAAATCTTCCGTATGAAGCGCAGCATCCCGCTCTTTTACCTAAACATGACCACGTTACTCATCTTATTATAGACTATTTTCACCGTGCTCATTGCCTTCCTGGTGCCAATCTTCTGAGCTCACTGTTGCGCCAGAAATATTGGATACTGTCCGCTAGAAGTGTCATTAGACACAGAGTACATTCATGTAACTTTTGTTTTAAAAATTCCCCTTCATTTCTCAGCCCAAAAATGGCTGATTTACCCTCTTGCCGCGTTCAGGAGACCAAAGCGTTTGTGCATACGGGCGTTGACTATGCTGGACCCATTAAAGTAACATTATGTAGACGCAGAGGTCAAAAGAGCCAAAAGGCATATATTTGTTTGTTTATATGCTTAGTAACCAAAGCTGTACACATCGAATTGGCAACTGATGTGTCATCAGATACTTTTATTTCCGCTTTTAAGCGATTCATTTCCCGTCGAGGACCTGTTTCTTTTCTTTACTCCGATAACGGAACTAACTTTGTCGGAGCTAAAGCTCAATTACAAGAACTACTTACCGATCAGTACCGCATTGAATTGAAAATGATTCCACCCCGCGCCCCACATTTCGGAGGATTGTGGGAATCTAATATAAAATCGATTAAAACTCATTTATACCGTATTATCGGTTCGCAGCTCCTCACATATGAAGAGCTCCTCACTGTTCTTACCCAAATTGAAACAGTCTTAAATTCTAGACCGCTTTGCATTTTATCTGAGGATCCCTACCCGGAGCCTCTTACTCCCGCTCACTTTATAATGGCTTCACCATTGACTTCATTGCCGCTTCAGAATGTGTCCGAGGAAACCATATCTTTACGTTGTCGGAAACAATTATTAGATCAGATGGTGTGTAGCTATTGGAAAAGATGGCGTATAGAATATTTACATAATCTTCAAGATAGACAGAAATGGCTCATTGATAAAGATAACATTAAGATTAGTACTGTGGTTCTTATACACCAAGATGATATTCCCCCTTTACGTTGGCCGTTGGGCATAATATCACAAGTTTATCCTGGCAAGGATGGAAATATCCGCGTCGCTTTAGTAAAAACTTCAAATGGATCATTCAAAAGACCCATTGTCAAGTTATGTCCATTACCCTCACAATTAAAATTAATCATACCGCATCTTATATTCAGTACTTTAGTAATTATTATAATCTGTAATTAGTTCTTATAATTAATTATGGGCGTGCGCTGCCCATATCCAGCCGGGAGGTGATCTGCCGCCTCCAGCGCAGCATCCCTTCCTGCTCGGCTCTGGGCAGTCTTCATCATCCGTCCGAAGATCGTAGGATTGTTTAGTTTTTGTGTTTGTGTAATACCTATATGCTCCCTTTGGGCGTACGTATTGGCCCTGGTACCAGTTCGGACCCACAACCTTGTAGCCAGGCAAGTGACACATCGCGAGAAAATTTATTAAAATGTGAGCAGTGTCCGGAACCTCGATATTTTCGTGGCAACCGTGGGTTAAAAATTCATGTCGGAAAGGTACACAAACCTATTCCAAACCTTATCCATCAAACTGGCTCCACCAATTCGGACGTATATATTTCGGCTCCAAATTCTTCTTCTACTGACCTCCCGTTTTCGCAACTAATTTGTTCGCTAAAGAATAATGTCCCGGTATTAAAGCGAATCCCACGCGGAGCACGTATCTGCGTGGCTTCAGCTTTAAGTGTATGTATAGACAAAATTCTCAGTATAAATTCATTAAGTGCTTGGGAAGACCTGCTTACTTTTTCGTACAGAGTGCTGCATGTCCCTAGTCGCCAGAAAAATGAGATTTCTCTCACACAACAAATTAAAAATAACTGCTCAATATTAGACTCAACTGATAATATTATTCCAAATTTTCCCAAAATTCAAAAAAAATATAATCAGGCAAACACTATCAGGAAAATCGAAACTAAAGCGAACGATGGCGATTTCAAGGGGGCAGCACATCTGCTATTTTCGAGTGATGTTGTCGCTGCAGACACACCTGAAACCCTGTCTGCTTTAGAATCAAAACATCCATCTCCGCTTTCAAATATAAACCTCCCGGATCCCCCATCTTTAGACCAAAATTGTCTAAATTGTAACGCCCAAGATCTTTTGAGTGTCATTATGTCATTTAAACCTGGTTCTGCTGGCGGCCTCGACGGTTTTACACCACAGCATTATAAAGATCTTGTCTGTGGTGCCGCCGGAGACGCTGGTACCAAATTATTATCAAAATTAACCTCTCTTATAAATTTAATGTTGGCAGGAAAGGTGCCAAGCCCATTCACTGAGATCATTTATGGGGCCAACCTTTGCGCGCTATCCAAAAAAGATGGCGGAGTAAGACCCATCGCTGTGGGTAATACTATCCGTCGTATGGCCTCCAAAATTTGTTGTCGTCACATTCTCCCGAAACTTTCGGAAATATTTCAGCCCATTCAACTCGGTTTTGGCTCAAAGGGAGGTTGTGAGGCAGCTGTTCATGCGGCTCGGACCTTTCTTTTAAATAACGGAGGTGAAGTGCTGCTTAAAGTTGACATAAAAAATGCATTTAACTCTGTCGATAGGGGTGCTTTATTGACCCAAATTCGGGATATCTGCCCTGACATATATCCTTACCTTTGGCAATGCTATGGGCATCCATCAAAACTTTTTTTCAGAGAACACCCACTTATTTCCGCCATGGGTTGTCAACAGGGCGACCCTCTCGGTCCAGCTATCTTCAGTTTGGCCATCCATCCAATTATTTCCGGGTTACAATCAAAATTTAATGTATGGTATCTAGACGACGGTACGCTGGGGGGTGATGCGGCTTCCGTTCTCAGTGATTTTAAAACATTGACAGAAAATTTTAAAAAGATTGGCCTAGAATTCAATAGCTCCAAATGTGAGCTCCTTATTTTAGATTCTTTCCCAGAATCTGAAAAACCAGAATTAATTCAAAATTTTAATGTTTTGGCTCCCAATATTAAGTTACTGTCAAAGGAGTCGCTTCATCTTCTTGGAGCCCCAGTCTTAGACGAATCCATTCCTAGTTTCTTTGAGAAAAAGATTCAAAATTTTAATGACTCTTCAAATAGACTTTATGAAATTAATGCTCACTATGCATTTTTTATTGTTCGACTCTGCCTTTTCGTGCCAAAGTTTACCTATTTGCTCCGCAGTACGCACTTATTTAAATTTGATCACATATTAGATACTTTGGATAATATGATCAAAACGTCACTTTCCAAAATTCTAAATTGCAGTTTTTATGAAAACAAAGAGTGGTCTCAGGCCACCCTACCCGTGTGTTATGGTGGCCTAGGAGTGCGGAAAATTTCAAGCATATCAGTACCGGCGTTTCTATCCTCGGTATACAGTGTGGGCAACCTCGTCAGTTCTGTTTTGGACCCTTCTATTGGATCTGTTGAGGTTTCTTACCTGTCCGATGCTAGAGACGCCTGGGCAGCTTGTCCAGGCACAAATATTCCGACCTTGAGTCACTCTCAGAGAGCGTGGGACAAGCCTCTTTGTGAAAAAACCTGGCAAAATTTATTTTCTAACTTTTCTATAGATACAGACCGCGCGCGCTTGTTAGCTGTCTCTCAGAGTGACTCAGGTCACTGGCTACAAGCTATTCCATCAACAAATACTGGAACAATGTTAGACCGTATAACATTAAGTCTGTGTATTTGTCTTCGTCTTGGTTGCAGGACCAATAAACCTCATCGCTGCCGCTGCGGAGATCTCGTCAACGAGCTCGGCCACCATGGGCTTTCGTGCTCTCTAAGTGCTGGTCGAATATCACGGCACTCGGCTATTAACGACATTATCCGCAGGGCTCTTGTTGTCGCTAACGTGCCTTCCGTACTGGAACCAGTCGGTATTGCGCGGGGCGATGGCAAGAGACCGGATGGTATGTCTTTGATCCCTTGGAGTGTCGGCAAGTCGCTGGTGTGGGATGCCACATGTGTCGATACACTCGCGCCATCTCACTTACCGGCGACTTGTAAAGCTGCAGGGGCAGCTGCGGCCAGTGCGGAAAATTCAAAATTCAAAAAATACGCATCGATTGGACCCAACTATATTTTTGTGCCTTTTGCGGTCGAGACCATGGGACCGTGGGGGTCCGAAGCTCGCCGTTTTGCTCGCACCTTGTCATCAAAATTGATCGAGACCTCCGGAGACCAGCGGGCGGGGAGCTTTTTCCGCCAACGCGTCAGCTTGGCTATCCAAAGAGGAAACGCTGCCAGCCTTCTGGGAACCCTGCCGTTAATCGGAAGCAGCAGCAGGCTTGAGGAAATTTTCTATATATAGATTGTATTTTGTACATATTTGTTGTAAATAAAGTAGATACGATAATTAATTATTTTTTCTTTCTTTTGAGAACACTACGTATTCTCAAGGCGGCGGAGGATGTTTAGGCCAAAATACCTATAATAATATTTATAGTAGAAACCTACTCATATTGAGTTTCAATGACGAGCCTCTACTTCCCGATTCCTCTCCTTTTCCCACATCATATGTGAAAGCGAGAAAAGAGCTTCGGGAATCATCGACATACTTCGGCGACGCATCGCCAAGCGCGTGTGTGCGAGTAAAACGAAACGCGCGCGCCTCGCAACCCCGCAAGATTCAGTACGAAAAACGCTACAGACCGAGAAACATTGAACTTTGTGATTTGTGAACTGATATAAAAAAAATAGTGCTTATCACTGTGCTGGATTACCATAGGAGTTCCTGGAGTTCCTGGTAAGTCCTTACCTTTATCCTAGGAGGCTCCTCGTTTTCCATATTAATATTTTTACGCAAAAACCCATCAAGGCTTGTGTTCAGCAGTGTAATAATAACATTACAATAAATGTGAAAAAAAATTAGGTATATGTGGAAGCCCCAGTAGCGTGATGGTAAAAGTGAGGTCACAGGTTCGATTCCACCATAATTATGTACTTAAATATACAAAGTGACAATAAAAGTTGCTGAGTTATGTGTCGGGCCTTCTCAGTTGGTGCTATCTTCAGTAAAGTCAAAGTCATAGTCAAAGCCCTTTATTCAATTTAGGCCCCAGAATGGCACTTATGGAGGTCACATATACTGAAGTCACCACCGGTTCGGAACTCGGCCTTGAACTGAGAAGAATCCGGCAAGAAACTCAGTAAAGTTGCATTTTATAATATTTTTTGGACAATCTGACTATGTTTGGCTTTTTTTTTAGTTAGTTAGTAGCTTTGACCCCTAAGGTCTAAACTGAAGGAATGGCTTTGACTTTGACTTTGAAAGCTCAGTAAGGAGGTCATCAGGAATAGTAAAGGTATAACTCACTGGTAAGTAAAGGGCCCAACTTCTTGTACCTTCAGCTTATGGTCCTTTCCCGCCAGAAACGCCTCAGCATTAGTTATGTTGAATAAGTACAGTGATATGTGCACACCCTTCAATTCATTGCGGAGTAGGTCATGCACTATTGTACCTTTTGCTATTCTTAATTTCTATGGAAAAAGAGACACTTATTATTTTTAGTTCGCAAACATTTATAGGCTAAAACCGCTTACCATCAGGTGGGCCGTGTGCTTGTTACCTTAGTAGAATATTAGCGGGCCAGTTGTCACGGAGGTTAAATACCTGGACTGCAACGCCACGGGTCGAGGATTCGATTCTCATCCAAAACTAACATTTGTGTGCATGAACATGTCTGCTTGTCCTGACTCTGAGTTAACTTAGTAAAAACTTTGTTGGTGGTTATCAGATAAGTGTTTCTATAGAGCGATTGGTGGTGCAGGGTAAAGAGGGCACCAGAGCACGAGGGAGATCACCCATGCGATGGACCGACCAAAGACCGCAATAGGCGGTCTCATCAACGACTGCACCAGAAGGGCAGCAGTTAGGGAGAAATGGCGGCGTGTTGTGCCGCAAATCACACTTCAAGACGACTACGACCACTCTGTCAAGTCAAGAGTGAAGAAGAATCAGATAGCAGAGTGTGAGGAAAGATCCAGGATATTATTATTACCATTTATATGGTTTCTCCACAATATACTTAGTCAGATTGTCCAAAAATATTTAAAAAGTGTAACCTTGCTGAGTTTCTTGCGTGTTCTTCTCAGTTGAAGGCCTTACGAACTGGTAGTAACTTCAGTAGCTTTGAACTTCATAAGTGCCCTACTAGGGCCTAATTTGAATGAATGGCCTTGACTTTGAAGTCAACCGTAAGCTTGATTAATTACACTTACTTATCCTCGGCCTTGTCATTGCCTTGCTGGTTCAGTCGATAGCCAAAATTTACCGGACTCAATAAAACTATATTAGTCATTGACATTAATAGTTAAAAAAAAATATCAAATAATACTCACATATTTAACTATCAAAAATAAAGGATCAATTGTCATTAAAATTATAGGTAGTATTAAACAAAATATTCCCAGTGATGAGGCAGCAAGGACTTTTCCTGTAAACAAAAACATTATATTTTTTTGAGTAAAAATTTTTATTAACGTTCTTTACCTCGGAAAGGGTAAGCAAGGTTTCAGAACTTTGGGATCTACGTTTCAACGAAGATAATTTCCGTCATATTCTTAAAAAAAAAACTTTATAAATAATATGCCACATGGAGCCGGGTGGTCATAAGAACTACAACATTACCCGTCGAGTTTGGGCTCGTTGAATTGGTATTAGCAAGTAGTAAAGACCTAGGTGATGTCCGGGGTCTGGTGATGGAGTAGAAAGATGGATCTTTGTTATTTGTTGTCGCATTCAACTTTAAGTAAGAATAACTTTATAGTGACTTATCAAGCTATTTTTACAATTACATTTATGTGTAATTATTTATTTAATTAGAATATTATAGACTATATTTATGTAGGGTTTATTGCTGCATTTAAATTACTGATTTAATGAAGAGATATTTACGAGGAAACATATTTTTTTCGTAATATCATCTCAGCAAAATATATTATCTATTCCTTTGGTAATAAACAATTAAAATAATTGTTACTAATAAATCAAATAGCAGCAAACTTTAGATTTTATAGTTAGTTCAAATTGTTCGTTTTGTAAATATCGCTTGTGTAAAGCGAGAATAATAAGGGGGACAGTATTGAGCCTTGAGGGATTCCGGCCCTGAATGGGAGAACGTTACTTCTGAGTAAACTTCCTCCATAATATTATTTATGGTCTGTCAACAGTTAGATGTTACTCGTACACATGTAAATTTACTCTAAGAGCACAACTAATTACAGGAAAACACATCATGCATAAATTACTTAAGAAAAACACAGGATGTCCCATAAATTATTGTCCATACCTAAGAGGTACTCGAATCAGTCCCTTGTGCGATGTTCCCATGTTCAGCTATTTTTGTGGTTTTTGAGTTATAATATTTCTCATGTTTTTTAACCATACTCTTACAATGCGCTTAAAGGTAATATTAAATTCTAAGAGTGATTTAGAAATAATAGTCACTTTTCTACTCTTATTTCTCAAAACATCATCATCATCTGCCTGCCCTGTTCCCAATCATTTGTCGGCGCACTATGTACGCTTCTTCCATTCGTCTCTTCTATCCGTCATACCAGCATTTACTCTTTTCTTACCCATGTCAACTTTCACACAATCCATCCAACTCTTTTTCGGTCTTCCTCTTCCCTAATATCCAAACACTTTCATATTATTCATAATAACTCTTTTAGTGACGTGGCTTTCATTTCTCCTCATAACACGTCCATACCACACTAAAACTATAGTAACAAATATTTATGCATCCGCTAGAATCAGACTAATTTAGAAAGCACACCTTGATCAAAAATCTCATTGTCAAGAGTTTGGTTAAAAAACAAATAACTCGAAAACTACAAAAATGATTCGGATACCTCTAAGAGAGTTCTACCTCCGGACTTCAGATTGACATATTTTAGGTCACCTGTAGATCCCTATAGTACGATAAAACACTTACAAAAACAAATAAAACTGCGATTACATATGCTAACGGAAAATAATAATATTTAATTGTATATTATTTACATAAACATATTAACAACAAATACAAATAGGTCGCGGCGTGATTAAAAATATTCCAACAAGAGTTCTTCGAAAAGGCACATTCAAAATTACGTACTTCGCGATGAAAAACATTTGAACTAGAGTTCCCGAATAAAGTCCAAAAGTATACAGGGTTACTTTACAACATCATTATGATCAAATTCTACTTACTATAGGACCAACCCTGAAATCTCGAAAAAAAATGAACTTTTCACACATTTTGATCGAGCAGCGTTGACTTTTTTCTGTGAAAAGCTTTTTTTTTCGAGATTTCAGAGTTGAAAAGTTGATCATAATTATGAGTACGTTAACCCCTGAAAATTTGGCTAGAGGTTGAAAGTAACCCAGAATATCGTCGTCGTCCTAACACCAAGTAAGATAAAAATAACATTACGGAGATTTGAAAACTCTGCATAATTTTAGCATTTTTTTTTCTGTAGCATAACCGATTAAGGTCAAAGAATACATAGTACAATTTAATTAAGTAGGTCAAGTTTAAGGAACCAATAAATCGAGTCATTGACATCCCAGTCACGATAATAACGTATTTTACGTTTCGGTTTACCTTAAGAAAAAGTGTGACCTTCGTTTTCGCAAATCTCGGATACCGGTTATTTATTTGGTAAACAATAATTATAAATTATGGGCATCAACAGATTTTTTCTGTGTTAATCTTGGACCCATTTGGTTAATATTTTTTCAAGTGTTGTTTGAAAATTAGTTTTTACGCACGCCGCGTGCGATTTAGTTTGTTTTTATTTACATATATCTTTTTTATGTTTTATTTTCTTTGAATATGCGTGTGGTTCAGTATAATCTTGCCATGTTAAGATCACTGGTATAGCAATTCCTGCAATTCAATTTTTTTGTCATGTAGCTATAGGACCTAGGATGGTAGAGATCACTTTAAGTGATAAGGCCGCCCGCTGTAATACTATCTTTATTATTTTAAATTCTTTTGTTAATATTCTTTTTATGTGGTGTAGCAATAACGTGTTATCTATATATCTACCTATCTAACTTACAACAACTAACCTTACCTAGAACTTTAGTTGAAACTGTGTGCGACATCTAATTATCTTGATTTGATTTTTACAGGATGCATTTGTGTGCATGAACATGTCTGTATGTCCTGAGTCTGGGTGTAACTATGTATATTAAGTATGTATTTACAAACAAAAAGTAGTATATGTATTATATCAGTTATCTGGTTTCCATAGTACAAGCTCTGCTTAGTTTGGGATCAGATGACCGTGTGTGAGGAATGACCCAGGATATTTATTTATTTTTTGGTCGACAACGAGCGACACAGGGCGGTAGTACAAAAATATATTTTCTTAAAATGGCCTTAATTCCATTAAATACTGTAAATGCATTGAGAAATACCTTATTAAATTTGAACTAAAATTACCGCAAAGTATGGTCACTAGGCACGTGCATAGACTAGACCTAGGCGGAAGCTGCCGTCGCCCCATCCCTTTAATCCCTCGCACTCCCGTTGAGTAATACTACTATATTTTTAATTATTACATGATTTTCAAATTAATATTATTACTATTTTTATTATTATTAAAAAAATAATGTTTTTTTTTTCATATTTTTTAGCACAAGTATCATGTGTTTTATTAATCCTGAGTCGCTAGTTGTTGACCAAAACAACGACCTGTATAGTACAAAAGACAATATAAAATCTTTATATCCTGAGAATAAATTTGCGCAACAAAAAAAATATAGAATGGGAACATTTTTAATTAGGAAATAAAATACGAACAGCACGATCTGAAATTTGATTAATTTTATTTATGAACGGAAATACTTTAATTGCAATTATTTTTGCCTGCATAATTACTGCAATTTTCTCACGTGAATATGTGCATAAAAACTACATCGTTTGTTCTCGCTTATTTAAATAAAAATTCATTTCGCAACTTCACACAGCTATGATACACTGAGAGAAATTCATATACATTCTATATTTAAGATATGAAACTTTACTCGAAGAAAACTTCACTTCATTCAACTGAAAAATTACACATCATATGTCTGAACGTGGAAGGGGACCACGCAAAATAAAAAAAAAAACTTTGATAAGGACCGAAAGGTTCAATTATAAGGTGCCGATCCCACTAACAAGAGTTCTAGAGTTCCGAGTTCTGTATGTTTTTTTTTTTAAGACAATAAAATACTTAAATTGCGGGAGACTGGTGCCTAAACTAGGCAGAGCCTGTATTTCAGGACACCAGGTCTCCACCCCACGGTTGATGTAAACATTTTTTTTTTTAATCTCAAGTAACTTTACAAAAACAAGAAAGGTATGTGGGATAACATGACAATTTGTACATATTTTTTAATATTGATTATAAAAAAAAAATTGAGGAACCACTGTGCACGGAGTAAGTGTGTATTCCGCGTTGATTATAAGCTATGTGGCGCCTTTGAAAGTAAAAAAAGTGTATGACGTGTGATCAGTAGCGAATATTGCAGAACTCTAGAACTCTAGACTACTTGCTGTGTGCACAATAGTCAACACGGAATGCAGAACTCGGAACGCGGAACTCTAGAACTCTTTCTGTGGGATCGGCGCCTAAGTATCAATTTCTTCTCAAAAACATAGCATTTGTAATCAAAGGAAAATCGTGAAGTGTTACATTCATAAATGACTTTTGATTTGATTTTGTTTCCGTGCTCCATCACAAAATGGCAATAAAGAAAAACTATAAAAAAACCGACTGCGTAAAACAAAAAATAAATGAAAAGAGAAAAACAAGCTCTTTAATCTATAGAATTTTGAATATAACTTGAATTTTATAAGGCATTGCAGTCGGGGACAAACCAATATCCTAAGTATGTATTTTTGCGGTCGCTTGGCATAGCCGTGAGAATTAAATATCTTAAATATATTTATTCAAGAAATTTAATATTTTAAAAGACTTATTCCAGAGAAGGCCTATAAATAGTAATAGTAAAAAAAAAAAAAAAAATCTGGATAGACCGAGGTCAGATATACTCTTTCCAGCTGAACACATTATGCACAACATATATGATTTTTTATAATTTTAAGGATACAAAAGTAAATACTTACTTCTACTTGCTATTCTTTGCTTAATTGTGTCCCTTCTGGTGATAAGTACCATCTTTGTTAACAGGTGTTTGTTTGCTTAGATTATAAACATCAGACGTATCTGTAAAATACAAAACAAGGAAAAATTCATTGAAGTAATAAAAAATGACCAAAATTATTATTATTATTATTGTATGACGGGTATAAATTAGATATTGATTGGATTCACAATTTTTTGTGACCATATTTTTATATTAATTTTATTACGGATCTTATTTATAATAATATTAATATCCGAACTGTCCTTTTTTTTAACAAAAATCATTTTTAATTATCAGTCAATATCATTAATGAGGGTTCTTGGCATTGTTGGTGAGGTTCAATTACCTTACCCATAACCTGTCATGCCACAGGTCGTGGGTTCGATTACCATCCAGGACAGATGATGTGTGTTTGAGACATCTTTGAGACACCTTACGCGCCGCAGGTCGTGGTTTCGATTTCCACACAGGACATGCATTTGTGTGCATAAACATGTCTGTATGTCCTGAGTCTGGGTGTGTATGTATATACAAACAAAAAGTAGTATATGTATTATATCAGTTATCTGGTTTCCATAGTACAAGCTCTGCTTAGTTTGAGATTAGATGACCGAATGTGAGGAATGTCCCAGGATATTTATTATTATTATTTATTATCTTAGTTTGTTCCGAGTCTGGGTTTAATACCCTTGTAAACAGTGCTATAATTAGTATTTATTATTTACAACAAATATGTACAAAATTATTTGTTTATTTATTACAGCTCTTAAAAAATAAATACATTTATCTTAATAAATACATCTTATAGCCAATTAAGGATTAACAATTGAATCTTTTAATTAAAGTGAGAAAGAGACCAGCATGTGTCCGATGAGCAGAGTATACAGGTCGTTGTTTTGTTCAGCGACGAGCGACTCAGGATCGATAATACAAATGATACTGGTGCTAAAAAAATACTTTACTTTTTTTAATAAAAAAAATTAAAATTTTGAAAATCATGTATTAAGCTGAAGTGTAGACATAATACTCAACGGGAGTACGAGGGAGTAAAGGGGTGGGCGATAGCGGCTTGCGCCTAGCTCTAGTCTGTGCACGTGCATTGTAACCATACTTTGCGGTAATTTTATTTCAAATTGAATAAGGTATTTCTCAACATATTTACAGTATTTAATGGAATTAAGTCCATTTTTGGGGAATATATGTTTTGTACTACCGCTCCTGGGTCGCTTGTCGCCGACCAAAACAACATCCTGTATATAGAAAACATATAAATATGTAAAATACAATATAATGTATAAAAAGCTGTTATTGTGGTCTTCATAGTACAAGCTTTGCTGAGGTTGGGATCAGATAATATGTAAAATTAATATTCAATTAACAAATTGAAACTAGACTTAGATATGTTTTCTTTGTGATCGAAGTAACCGGCATGTCGTTGAATAAACGCAAACGTTAAATACACTTTTACACTTGTTACCATATTTCAAGTGCATTAAAGTGTAACAAAATATCCCATTCACCGAGGAGAAATATCAAGCGACGTGACGGGGACAATCACGGTCACAAACAAGGACAGCATTTTACCTATTTTACCAAATATATGAAGGTAAATTGTAACAATAACAAGTGATTATGTGTCTCCAGTCTCCAAACATCTTGAATATTTTTCCAAACACGATAACAATAATTGATATATTTATTTTACAAACCTAATACAAGCACAATGTGGTTATGTCCCGGACGCATACAGGTCGTTGTTTTGGTCAGCGACGAGCTACTCAGGGTCGATAATACAATAGATACTGGTGCTAAAAAAATATAAAAAAAATTCTTTATTTTTTTTAATAATAAAAAAAAAAAAAAAAAAATGAACATCATGTAATAAGCTAAAGTGTAGACATAATACTCAACGGGAATGCAAGGGAGTAAAGGGGTGGGGCGATGGCGGCTTGTGTCTAGCTCTAGTCAGTACACGTGCCTAGTAACCATACTTTGCGGTAATTTTATTTCAAATTGAATAAGGTATTTCTCAACATATTTACAGTATTTATTATTTGGAATTAAGTCCATTTTTGGGGAATATATATTTTATACTACCGCTCCTGGATCGCTTGTCGCCGACCAAAACAACATCCTGTATATGGCTTCCCGTATTCAATACGTCCCCAAAGAGAGACGAGTTAGGTACACTTGTTTAATGGTGCGTCCATGCTACGCGAAGCGAGCACGAGCCGAGCCACGAACGAACAGGATTCGTTCGTTGTTCGCGTAGCGTGGACGGACTTGCGAGCTTCGAACGAGCATTTGTGTCGCGCTCGACTGCGCTCCGCCGTACGTCCACACTTGACATCGCGAGCAACGAACGAATTCTGTTCGCTCGTAGCTCGGCTCGTGCTCGGTTCGCGTAGCATAGACGCACCATAAGGAGGTAAACGACTGAAATATCGTACGCAGTATGTCCCGTCGGAGAGACGAATTAGATTATGCTTTTTCAGCTACTTCAAATGATAAAGTTAACAGAAATTCGTACTCAATGAGTCTTTATCTCTATGTATAAAAATTAATCCCTTTTTCCCTTGGTCACGCCATAACTTGAGAACGACTTTACCGTACTGATCTTTTTTAAGTTTTCCAATATTCTTCTTACGAAAAAAAATTAAGAAAGTTTCGTAGAAAATTTGAAAATTTAAGAAAACTGTGTTGCGTAGAATACCTCGGATACGCGGGTGAAACCGCGGGGCGCAACTAGTACTAGATATTTATGTTATGGTGATATTGTAACCATGAAATACTTATAGACCGAGATCCCAGTGCCGCCAGACCGTCTTTATTTTCTGACCGACAAAATGTAAAGAATTGAGTAGTATTAGACGTATGAATACCTGCTAACTTATTCCGTGTCGGCCAATTTACCAAGGTACCAGGCATGAAAGTTAGGCTATGTATATAACGTACTTTTCTTAAATTCAGAGAGCCGACTTTTATATACTAATACTGCTAATACTTCCCCTAAACACAAGTGAGTATATACCTATGAGCGCGAGGGCACTATTACAATGCAAATAAGATGATAATTGGCATTTTTGATCTAGAAAATAATGGATGGACGTTAAAAGATAATTAATACAAAAATATACCAAAAAAAGACAACTTTAGATAATTAATAATTAATTTAAAAATAAAATAGGTAACAATAGATAGTTTATTTTTTGTATAGATTATCATTTGCCGACAACGCCTTAAATTATGGGTCAAAATGCCAATTATTGTCTTATTTGCATTTTAATAGTGCCCTCACGCTTATATAGGTATATACTACTCACTGTGACTACAAGGTTTGGCTGCTTGCAAAAAGTATTGAAACAGTTTCCTGAGTATAATTTTAACTCGCTTTATTATACAGGGTGTTGTTTTGGTCGGCGACAAGCGACCCAGGAGCGGTAGTACAAAATATATATTCCCCAAAAATGGACTTAATTTCATTAAATATTGTAAATATGTTGAGAAATACCTTATTGAATTTCAAATAAAATTACCGCAAAGTATGGTTACTAGGCACGTGCACAGACTAGAGCTAGGCGCAAGCCGCCATCGCCCCACCCCTTTACTCCCTCGTACTCCCGTTGAGTATTATGTCTACACTTTAGCTTATTACATGATTTTCTAAATTTTAATTTTTTATTTTTATCATTAATTTTTTTTTAGCACCAGTATCATTTGTATTATCGACCCTGAGTCGCTCGTCGCTGACCAAAACAACGCCCTGTATATAGATAGTTAAAGCCTTTATTCACTGACAATGGCCCTGATTCTGTTGTTCACAACTAAACTAATTTTAATCTCACTATGTCTCTTTCTAACAAAGAACATAAGAAAAGGATGTAAGAAAGTTAGTCCTGTCAAATTAGTCCAATGCTTGTTTTCAATATAAATTTAGTCGCCATCTATCGTGGTTACGCCTAAATACACGCAAAATAAGACGGCATAGATTAATTTGACAAATTAAAATATGTTCTATTCTTTTTCAATAATGTTCGTAAGAAAGAGATGAGATGTGACTAAAATTAGTTTAGTGCGATTTACAACAGAATCGGCACCAATGAGTATTTTAACAATAATACAATAATTTATGAAGATTAAACTAAAAAATAAATAAAATTTTTTTTTGACCATCGACCAGTTTGTTTTTCAGGTTGTCCTTCGACATAGGCCTCCCCTAGTTCCTTCCACACTTGTCTGTCGCGAGCTAATCTTCTCCATTATTTTTGTAAATCATCTTCCCATGTCTTTATATGACGTCATATTTTTTTTTTCCCATTTCTAGTGTACCATTCCATGACGTCTTTCGTCCATTTTTCTCTGTTTGTCCTCATAACGTGCAATTCAGTTCCAATTTTATTTTTTTATTTTCTTCACTTATTTTTGTCCTTGTCCTTATTCTTGAAATAGTCCACCGGTCTCGTAGCTTTATATTTTGCATACTTCGCTCCAAATGACGTTGACAATTTGCGAGTTTTTGCTTATTTTTGTTCGTAGTAGGCCAAATTTGACATCCATAGGTAAGACATGGGAGAATGCATGGGCATGGTTTCGTTTTTAACTATTTCTTTAAGAGACCAATACCGTTTCCAGGTGTTGCTTATCCTTCTATCTATTTCTTTTGAATATTGGTCTTTTGTAGATATTATTTGTACCAGATATATGTATCCACATATACAATGACCTCCTGCCTCCATTCTATACTATTACTTATATAATATTATAAATGCGAAAGTTTAGATGTTTGTACCTCAATCACGCTTCAATAACTCAACGGATTTGAATGAAATTCAAAATCAAAATCAAAAAGTCATTTATTCAGTTTAGGCCCTGGCCACTTATGAACATTAAGTTGGTACATACAGTTGAATTTATTCTCTCAATAATAACATACCTTTATACGTTTAATTCCCTTTTTTGGGTTTTACAAAAATTATATAATAACACGGACGTTGCTCGTTGACCGTTCTCAGGGAAGAAATGCTTATTAGATGCACGCGGGGATCCCGTTTTCACGAGATTTATGCATGAACTATTTCCGCCTCCTTGAAAAGTAGAACCTATTTTCAGGTTAAGGTGGCTCGACTTTATGTCGGCGATTCTACAGGCACCGTTAGATCCAGGATAAACAGTGGCGATTCTTCCCATGGGCCATTTCTATGGTGGGTTGGCTTCATCTCTGATAAGTACTAATTGATTTAGTTTGATGTCCGGCTGTCTGTTTTGCTACTTCGTTCGTTGCTGAAGTTCACAGATATATTCGCTGCTCCATCGGCTCATTTTTTATTAAATGGGCTTGCGTTTGGCCACTGACCCGCCCATAAGGGGCGATGACGAAGCCTAAGATGAAACATACTTACCCAGAAGAAACCTATTCACTCCGCCTTGAAAATTCCTAGATTGTAAGCGTCAGGAAACATAGACGCCGAAAGCAAGTTCCACTCCCTTGCTGTCCGCATTATAAATGAGGATCCAAAACGCTGTGTCCGTATTTTCGGTATGTCAACAACATACGGGTGAAAATTGACACAGAATCTTGTGGTTCGGTGTAAAAATGGAGATGGTGGAATAAGGTTTAACAATTCCTGCGCACACTCTCCAAAATATATCCTGTAGAACACCGATAAGCAAGCAACCTGTCTTCGATGGTCGAGGCTCGTAAGTTTCGCCTTAATATGTTGCCTTGCTTGCTCTATGCGGGCATAATATCGGTTCGAATTTGCGTCTTGCAAATCAGGGGCAGGTAGTGACGTGAGCGGTCTCTATACGAGGAAGTGTCCCGGGGCTAAAGGACAAAGATCATTTGGATCTGAGGATAAAGGAACTAGCGGTCTCGAGTTCAAAATAGTATCAATTTGACAAAATAATGTAGTGAGCTCTTCGAATGTAAAATTAGAGTTACCAGGTACCCTTTTTAAGTGAAATTTAGCAGACTTAGACAGCCGTAACGTGAATTTAATGCCTTCATTGACCAAAACTGACACAGCATCTGAACATTTTTTTACGAGTGAAGCAATTTCTCTATTACCTACGAAATTAGAGCCATTATCAGAAAATATCTCGCGAGGCTTTCCTCGGCGAGACATAAAAGCTTCTGTTGTCAAATCGCTTACAATTTCGAGGTTTTAACCTGACCGCTTTAACCTTAATACAAATAAATACACACAGATAGTATTTTATTAGCCTTGCGCCACGCACGACCCTTTTCATTGACTATCATAATCAAGGTCCAGCAAAATCAGTTTGGCACACAAATAGAATATGTTCTGGATTAACGCATAGGATTCTTTTTATCCTGGGAAAGCAATATATCCCTCGGGACCGCGGGTGAATCCGCGGACTTTTGTATTTGCTTTTTTTGCCTCACTTCCGTGTTCCGGGCGTTTCATCTGCCTTTTGTTCTGTAATTTGAGGTTATTATGTTACTACATAATCTATTTTCAGATTTTTTTGCAAACCTGTTTTCATCATTCTTTTCAATTTAATAAAACATATTTTTCTATTTTCTCATTTTTTGACAATAGGTATTAGTCAAAAAGCGTTTTATGAGTTGAATTCACAAACTATAAAAAAAATGCTAAAGCTGTCCTGAAATCTTGGAGAAAACCTTGACTACGCATAAATGCACATTGTTTACTATGAAATTTTGGGACTGAGCAGAGTTTTTATGCATGTGTGTGATTGAGTAATGTATCACGTATTGGTTCAGAGTTTTTTGGCTGCACTTTTATGGCCGTGTTCCATCTGAATTTTAATACGTCTGTGCTTCGGACCAAAAATATCTTGGCTCTCTTTATCCCTGAAGAGGTGAGCAGAGGTGAGGAGAAGTAATTAGACAACCACATTTAATCGATTTCCGAAACTTAAAGTCTCAACTTGTTTCAGGCACAGCACATGTAACATTGCAAAGAAACATAAGCAGCTTGTCTGTCCCGGGAATCGAATTCAAAACCGCCGGTATTTAAAAAGCAATCGTATCTACATCGTGGTAATTTATTAATATTTTCGCTCAGCTATGACTTTGCATTGAAGCGCTCGTGGTGTAGCATGATTAGCCGTTCTTAATCGATCGGCAAAGTTAAGCTACGCCTGTCGTGGTCGGTACCTGGATGGGTGACCGCCTAGTGGTATTTCAAATCGAGCGTTTCCGTGCTTCGGAAGGCACGTAAAGCCGTTGGTCCTGGTTATCACTTAATTGTGATAGTCGTTAAGCTAGTTGGATGCCTCCTAGGCGGCTTGAAAAATTCTAACAGTAGGTTGACCACTAGCCTACCTCCACCGATCCGCAGTGGGCACGCGTGGTGGAGTATTGCCCATTCCCTTTCACCTTCATTTGTGAAAGGAGGCCTGTGCTCAGCAGTGGGACATTATAGGCTGATGATGGTGATGATGACATTGAAACCGTTACAATCCTGGGACATTCCTCACACATGATCATCTGATCCCAAACTAAGCAGAGCTTGTACTGTGGAAATCAGATAACTGCTATACTACATATACTACGTTTTGTTTGTAAATACATACTTAATATGCATAATTATACCCAGACTCAGGACATACAGACATGTTCATGCATACAAATACATGTCCTATGTGGGAATCGAACCCACGACCTGCGGCGCAATAGGTGGAGTATTGACCAACTGCGCCAGCTGGCCCCTTACATTTGACCGGAAAACGCAATTAAATTTAAACATATTTTTATTTTATATAAGAAAAAAATACTATGTTTTAATCTAACATATTTTTATTTTATATAAGAAAAAAATACTATGTTTTAATCGAACATTTTTTTTTTAATAAATTTTATTTTCTATAAATTATTAGTTGTTTTAGTAATTAAAATAAACATTATTAAAAACTTACCACAGTAAATAAAATTCTAAGTCACCAAATCCAATTAATGCGATCCAATGTACTACACTGAACACTCTTCGACGTCTAATTGTGTACTACCTGTCAACCACGCCGCCTTAACTTTATAAGTTAAGCTTTACACCAATTAAACAAACAATGAAAAAACATTTTTTATAATCATCTGTCTCCGCACGATACGTTTCATTAGTGAGGATTGCAGTAATAAAGCCGGTTGCGTGCCAGTAAGGGTTACCTCAAGTTTTACTTTCGAACTTAGTACTCAATGACCCTATGGAAACTGGTTAGTTTATGGCTAAAATTCACGATGTGATTTACCTTGATAATGATAAGTCAAAGTCAAAGTCAAAGCCATTTATTCAGTTAGGGCATTTATGAAGGTCAAAGCTACTGAAGTTACCAGCAGTTCGTAAGTCGCCCTTCAACTGAGAAAATGATTATGATATTTTTTTTACTTGCATAACACTTTTTTTTATACCTCTAATTCGGTAAACAAGAATACGGCCGCCTGATGGTAACCGGTTACCGTAGCCATATGGACGCTTGCAACACAAGAAATATCGCTCACGCGTTACCGACCAATATTTTTGTTGATAACAAACAACTTTTCCAAAGATTTTATTTTAAATTTACAAATCGTAAATTCATTTATAAACATAATATTATAACTTTTGTGCAAATTCCATCTAAACCCTCAGTTTGTGTCGTTCAGAGTCATTATTTGCTTCTGAACTTCACATCTGATAAGGGACTTAAAAACATTGTGCTATCAGATCTATTTATATATTTAATGTCATTCATTTTTTTTTAATATTTACAATTTGGATTCCCATTAGTCAACTCAACAAAATACTTGTTAAATATCGCAGCTATACATGTCAGATCAGTTATGATTTCATTTTCGCTGTTCTCAATACTATCTATATTACATTTTGATAACTCATTTGCAGATTCGTCTGTTATGACTTTCCATGATGCCGAGTTTGTAAAATAACAATATTGTATCATGAAAATGACCAAATGCTAAATTAAAATCATTTTCCTCATAAACCTTTGCAAAGAACAGATTTGCGATACAACTTTTAAATTTTCCAATGTCATAAATAAACATTATAAATGAAAAAATATTTGGGGCTAGAGCTTTTCCTTTTTATCGGGAAATAAAGGCACTTGAGCTGTGTCGTGATTCGATAGATATAAAGGCATGAATAACGTATATTACTTAACATTCTGATATATGTATGACCCTTGCCTGGTTGGTCGATATGTATTGTTAGATACAACCCTCTCGATGTGACGAGATTTTTGCCTGCAACGCATGACCCCGGTTGTTTGCAAACTCAGTGGTATACATAAACATCCATAGCTTCGAATAAATCAGTCTTGGGCAGCACAAGTTATCTAGTCATCTACACTTCCACTGGTCTTCCAATCAGCAGTTCATCAATATTATATCACTTAATAACTTAATATCCACAGACTTACATTACCGTTTCTGAAGATATACAACACAATTTTAATCTTAATTTTACTGTTTATGTTATAATTGTATTGCTGCACTTATTCAGAATTTTTCAATTAATGCCTCGTAATACATCAATATTTAAGACCCCGTTCTTTTAACATTAATGGCGAATTTGCATTTCCATCATCAGAGTACAGCCACCTGAAGAATATGAATCTGACTGGATACGCTAGGAGCATACTGGCAATGAGAAATAGCACGGCGCGTGAGACGACCATAACGTACGGCCCGTACACGTAAGTTAGGGTAAGAGCTTCATCTGCTTCCTTTGGTAGGTTTGGTTGAGTCTGGAAATTAATACAGAAAATCATACAAAATACAAGCGCCTGCGCAAGTCTCAAACGTGAATCACAGAATTACGTCCAATGCCCTAAAGCGTTTAAAAACAAAGAAATAACTAAAATCAAAATGAGGACCTTAATATACTTGTTTGCATTCATCATATCAGCCCATTTGATGTCCACTGCTGAACATAGGCCTCCCCCATTGATTTCCACTTCAAACGGTTCTGGGCCGCGCCGCTTGTACATACCTATAACTGGTAATGTTCGAGATAAAAACGATGAAAGAACGGACATGGAGAAACTGTAGGAGTTGCTAAGACTACGGAACTCGAAATAGCTTGACATAGATTTAAGAGAGGTAGAGCGTAGAGTATAGCATTTTTTTTGCTCAAAGAGCAGCTCGCCAGGGAAAGTACCTCCACGTTACAGAATACCGCAGCCAAATAACTTTATGTTGTTGTTCCTGCGCGTGAGTAAGGTCGTTATAGCTCAGTGGGGCGGGGGAAGGGACGTTAATAGGTGACTGATGCCCCGGGTGCTGTCAGAATCCCTCGTGATGGTAGCAACAAGCGTATATAGTACTACGGTAACCGTTTACCACCAGGCGGATCGCATGCTTGTTTACTGACCGTCTTTTAAAGGAGCCCGGCATTAGTCGTTTAAAAATCTATGAAATGTATTAGAGTTTTCTTGTATAATTTGATTTTATAAATTCAAAATTATTTAATCAAATAGACCTTAGCAGGCACTTATGAAAAGTTTGACTCTAATACTCTAATACCGGTTCGGAAGGTTGCATTTGCTAAGAAGAGCCGGCAATAACCTCAGCAATTACTCTTTTCAAAACAAGCTTAGATTCATTACATAATATTTACTTTCTAATCGCACTGACAACAATTTAGACGAGTGTGATACTTACAACTTTAACATGAGCTATGGGAACCACTATATTGGAGAACATTCGTGCTTGGCTGTTGTAGCTAACGTCCCCGAGCACTATATTTACTTGAATTGACATCGATGTCTCTAGAGTCAAGCTGATTTTCTGGAAAGCAATACATTTCACTTCAATATCATTTTAACATCATATGCATAAGGGAGAAGTTGTAATAAATAGAGGAAAATAATAGGAAATGGATGACTTTATCGTTTCAGTGATTTCTTTTAGGCAACATTTGCTTATTAGGCGGTTATCACACTGCCACGCATCACGCTGCATGTTGCGTGTCAACGCACCTACGCGCGTACTTGCGGGAGTGCAGATCTGCATCATCGTGCAGGTTTTTTACGCACTCACGCGCGTAATTGCGTTTTGTGGATTCACGGCGGCTCTGACTCATTTCATTCAAAGCCGTTCGCTGTGGTCCAAAATTACATACGGCACTGCGAGACTCGGTGTGCCATACTTGTCCGTCTCGCCCCGCAACCGCGTGTGTGCATGTTTCTCCGCATTTAGGCGCGTGATCTGTATGAACGCGCGTGGATTCATTTTCTGTGTGTTGGACTGTGCGTCTTTTCTATACAAATGGAGATACTTACAAGCAAATATAAAAAACGCATTCACGCGCTACGCTGCGTGGTGCATGGTAGTGTGTTAACCGCCTTAGGCCACCAAATAGTTTGGAAATAGTAATAAAGTAGATAACAGGAATGCTAGCAGGGATATTTTGTGTGAATTTTCAAACCTTACAGGGTCTATAAGCAGATAGCTGGAATGTATTTTCTCATCAGGATTCAATCCTTCTATGCGCTCGAACAGTTTTGGATCGCCGTCCAAAAAGTGGCCTTTGGACATTGCTAGTGGTAGACCTGAAAGAAAATTGTTAATGTTTTTTGAGTCAATACGCAACGGTGATTTCTAAATTATCTTAAGAGTAATGATTCCTAAATTATCTTATGAGTAATGATTTCTAAATTATCTTAAGAGTATTGATTCCTAAACTATTCTAAGATACATGAACCATTGGCTTCAAGGGTTTGCAATAATAAAAAAAATGCAACACATTAATATGTGAAGGCGTTGATCGCTCAGTGGTAGTGACGTCGAATGCCGAAAAGAAGTTTTGAGGCTCATATCCTACAACGAGTTTGAGCTTTCGTTGAAAGAAAACACCACGAGGAAACCATAGCACTTTGTAGTATCCACCTAGCTGGCTACCACCCTCAAATAGTGAAACTGTCACCAAGCATCTATCGGTGTGTTCCGACGGCTGCACTTGAGAGCCAGTTCCTACTAGGCTTTGTGTGCTAACCCCCTTCATCCACATTATCAATGACCATTCCCTTGAGTTGTATTTTTAAGGCAGACTTAAGTAAGTTATGCTCGCTTTAAGGCCTTTGCTTGCGGCGGCTTCTTGTAACGCCACTTCCTTCCAATATGGAGAGGAGGGCGATGGCTGCCACATGCGTCATATGCGTGAACAGGTGCTGCATGTGGGTGCTGGTCTGCAAGTTTGATAGTTACTTGATTCAGTCTACTTTGTAGTTTTGCCACCGCGCCGGGCACGCAATTATTGTCAGTTCATTTAGAATGTAATTAATCTAAGCTTATTTTGTAAAGAGTAATTGTTGAGTTTATTGCCGGCTCTTCTCAGCAAATGCAACCTTCTGAACCGATATTAGAGTTTTAGAGTCAGACTTTTCATAAATGCCTGCGAAGGTCTATTTGAATAAATGATTTTGTAGCCTAACACAGGCCTAGTAAAAAAAAAACGGTAGCACAATTATGCCTTACTCTGAGATGTAGCCACTTGCTATTAGACTGTTTGTGTATTTGTCAGACTTGTGATAATAAAAAAACTGTAAAAAAATTGCCTCCATCCTTCTTCTCAGTTGAAGGAACTATTAATTAGTAATCTCTGAAGAAGGTTGACGTCTAAACTGGTGTTGGTTTATTAGCGTTAACCGTCACAAGGGCCTTGACCCTGTGTGACCTGAAATAAATTAATCATGACTTCCAACTGTTTTTGCACAGTAAATTTTTTGCAGTAAACAAAACGTATTTCTAAGTTATAATAAATGATTACTCAATGAACTGAACTGAACTTTAGTGCAATTGGTTCCATTTTTACTGACCAAAGTAGTATGGATTATCGATATTTCGTTTAGGTTTGTCGACTTTTTTTCAATTCAACGAGCTTATGGGATTATAAAGTGTTTTCAGGATTAGAAGATATCGGTGACAGTTCACTTTTGACAATTATAGTCATGCGCCTTAACGATATCCAATCGATTTTTTTTGTTGTACCGAGAAAGTTAATAAAGAAAGTCTAATCGATTTTCATTTTAGTGCTTTTATTTTCCAAATTATATTTCCTTATCACTGTCTTACTGCTTAATACCGCCTCGTGTGTAATTACCAACTTTGCACATATGTATCATACTGTACTATTATCGTTGTTCTTAATTTCAGATAATTATTACAGGATTTATGAGAAATTATGTTTGTTAATTGATATTTACCTAATAATGTAAGAATATTCTCTCTCTCTTTGATATCGTACCGATATATCGAAATTTTTTGGTAATTAAAAATATTTCAATTGATAAACCAATTCAAAAATAATCGATATAACATATATCGATACTTTTTTGAATTTCCCTGTCGATCAAGCATTGTCAATCACTATAGGTCAATGTTCCGTTTCGTGCCCTTCTGGGGCCTAAATTGAATAAATGGCTTTGACTTTTGACTTTTTGACATGCAGCAAGTATTTTAAGTACATCCTATTTCTTAATTTTTAAAATTATCAAGCTATAGTATTAATGTGCTGAAATTGTTTCTTAGTTATATATAGCGATATATATTGTATTTTTGCAATGATATAAAATGGATTTTTTTTTTTTTTGTAAAATATTATATTAATTACTCGCAAGTAGTATGAGTGAACCGGAAAATGTAAACTGTCACCGATATCTTCTAATCCTGAAAACAGATTAGTAAATATATAATGTGGTGTAGGTATGTAAGTTATTGCTAGTAAGACACTTTAGGTACAAAGTTAAATATTTATAAAATATGAGATGCTATTGTAAAAATATATTTAAATATATAAAAAGCGTGATGATGTGCCCGAGGGTGAAATATAACCTAGAAGAGAAATGTAGAGTTAAGTGCAGCTATCGAATAAACTAGTAGATGCTTGGCGAATTCGATTCTTTTCAGAGAGGTAGAGCGTAGTGTTTATTCGCTCAAAGAGCAGCTCGACTGGGGAAGTACCTCCAACTTACAGAATACCGCAGCCAAATAACTTTATGTTGTGTAAAGTTGTGGTTCTGCGCGTGAGTAAGGTCGCCAGAGCTCATTGGGGACGGGGGTAAGGTCGGTAACGCGTGCTTGTTTACCAACTTAACAAACAAAAAAAAACTACCACTAAGCTATCATCGCCATTATCATAACACATCAATGACCTTGAAATGATGGTGAAAAACAAGCACAAAAACTGATATAAAACCTACCAAAAACACATGGGGACATATCCAAAGTGCCGTCAGGGCAATGCCCCTGACTGTTACACATAGTTTTGTCACTGAACATGTTTTTGCTGAACTTGTACACATATGCCTCAGCTCCGTACTTGGAGATGCTCTTCTCATGAAACTCCAGCTCGAAGAGTCTGCAGACACCAGGGCGGTAGAGGTGAATGGGAGTGTCTGGTGTTATGCCAGGAGTGTAGCCCATGCCTTCGTAGGTTTCAGTGAAGTTAGTCGTACTGTAAAAAAATAGCGAAAATCATCATGTTTTTTGGCGGCGTTTATCATTTGATGGCCGAGTTCTTTACTGGTCGAAATCGCTCAGTTATCGAGACTCAGACAAAAAAGTCATCACCATCATCATCATCAGCCTATAATGTCTCACTGTACAGGCCTCCTTTCGCAAATGAGGGTGAAAGGGAAAAATGCTTGCGAAGGTCTTTCAATAAAATTCTTTTGATTGACATTGACGATTTTTTCAAAGATATCGACCGATGAAACTGGGGTATCACCAATTTGAAGCAATACAATATTGAGAACAGATTCTACTCTTATTAAGTACTAGAAATATATTTAAATACCTTTCTGGTTCATCTTTAGAGCTCCAACTTTGTGACCGTTTGTATTTGTTCATTGATTTAATGGTGAACTTATCTGAATTTGTGGTGCCTAGTTCTAGTCTGTAGTCGATCTCTCTATCGTATAACTGTAAAATAAATAAGTGATCATATCATCCCATCAGATTTGTTATATATTCGAAAAGAAGCATGGCGAGCTCCATACATTGACTTGTACAAAAAAAAATATAATTTTAGAGGGTTTTGAATCACTTCCAATGTTGAGATTACATTACCAGCAACATATTAATATACATTAAATATTTTATAAACCCCGCAAAACATAACAACAACATAACGATTTTGGTCGCGAATAGTCGCGATTCGCCGGCATGCTATAGAAATTCGCATTTTTATCCCGGGGTTCTAAAAATATTTTAAATGGCTCAAGTTGTTCCTTAGGCACCTAGGATCAAATATAACGTTATTCCAAAGTCTCTAATAATCTTTATTTTTTTGTACAAATCTCGCCATGATCCTTTGTGCTGAAATAGCTGAAAGGATTTGGAAAAAACGTGTTTCATTCCATACTCTATTCATATGGCCCGCCTGATGGTAAGCAGTTACCTATAGATGCCTATAGATGCTTGCAATACCTACCAAGGATATCACTTGCGTCTTGTCGACCCAAACATTTCTTGAAGAAAGCAGTTAGTATAAAGAACTTACCCTAGAATATTATAAATGAGACTTGTAGTCCTGGGCAATATAGATTGATCAGACATTAACCCTTATTTTTTTAGATCCTTCGGAACCGCGGTCAGAATGATTATGGGAATTCCCTTTTTGTGTGCAAGCAAGTTGACCATACACCATATAGGTACCTATTTGTTTTGTTTCACATTGAAACCAGAATTGTTTCGAACTGTGCGGGCTCAAAGGAGTTTTCTTCCGCGGACGCTCGGACTGTGGAATGATCTCCCCGCCGTGGTTTTCCCAATGGAGTACAGCATGGGGTTCTTCAAGAAGGGTGTGAAGAGGTTTCTTCAGGGTCGGAAACGCGCGAGTGAAAACCTTGGTGTTGCAAGCGTCCATAGGCTGCGGTAATCGCTTGGTTGTGGTATAAAAAAAACTTACCCGGTCCATAATACCAATAGTCTTAAAATAAAACAATCCAGGCATGATGGTATTAGCAAGAGTGATGAGGGGCTCGTGGTAGCCCCACAGGTAATTGTGGGCGTCCATCGTCACAGTAGCCTTGGAACCCAGCTGGCTCGCCAGCATACTGTACATGTTCCTGATGAAGTCAGGGTTGGAGCTCATGAGGGCTGTTGCACTCTGGAATAATAATACTTGATGAAATTGAGGCTGTTAAAACGATTACTGTCGAATGTCCTTGTTGAGTTTGCTGCCGATTATTCTCAGTTGAAGACCAATTTCCCAACCGGTGGTAACTTCAGTAGCTTTGACCTTCATAAGTGCTTCCTAGGGCATACAAAGAATAAATGGCTTTGAATTTGGTATAAAATAACTCAATATTCAATGGAAATGCTGAGAATTGCCTGAATGAGTTGGTACACAGAGGCAGCGTATGGGTGTTTTATGGGAACTAGCGTCCGTATACAGTTGCGGCGTCCACTACTTTTATTATCCTAAACTGACCAAACATACCATACTAGTATATATTTACTAGTATGGTATGTTTGGTCAGTTTTGATGGTCAGGTACCTACCAAAAAAGGCATATTAGGTAACGTAAGAGTAACATTTTCTGGATGTGCTATAGACTCTTCGGGCACGAAGGATGGTTCATACCGAGGAGTGTACCGCATGACACCAGCTTCTGTATCGAATTCCATATTTTCAGTTGTACGGAATTCCCTGTAATAAGATAAACATATTTTGTAAAGATATTAAATTCTCAAGTAGTTTCGTTGCCAAGTCGAGGCATCGAAACAAAGAAGCATCGAAGTTTAAATGCTAAGAACTTAGATTACCGACGTTTATTTTGATATATTTCAGCTTCGTGTATTGTAATAACATCTAACACCCATATTACCTACTAAATTGTCTTATCATCATCATCAGCCTATAATGTCCCACTGCTGCCCAGGCCTCCTTTCACAAATGAAGGTGAAAGGGAATGGGCAATACTCCACCACGCGTGCCCACTGCGGATCGGTGGAGGTAGGCTAGTGGTCAACCTACTGCTGGATTTTTTCAAGCCGCCTAGGAGGCATCCAACTAGCTTAACGACTATCACAATTAAGTGATAACCGGGACCAACGGCTTTACGTGCCTTCCGAAGCACGGAAACGCTCGATTAGAAATACCACTAGGAGGTCACCTATCCAGGTACCGACCACGACAGACGTAGCTTAACTTTGCCTTTAAATTGTCTAATTCAACTCAAATAAAAGCGTACTATTATGATAACTTGTCAGTAAACCATTCACTTATGGAAGATTGCAACGTCCACTTCTGCTTTTCCAACTCAAAATAATGATAGAATTCCCCCGAGACTCGTCAGAAAATTACTTGGAATTTCTTATCACTTTGTGAGGTCATTTGAAGGAAGTCCTCAAGGCATCCTTGATTAATGACTCAAGAAGCGTTTCAATAAACAACTAATTGTTTTCTGATGTTGTTACAATACAAGAAGAATAATGGGAGTAAATCAATAGAAATATTAAGTACAATGTTAAAAATTATTCCATTTGCAATTACGGACAGTTACAAATACAGCTATTAAAATGTTGTTAGGTATAATCGAAATACTACTTTTTTTACTCGCATGCAATATAAACTAATTGCAGCAACGATGCAATGTTTTCTTACAAAGTAGTGATGTGGAATGACTTGGAGAAGGTCTTGGGATTGCAACCTATGATGTTTATAGGGTTCTGCACCTCAGAAGAAAAAAAAACGGTTCACTTATAGGATCACTTTGTTGTCCGTCAACAACAGCTGGTAATAAGCTGAAATTAGTATGGAATACTCAGGTCTGCAATCCCTTGGAGCAGTGAAAAAATTAAAACTTCTAAGTTAACGCAATCAAAAGATACGGCCGTTTATGCCGCATATTTTGGCGATTGCAAGGGAATCAAAACATATAGGGTACTTCCCGTTGATGTAGAATCATGAAATTTGTTAAGAAGCAAAGCCATATAGCACAAGTAAAGGAAGCAATCAAAAAACCGTAAATTTGTAGTTACGATCTTCGCGACTCGATTCCCGTCATACTATTGAATATTCTGTGTTCCCGTGATGAACGAATTATTTACATAACTAAAAGTCTGTACGGAACCCTCGTTGCGCGAGTCCGACTCGCACTTGACCTGTTTTTTTTTGTTCGGGAATATCTCCTACCGATACCCGACTGCCCTGGTTGGAGCGGCCAGGTTATGCCGGTGGTGCATGAGGGTGCTACAGAAGGGGACAGGTTCTCATGCAGATCTCGTACCTGAAGACTTCTTCATGCGCTGCGCTTAGATAGCCCAGCCCGGAAGAAGTGTGATACCTTCCCCCATGCACCCCCTCTGTTCTATTGCACGATGAGTCATGACCATCGAACCATCGTACTCCTTGGGATCGCTTCACTACTCACGGCTCCTGGCTCGATTACCCATAACCCCAAAAGGACCACCGTAACTGTCATTCTACCATTACCATTATTACCCGCCTGGCTGAAGAAAATCTGTTGCACCTACCGGTGTGATTTCTTGACTCCTTTATGTGCTCAAGACCTTCGTCCATATCATGACTATTCTTGGTAAGATTGTGGTCAAACACTAGCCTATATAAAGTCAAAGCAAGGCCTCAAAGATAGTAGATACTTACTTATAAGTAAATGGCCCAACTTCCTTCACTTTAAGCTTATAATCTTCTCCAGTGAGGAATGTATCAGCATTAGTAATGTTGAACAGGTATACAGCAAATTTGCCTCCCTCAATACCTTTAGCCAGGAGTTCGCAGAATACACTGCCGTTAGCCAAGCGTAAGTTCTGGAATTTGGTAATAATAGAGTTATTAATGGTATGATATACAGTGTTCTTCAGTTTTTACAGTTTTATACAACGAACTCGGTTAACAAGCGTATGTCTCGCCTGATGGTAAGCGGTCCCTGTATTGCTTGCAACACATGGGGCCTAACTCACGTATTACCTTACCCCCCACTAACCTTATCAAACACACATTTATTTGGCTGTGGTATTCTGTAAGATGGAGGTGCTTCCCCAGTCAAGCTGCTCTTTGGGCGAATAAACCCTTCGCTTTACCTCTTTTATCATAAACAGCCTTTTAAATAAATCTTGTTATAAAATTCCGCGCAGGCCTTAGACGATCCAGCGGGTAGATTTCAACAATATACTGTTAGTAGTGATTTGTACTTACATGGATAATCATGATGAAAAACGGGTCCAGTATTGTAAGGATCACAGACACGAATAGAACAATTAAACCCAAAACTGTTGTAATTGTTAGTTTTTCTGAAAAATAATATTTATTTCTCAAAAGCTTCCGTGCTTCGGAAGGCGCGTAAAGCCGCTCCACTTAATTGAGATAGTCGCTAAGCTAGCTGGTAGGAAATTATGGGCTGATAATGATGAAAAGATTCTAGAATTTGTTTTAAAGAGAAACTTAAAAAAACTTAAAAACTACAATTCAATTAATTCAACTGAAATAAAATAAATTGACCACCTAAATTGCAAAATAGTAAACAAATAAATATATCAATCAATTAAGGTAAAATGAACAAACAATTACACTACAAGTGGCCAAATACTAAACCGCCACTTAAGCTGTGATTAGTTAAGTGCGATTGTATCGGAGTATTTAAGATGGATGTTCAGAATGAGGCGGAAAAATTGTTTTTCGCCTTCGTGGAACAATATGGCTAGGATATTTTCAAGTTTTCATTGTTTTTTTTACCTTCGTAGAACAATATGGCTAAATGTTTCAGTGATTAGCGACCATTTGACATATTGTGGAATTTATACTTTTGTTTATAATGAATTTTTTTTGTACATTCAGTAAAATAGTATTTACGGTTTTTAGAGGAACGTTCAAATATGGCTCATATTAACCCGTTGTTTCTCGCGAGGGACGCGCGTCCTATTATAACAATTTATGTTATTGTTATATTTTTAACCGCGAGCCAAGCGACATTCATTAAGCACATTAACACAATGTGCCAATGTAACCAATATGGTCGCGAATCGCTGAAACATAGAGCCATATTGTTCTAAGAAGTAAAAAAACAATGAAAACTTAAAAAAATTCTAATTTCCCGCCTCATGCTGATCATCTACCTCAAGACGCTCCTAAGTGAAATAGTTTGAGTGTGAGATTTGTAGCTTACACCTGATCTAATCTCAGACTGTTAATAAAAAAAAATATGGGAGACGGCCGTTCATAGTAGCTTTGACCTTCATAAGTGCCCTACCAGGGCCTAAATTGAATAAATGGCTTTGACTTGACTTAACTTGACATGAACAGGAAAGCTGTTCCAGGTGCCAGGTGCTCTGCCAGTGGTTATAGTGACGGCATTGCCACGCTGTATTTATTTTCTTATGGATACTAACAGCTAAGCTATGATTAGGTTTATAAATATTGAAAGATAATTAAAAGTTTCCACAGATATAATAGTAGTGACGATACGGCTGTCGTTTGCTTAAGATCACTATCGTATTTTCTGTCTTATAAAATAATAACAGTTCAAATTTACCTCTAAAATACGTTCCTGTGTCACAGTGCCAACATAATAACTAATTTATAGTGTTATACACTTAAAGTGTGCAGTGATATTGCATTTAATTTACTTAATTGCAGTAAATCTTGGTGTGTTTGTGACAGTCATCGAATTATTTATTTGTACTTCACCCGCAATTTTTTGTATAATTGAGTAAAGATAATATAGATTACAGCACCATCTAAACGACTTTAGCGCCATCTAGCGGTAGCCCCCGGAATAACGCTTTATTTAACCAATTTTATAATTTTCTCGTGAGTCATAAAATGGTTCAGTGTACGGCCTGCGGAAGGTTCGCACCCGGCAAGGGAGAAATTGTTAGGTGTAGCAAATGTGTGGGGATCTTTCATCGAGCCTGTGTCGGGCTGAGTGACGCCTCACGGATCGGGGCTTCATGGACCTGCCCCAATTGCAAGCCGAAAAAGCCGAAAGGTGATAACGCTGAGACGCCAGTAAAAGCACTTCACAGCGAGGAATCTGGTGATGAGGACAAGGCTGGCAGTCGACAGGAGGGTCAAGAGAGCCCGACGCAGCATGAGGCAACCTTTGATGTCGTGACCGCTAATGCCGCCGCTGCGGCCGAGGGTATCTCCCTGCTGCGCCGAGAACTCGCCGAATACGTGGCTGAGATGCACGCCTTCCGGCGAGAGATGGCAGAACACCGCGTACTCATCACCGGTGTCAATACGCGTTTGGAGACCATGGAACAGAGGCTGATGGAACTGGAGCGACGCGATTCTGAGCACCCACCCCCCTCAGCTGTGGTCACAGAGCTTGAGCGCACGGTGGCACAGCTCAAGCAGGAGCTCGGGGACCGGGACCAGGAGGCCCTCCTATCGGATCTTGAGATAGGACACCTCCCCGAGGAGAAGGGCGAGAATATAGTGCACGCCATTACAGTACTGGCGACCAGACTAGGCGTCTCATTGGATAATCGGGACATTGTGTACGCGGAGCGAGTGGGAGCCCCTCCAGCACCAGACCGTGACTTAAACGAGGGTTCAGGGGGAGCACGCTCTCGCCGCGTTGTAGTGCGACTGACGCGCCGATCACTGCGTGACGAGCTGCTGCGCGCTGCTCGAGTGCGCCGTGCCCTTACCACCGCCGATGCCGGTAGCGCCAATACCACGCCCCATGGCCGCATCTTCCTAAACGAGAGGCTAACCCGTGCCAATCGTCAGCTGTTCTATCGTGTCCGCGAAGAGTGCCGTAAGCTTCAATGGCGGTACTCGTGGACAAGGCGAGGCCGCATCTTCGTGCGACAGGCTGATGGCAAGCCAGCACACCAAATTCACTCGGACGCTGACTGTCAACGGGTTTTTGGACTGGAATCGGTTTGAAGACGTCTTATAATGTTAAGTGTTCAGTAGATATATTATTATGTTCCTTTTGTATGCTATTTTGTATTTCTGTTATGTTTATGTTATATCTTCTTTGGGCTTTTCATTCTCGTGTATGTTGTATGGGGGAAATTTACTCTTTTTATGGTAATTTAAATTATTCCATATCTATTTTAAACCAATTATATTGTTTTAATAATTATTATAATATATCGTTAGTAGCTTGTACTCTTGAATTTATATTTTTTAAACCAGTCAATGTTTTTATATACTATCAGATATCTACACTATTATATGTTTTTAAAACTGCCACTAATACAAGTCAGATTAACGTTTTAAAACTATACAGCAATATGCAGGGTATTCGGTTTAATATTATTGTTTTTGGTTGCAGCATTTGGTGTTTGTTTGTTTTTTATAACAATGATTGAAACGCGCCACCTTAAAGTTGGGCTTTTTAATGCGGGGTCGCTTAACACAGGGCATGAAGAGTTTATTGTGGCCATGGAGGATTTGATGCCGGATGTACTGGCCATCAATGAAACCTGGCTGAGAGCAGGGGAGGATGAGAAGGCCCCGAGTGTAGGTGGGTTTCGTTTCCGACATGTTCCGAGATCAAACACGGTGCGTGGAGGCCGAGGTGGTGGATTGGGTTTTTATATACGAAAAGGTATCTCAGCACGTATATGCCCACATCCGCCAACCTCAGTAGAACAGATGTGGCTACGAATGAGTATTAATGGTGTAGAACTCATCATCGGGACTGCTTATAGGCCACCATGGCAGGATGTTAACGTATTTTTGGACGCGATAACGGATTCGGTTGTATCTTTTGCGAAGTGTGACAAGTTAATCTTACTTGGTGACCTTAATATAGATCTTCTCAAGCCTAGTAGTAATAAGGCTAAGTTGTTTAATGAATTTCTAGAGTGCTTTAGTTTAAAACAAGTTGTTTCAGAGCCCACACATTATACTGAGAATAGCCAAACTTTAATTGATATTGTTTGTACTGATGCTTATGTACGAAAAGTTACAGTTAAGTACACCCCTGATCTGGGAGCTCATGCAATGGTTTTAGTTGAACTCAATATTAAGAAAGTTAAATCTCTTCCCCGCCTGATCACTTACCGACCGCTTAAAAGTATCCAGTTGGACCATTTTCATAATGACCTGGATATTATTCCCTGGGACTATTTTAACACTGATACTGACATTAATAGCCAAGTAACTACATTTACTCACTTTCTGCAGACCCTCTTTAATCTACATGCACCACTCAAGACTACAAAATTTAAAGACCCTCCTCACCCATGGATCACTGATACTGTTAAAGCAATGATTCACATACGCGATGACTACCACAGAAAACATAAACTTCTTCAAACAATGGCCTTAAAAAAATGTTACAAAGACATGAAGCGTATTGTTATCACAGCCATAGAGAGTGAAAAAAAATCATATTTCACTCAACACATTAACAATCACATTAAAGATTCCAAAAGACTGTGGAAAAATTTAAAAAACACAATATCACCCTGTAAGAAGCAGGCTATAGAACTTCCATCTCAATTTGATGATCCTGACCTTGTAAATTCTCATTTCCTTAATGTGCCTGGTGGAGATACTGTGACCATATCGCAGTTGACATTCTATGAGCATCACAGGTTTGATTCTGCGACTTTTTCTTTGATACCAGTAACCAAGGAAGTAGTGTTGGCAATTATTCGTGGGCTTAAATCCAATGCACAGGGCATTGATGGTATTTCATTAGACATGCTGCTGATGACACTTCCTCAATCCCTAGATACAATCACCACAATTGTAAACAGCTCTATTACTAAAGGAGTTTTTCCGGATTCTTGGAAGGTTGCTGTTGTAAAGCCAATACCAAAAATTAACAACCCTTCTACAATCCAGGATTTGAGACCCATCAGCATCCTTCCCTGTATCTCTAAAATATTAGAGAAGGTGGTATGCATGCAGCTCACTAGGTACTTGGAAGTGAATAAGATCCTTCCTCCATTTCAATCAGGTTTCCGTAAGGGCCATAGCACAGCGACTGCCCTCCTCGATGTTGTTGGCAATATGCTTGAGGCTCAAGATAATGGGATGGTCAGTTTGCTGGTATTGCTTGATTTTTTACGCGCTTTCGACGCATTAAATATATCACTGCTGTTAGCTAAGCTTGCCTTCTATGGATTTGACACCAGAGCTATTAATTGGTTTCACAGTTACCTTGACCACAGGCAGCAGTTTGTAGAATTGACAATGCCAAATGGGTCTACATCGAAATCTTCCCTCCAGCCTGTCCCTCGGGGTGTTCCTCAGGGATCAATCCTGGGGCCCATTCTTTTCGTGCTTTATAGTGCTGATATAAGCAAAGACATTTCATATTGTAAACACCACCAATATGCCGACGATCTGCAGCTGTACTTCTCATTTCCTCTTTCCGGCTTGGCTGATGCTATAAATAAGGTTAACTCTGATTTAGAACGCATATCGGACTGGTCAAAAGCAAATTCATTAGTAATTAATCCCAAGAAGTCGAAATTTATGATGGTGGGTTCCAGGAATAATATCCGTAATATTATGTCTGATACCGACCCTCATAAATCCTCGTCAGTTAACATAATAGTGGACGGAGAGACGGTTGAATGTGTCACGGAAGCTAAAAATCTTGGACTAACTATAGATAGCCATCTTCGCTTTGAAAAACATGTAGCTAAGAGTGTTCACAACTGCTTTTACCGCTTAAGGTTATTATATAAGATCCGTCCATACCTAAGTGAGGAGGTCAGAGTCATGCTTTGTGAATCCTTGGTACTATCTAGACTTAATTACTGCGACACAGTTTATGGCCCTTGTTTACTTGGAAGGACAGAGAAGTTGATCCAGCGTGTTCAAAATGCCTGTGGACGTTTTTGTTTTAATGTCCCTCCAAGATCACACATCACTCCATTTCTAAATTCTTCAAACCTTCTAAAGATGGACAGCTCGTAGAAATTTGCATCTTTCAGTGCTTCTTTTCGGTGTCATTAATCAAAAATCTCCAAAGTACCTTTTTGATAAGCTAGTGTGGGCGCAAGCTCACAGGTTCCATCGTAGGGCATGTTCTTTTGTTTTAGTCACGCCAAGCCATCGTTCTATGGCATTTCGTGGTTCTTTCAGATTTGCCGCCACTCGATGCTGGAACGACCTTCCTCCACCATTCCGTGTTATAAAAACTGTTCAATCCTTTAGAAAAACACTGAAGAAACAACTTCTCGGCTTGCAAAAATCAAATAATATTTAATTTGCTAGAAGGTAGGTACTTCGTAAAAAAAAAAAAAAAAAGTTGCCACAGTAATTCTCAATGCTGAGCATGATAGAGGCTGTTCATTTTCCAATCACAACACTATTTTGTTTCACTCCTTTAAAATTTCCACTATTTTTATTCTATTGAATTTACTAGGTACATTATTATTTTACTGGATTATTTTGTTGAACTTGCTGTATTGTTTTATTGAACATAAAATTATCATTTATGTTATATATATATATATATATATTATTTGTTTTTATCAAGTTAAGTAGGTTATTCACAATACTGTTATTTTCAAGTTACATACCCACTTAGATTCATAATATTAATGTTTTTCTCTTATCTTATTTAAGTTTGTGTCGTCACTCTAAGGCTCTGCCAGAATACCAGCGTTGTACTGCTTTATGAGCAGTGCAGCTTTATGCTGAGGTAGGGACCTTTTGACCCCATACAACAAATTAATGTAATGTATTTTCTTCATGTGTGTGTGTACGCAGATTATGTTCATAGAATATGTTACTCTCACTATATAAATATGTGTACCTTATCCTTGTGGGTCAATAAATATTTTTTCTTTCTTTCTTTCTTTCTAGTAAGTAACAAAAAAAATGTAAGGGGGGAGGTACACACACAAGTGAACTGGATGAAACATCATCAGTATAGCAATGATATCCACTGACCTAGGAATTCGCCAACTTTCTGGTCACGGGAGTCGAATGTGGGTAAATTGAACTTAGGGTAGGCTAAAGTGCGCTATGATAGGATTTCCCGAAGTTCAGAGCCTTAGAGAGTTAACTGGGGATCCCAGTATAAAACATAGGGATTCTTTTGATCTCGGGAAAACGCTGATCCCCGGGAGCGAAGAGAAAATTCAAAATTCAAAATCATTTATTGAAATAGACCTTCGCAGGCACTTATGAAAAGTCTGACTCTAATACCGGTTCGGAGGGTTGCATTTGCTGAGAAGAGCCGGCAATCAACTCAGCAATTACTCTTTTCAAAACAAGCTTAGATTAATTAGATAATATTGACATTCTAATCGCACTGACAATTGCGTGCCCCGGCGCGGCAGCAACACTACAAAGATAGACTGAATCTATATTTAATAAGTAAATAAATAAATGGCAAACTTAAGCAGACCAGCCCCCACAAGCAGCACCTGTTCCTACATAAACTAGTGGATAAAATGGAACTTACTTTTCTTAGCTGTTCGTAAGCTAATAGGACTTTTAATAGTCATGTTAACGCTTTTAATTTAAATAAAATATGAACGTTTTGAATTCTGTATCACATTATTATATCTGAAATAAAATGATAAAAATCTTAAGTCATGAGAAATAAGTGCTTTGTTTATGATGTTTGGACTGCCAAAAAAATATTCAAAAGCCGGCCAAGTGTGAGTCTGACTCGCGCACCGACGGTTCCAAACCTTCCTTAAATTTATTTCCTTAGTTTGGTCCATAACTGATGTTCAAATAAACTAAAAACCCGGACCACATTTGTCAATTTAATTTTGTTTCTATAGAAATTTAGATAATTAAAAAAAACATTGCTTGTTAGAAGTATCGTTTTATTTAAACTCTCGGTCTTACTCATAAAAATCTCTTAAATAACGGATTAAATAGTACATAGCTAAATACTATTTAAAATGTTATTCAGTGTTTAACTTTTCTTTACTCATAAACGCATTTTAATCATGATTTAGTTATTGAAGGATTTAAAGAGCAAATATAATATTATATATGGCGACACCAAAGTCAAGACCATAAATTTGACAGTTATGGAGGTTTTAAAAAAAAGAAACAGCAACAATTTGAAAAGTTTTATTATGTGTTTTATGATAATATTATATTGTATATGATCTGAATCTCGGAAACAGCTCCGATGGGTTTCGGGGGCGATAAATCGATCTAGCTAGGTTCATTGTTAGAAAACGTCGTTTTATCCGTGTTTTCAGGCAATGAAAAACTGCTTCAATATCATTAGAATACGAAGGTAAATTTCGCCACCATTTACAAAGTTATCATAGCCAGGTGGGAAATCGGGCGGTCCCGAAACCAGAAGACCCTGTTCGAGTCCAGATGATAATATTTTTCGCTTTTTTTTTCAAGTCCTTTTGTGAGAAAAACTAATATGATTTACCAAAAAAAAAAAACGAGCAAAGCTCGGTCATCGAGGTACAAGTTTAAGTAATTTATATAATTTATGGTGTTTCTATATAATCTAACATCAAATATCCAGCTTATTTTCGGAAATCAATGAACAATATTTTACAGCAATCAAGCAACCTTAGAAAATATATATGTCTAGAAAGAGTATCCCCATACTACATGACTTTTAAAAAGTGGCCAACTTTGCTACATCTTATCCTCGCGTTACGTCATTCTGCTTGTCATAGTGACGTTTATACCAGTTACCAGTTCTTGAAAAAAATCCAAGAAAATGGGGAAAAATATATTACGGTGTCGATATCTTTTTAAACTCCGAAAATAAAAGTGGAATCGGGATAATACATGATAATAAGAATAAGATTAATGGCGCCGATATAAATTAATACTTATTATTTTTACTTTGATGTCAACGAACAGTAATTATTTGCGTTGACGTTTCAAATCAAGTCAATTTTTTTTTTTTTTTTTACTCTTTATAGGCCTGTGTTTGACTGCAATCTCACCATGGTAAGTGATGATGCGGCCGAAGGTGGTAAGCACACAAAGCCTAGAAGGAACTGGCTCTCAAGTGCAGCTATCGGAACACACCGAAAGGTGCTTGGCGACAGATTTTCAACTTGAGGGTGGTAGCCAGCCAGGCGGGTACTACAAAGTACCCTACCACCGTGCTATGGTTTCCTCACGATGTTTTCCTTCACCGAAAGCTCAAGCTCATTGTAGGATTCGAACCCGGGACCTTCATCTCGGTATCCGACGTCACTACCACTGAGCTATCATCGCCATTAAGTCAAATCAAGTCACATCGAGTCAAATCGAGTCAAATCAAGTCAAATCGAGTCAAACCGAGTCCAATCGAGTCAAACAGGGTCAAACCGAGTCAAATCGAGTCAAACCAAGTCAAATCAAGCAAATCTAGTCAAATCCAGTCAAATCGAGTCAAATCGAGTCAAACCGAGTGAAATCGAGTCAATAAGTCAAATCGAGTCAAATCCAGTCAAATTGAGTCAACCCGAGTCAAATCGAGTTAATCCGAGTCAAACCAAGTCAAATCAAGCAAATCCAGTCAAACCGAGTGAAATCAAGTGAAATTGAGTCAAAACAAGCAAATCGAGTTCATCATCATCATCATCATCAGCCTATAATGTCCCACTGCTGAGCACAGGCCTCCTTTCACAAATGAAGGTGAAAGGGAATGGGCAATACTCCACCACGCGTGCCCACTGCGGATCGGTGGAGGTAGGCTAGTGGTCAACCTACTGTTGGAATTTTTCAAGCCGCCTAGGAGGCATCCAACTAGCTTAACGACTATCACAATTAAGTGATAACCGGGACCAACGGCTTAACGTGCCTTCCGAAGCACGGAAACGCTCGATTTGAAATACCACTAGGCGGTCACCCATCCAGGTACCGACCACGACAGGCGTAGCTTAACTTTGCCGATCGATTAACAACGGCTAATCATGCTACACCACGAGCGCTTCAAATCGAGTTAAATCAAGTCAAACATTTTTTTTGGCTAGGGCTTGGGATCTTCACTACGGCTTCTCCGAATGATGTCTATCCATTGGCTTCTTAAAATTGGATCAATTGGTATTCTGTAAAAAAAGTCTTATTATTTAAGTCAGTTATTACAAAATTATAAAAAGGTTATTCGACATGCGTGTATGTAATATTATTGGAATTGCAACATATTCACAATTTAAAATAGTATCCGCCATATTGAACTATTTAGTTATTGGTCCGATTGCTCTCAAAATTGATATTTGAGAGGCCCTTGGACCATATAACATAAATTTTTACTCAAAATTGAAAAAAAATTGCCGCCATATTGAACTATTTAGTTACTGGTCCGATTGCTCTCAAAATTTATATTTATTAGACCCTTGGACCATAAAACGTGAATCCATGCTAAAAATTAAAAAGTTGTCCGCCATATTGAACTATTTACTTACTGGTCCGATTGCTCTCAAAATTGATATTTGGGAGACTCTTGCACCATATAACATAAATCTTTGCTCAAAATTGAAAAAAAGTGTCCGCCATATTGAACTATTTAGTTACTGGTCCGATTGCTCTCAAAATTGATATTTGAGAGAACCTTGGACCATATAACATACATTTTTACTCAAAATTGAAAAAAGTGGCCGACGTATTGAACTATTTAGTTACTGGTCCGATTGCTCTCAAAATTGATATTTGAGAGACCCTTGGACCATGTAACATAATTTTTTGCTCAAAATTGAAAAAAGCGGCCGCCCTACTGAACTATTTCATTACTGGTCTGATTGCTCTCTCAAATATGAATTTTGAAAGCAATCGGACCAATAACTAAATAGTTCAAAATGGCGGACACTTTTTTCAATTTTGAGCAAAGATTTATGTTATATGGTCCAAAACTTGCCAAATATCAATTTTGAGAGCAATCGGATCAATAACTAGATAGTTCAATATGGCGACCATTTTTTTTCAATTTTGAGTAAAAATTTATGTTATATGGTCCAAGAGTCTCCCAAATATCAATTTTGAGAGCAATCGGACTAATAACTAAATAGTTCAACATGGCGGCCACTTTTTTGAATTTCGAGAAAAGATTCATGGTTTATGTTCCAAAGGCCTCTCAAATATCAATTTTGAGAGCAATCGGACCAATAACTAAATAGTTCAAAATGGCGGCCACTTTTTTTCAATTTTGAGCAAAGATTCATGTTATATGGTCCAAGAGTCTCCCAAATATCAATTTTGAGAGCAATCGGACCAATAACTAAATAGTTCAATATGGCTGACACTATTTTAAATTGTGAATATTTTGCAATTCCAATAATATTACATACACGCGTGTCGAATAACCTTATTTTTTTAATTTAGTAATATCCGACTTAAATAAAAATGTAATAAACAAAATGTGCATGGTACGCACATATACAAGTTTACATCGTACGCCTATGCAACGCGGCACTACGTAGTTCAAATGATTTTAAACAGATGGCTGTACAGTTTACTTGTATGAAGAAGTATTTTACAAAATGTTCCGGTGACCGCATCCATGGTTATATACATCACTGACTATGATGGAAAACCCGAAAACGACAAACACGTCAACTTAAAAAAAAAAGGTCCGTCATCTTGAAATTCAAAATGATATTCGTAATTAGCTCGAGGAAAATCTTAAATTAATACCCATTTTGATTTTTTCATTACTGAAGCGACTACTTATCTTACATGACATAATCGTCATTAGTATTAAAAAAAAACATTCGACTTTCCACTCAAAAATTCGACTTGTCCACCGTCGCTTTTGATTTATATCAGTATCTACATACTCGTATTTAACTATTGACTGATATTACCATGGGAGTTTTGAGTTCAAAAACTGGCAGCACAGGCAACACATAAAAAATGGCGCTTACTCAAAATATTTATTTTCGAAACATTTCAATGGCTTATATTGCAGAAACTAATAGGAAATATTGTTACTTACCGATGATAGGTGAGTTTTTTCGTTGGTCTAGATCGACCCATGTAGTTTTTATACACTTTTATCACACAAAACGACATTTTGAAACAATACAATTTTGGTGAATTTGGTTGTGTCCCAGTGACGTCTCGACTGACACTGAAGACGGGAAAATGATTAAGCCCCTAACAGTTAGGGGCTTTTTTTATCTACGCGTAAACAGCTTCGTAGCTCCGTCTGGATATATCATTAGTCAAAGCAAGCAACAGCTGTTTATTATGCGACCATTTTGCTATTTAGCCCGTTAAACAAGGGTCGTAGGTTGTTTAATTTGACAGCTCTTTAAATAACGTTTTTAAGCAGTGAATAAGAATAAATACCGTTTATGAGTGAAGATTTTTTTAAATAACTGTTTTAAGTATGACTTAACTTTAAATAGCGTTTATGAGTAAGGCCGTAATTGTTCATGTTTCGGTAATTATTTTCTGCTTTGCAAACATCGGGCGAATGATATTTTTTTGTATACAGTGCGTAATCAAACAACAATAACGCTTAAAATATGTACCTCAGAACAATGATTTTGGTGTAATTTTACATTATAATTTCACTGTCAAACACAAAAAAGTACGGTAAGGGCCTAGTTATTGTGATAAATTAGAAAATGTGCAAAATACGATGATACGGTGAAAATCGTCGATACGATGCGTATCCCATAAATACACGTGAAAACCTATTCAAGTGATTACAATTTTACCAACATATTAAATAAGAAATTAAATTATCCCACACTAAAAGTATACTTTTTTGACAATCATATTTATTACTATCGTAGTAATTTTCATAGTAAAATAATTAATCATAGTGTACATAAAAAGATTGAACATGACAAAAATGCAATTGTTTTGCATATTTTAATAACGTCACGGTTAACGAACTTAGTATAAAAACATAAGATTATAAAAACAAATTACAGATAAACGTGCTGTCGCCAATACCTCTATGTAGAATGATTTTAGAACGATGAACCTATGAGATCTTTTAGGCGTGTTTATGATATCCCACATAAACTTGTCTTACTATGAAATGTCGGTAATTTCAGCCCTTTTTAATTGATATAAAAAAAAGGAGCTTATCAATTCGAATTATTCAATACGCATGTATGTAATATTGTTGGAACTGCAATATATTCACATATGGTAATCTATTAGGGCTTCCAACCAAACAAATATACTACAAAATGTCATACATTGTCCACGTATATCTCCGAAGATATTAATCGGATTGTTACCATTCTTTTATTGGTTTAATTTAACTTCAACTTAGTGAACAGTGCAAGTTTCATCGAAATCGGTTCAGTAGTTTTCAAGATATGGATAAATATGTGTGACGACCTGGCTTATTGATATGAGCTACGGGTGTGGTGTCAAAGGAAAAACAAAAACCTTGGTCAAATTCTAGTGCATTTTGAGAGAGGTAGAGAATAGCGTTTATTCGCTCAAAGAGCAGCTCGACTGGGGAAGTACCTCCACCTTACAGAATACCGCAGCCAAATAACTTTATGTTGTGTAAAGTTGTGTTCCTGCGCGTGAGTAAGGTCGCCAGAGCTCATAGGGGAGGGGGAAAGGTCGGTAACGCGTGAGCGAAACTTTTTGTGTTGCAAGCGTCCATATGGCTACGGTAACCGCTTACCATCAGGCGGGCCGTATGCTTGTTTACCGACTTAGTTGTATAAAAAAAAAAAAAAAAAAAAAATTAAGAAAAACTAACAATGGCCCTGATTCTGTTGTTTCCAACTAAACTAATTTTAATCTCACTATGTCTCTTTCTAACAAAGAACATAAGAAAAGGATGTAAGAAATTTAGTCCTTTCAAATTAGTCCAATGCTTGTTTTCAATATAAATTTAGTCGCCATCTATCGCGGTTACGCCTAAATAAACGCAAAATAAGACGGCAAAGATTAATTTGACAGCTTTAAATATATTCTATCCTTTTTCAATAATATTCGTAAGAAAGAGATGAGATGTGACTAAAATTAGTTTAGTGCGATTTACAACAGAATCGGCACCAATGACGAAATAAAAAGTAATTAATTTTTTTATAAACTTCCAAATACACTAAAAAGTATGAAATAACTCTAACCAGACACTGATTTGAAGTCAGCGAAATATTTTCAATGAAATACGTCGTGCTCTTTCGCTGACTTCAAATCAGTGTCACGTTAGAGTTATTTCTAAACATTTTTCATTTGTTTTGCTAGTTTTTATAAGCAATATTTAAAACTATTCATAGTAGCTCAGTCAGGCGGACATATTGGCACCATAAGGGACTGGAACCCTAATAAGTTTTTGTTAAAAAGTTTATTTTTAATACAAGCTTTTTTTGGGGACTGTACTTTTTGTTGACTGTACTTGCATTGTCATCCAATATACTAATGTATACCAAATATCAAGTCAATCCGACTACTGGAAGTGTGTGAAATTCGACTTGCAAGATTCCACCCGAACAAACATTATGTATGTTGTTGTATTTCAAGTTAAATAAAAGCTTGCAATTAAATTATTAAAAGAAACAAAAAAACCGACCGCGTAAAACATAAATTAACCGAAAAGAGAAAAACTAGCTCTTAAATCTATAGAATTTTGAATATTACTTGAATTTTATAAGGTATTGCAATCTGTGATTTACGTATGGTAACGGCTCAGTACCTACTGTCCTTGCATTAAACGTGGTTTTTCGCAGTTTACGTCAAAATGGCATAAAAGTATTACAATATATACATATGGAATGGTCTATTTACAAGCTTTCATTTGATACCCATATTGTTATAATAACGAAACTTTTATTTTTAATACCCACCCAATTTTTTTATTCTTAGGCACTTTATAAAAATAATATACCCTATAACACTCCCCCAGTCAAGACGAATCTAACGACACCTCATATGCTTAAATCCATCAAGCCGTTTAGGCTGCAGAGCGGCACAAAGAAATAGACATACATACATACATACATACACTCGAAAAACAACCCTCCTTCCGGGTCAGTCGGGTAAAAAGCAGCAAACTTGACAGTTTTGTTGGTGAGTTCTCCCCAAATAGTGCCGGCACTTCTTAGAATAACTAACTTTCAGAATCAGCTATAGATTATGTCAATCAATAAGGAATTTACGTAACAGCCTGGTAGTTCACATTTACCATTGAATTGAAGATTTCATTTAGGGTAATTCCGGGAGTGATGGCCCACCGGGGGAGATGGACTTTCACAATTTCTACCAAACTAAGAACACTTTTTGAATACTGTAAGCACTCGCGTATTCTTGTCAAAATAGTTGCTACGTGTACAACAATTAACAGTCGAATTCATATTAGTTTTTTTTTTAATCAGCTGGAAAGTTTATCGTACTGTCAGTTTGATTTTATAGGTGTATTAATGACAAAGGTACGTAGCGACAAATGTATTTGTTTTATTGAAATTGACTTTACTGTGCTTGAATGCTCTCAAAGCTACATTATAACCTCAAAAATAGTGTATAGTGTATGGGGGTGGCCCATCTCTCCTTGCAATTGAGGAGTGATAGACCACTTTATTGCTGGTGAGTTGGACTACTTCTTATTCATCTTTTTTTGTGAATTTCGGTACTTTAGGCTAAGCTAATAATATCAATTGGGTAGCCTAAAATAAAACATACAATTTGTGTATCCTTAAAATTCAAAATTATTTATATGGTGCCTCCAAAGATCACAGAAAGGTTTTACACTATTCTGCATCATCATCATCATCATATCAGCCCATTCGATGTCCACTGCTGAACATAGGCCTCCCCCATTGATTTCCACTTCGAACGGTTCTGGGCCGCTTGCATCCAGCGGCGCCCAGCGACTCTGACCAGGTCGTCGGTCCACCTGGTGGGAGGTCGTCCCGCTCGGCGCTTTCCAGTACGTGGTCGCCACTCGAGAACCTTTCTTCCCCAGCGGTTATCAGCTCTTCGAACGATGTGGCCTGCCCATTGCCACTTCAGCTTACTAACTCTACGAGCTATGTCGGTCGTTTTCGTTCTACTACGAATGTCCTCATTTCGAACCCTGTCACGTAGAGATATTCCGAGCATAGCTCGTTCCATAGCTCGCTGAGTGACTCTGAGTTTATTTATACGGCCAGCAGTGAAAGACCACGTCTCTGTCCCGTATGTCATCACTGGTAACACGCACTGATTGAAGACCTTTGTCTTCAGACTCTGAGGTATTTTGGACGTGAAGATATGCCGTAGCTTCCCGAACGCTGCCCAGCCGAGTTGGATTCTTCGATTGACCTCTTTGTCAAAGTTGGACCTACCTAGTTGGACAATTTGTCCTAGGTAAACATACTCGTCTACAACTTCGAGGACAGTGCTCCCAACAATTACCGGCATTGGCGGAATATGAACATTAGACATAATTTTTGTCTTGTCCATATTCATTTTGAGGCCTACCTGTTGAGAAACTCTGTTGAGGTCATTGAGCATGATGTTCAAAGCTTCCAGCGATTCCGCCATTATGACTATATCGTCGGCAAATCGAAGGTGAGTGATGTGTTCGCCATTGATGTTGATGCCATATCCCTTCCAGTCCAAGAGCTTGAATACATCCTCCATTGCAGTGGTGAAGAGTTTCGGGGAAATAACGTCACCCTGTCTAACACCCTTCTGCAACTGGATCGGTTTCGTACTCTCGTCCTGGACCCGAATTGACATGGTGGCTTTGCTGTACAAGCACTTCAACACTTCGATATAGCGATAGTCGATTTGGCATCGCTGTAGACTCTGTAACACCGCCCATGTCTCGACTGAATCAAAGGCTTTCTCATAGTCCACATACGCCAGGCATAATGGCCGATTATACTCCTCAGTCTTCTGTATAATCTGGCGGAGTGTATGTATGTGGTCTATGGTGCTAAAGCCTTTACGGAAACCGGCTTGTTCGGGAGGCTGGAAGTCGTCAAACCTACGTGCGAGATGATTCGTAATGACTCTTGAAAACAGCTTATAAACGTGGCTTAGGAGGGATATTGGTTGGTAGTTCTTCAATAGGGCCTTATCGCCTTTCTTGAAGAAGAGCACCACAAACTTCCACTCCATACTTCGGGCTATTCTGCATATTATGCCTATTTAGCGTAAAAATACATTTTAAATATTACACATTAAAAATTAAAACAAATAAAAGATTTTTCATACTAAATAATTAATGAATACATTGGCCCTGATTCTGTTGTTCACAACTAAACTAATTTTAATGTCAATGTAATTGTAAAGAACATAAGAAAAGGATGTAAGAAATTTAGTCCTGTCAAATTAGTCTAATGCTTGTTTTCAATATAAATTTAGTCGCCATCTATCGCGGTTACGCCTAAATACACGCAAAATAAGACGGCAAAGATTAATTTGACAACTTAAAATATGTTCTATCCTTTTTCAATAAAGTTCGTAAGAAAGAGATGAGATGTGACTAAAATTAGTTTAGTGCGATTTACAACAGAATCGGCACCAATATCCTTGATTTGTTGACATATTTCAGAAATGCTAACTAATATTGTAAATGCGGAAGTGAGTTTGTTTGTTACGCCTTCACGCCTCAACTACTCAACGGATCATCATGAAATTTGGCATGCAGATGGCCTATGGTATGGAGAAGGACAAAGGCTACTTTTTATCCCGGGAACGCGGGTGAAACCACGGGAGCCATATACATATGAGATAAAGGAAGCGAATTGTATTGCCTAGTGATCTACTAGCTTCCAATTAACTGATACAGCCTACAAGTTAATAAAAACAGACAACCAGTAATGATGTTACCGATAGCGAATTTGCTAGATGTGGAGAAAATTATGATGAAATTGAAAGTAGAGATGATTAGCTGCAATGTACACACGGCTACAGATCAAGCTATACATTTCCAATATAAGCTGACCTCTCATTGTACGGAAATCCTATACAATGCGAGATCAGCTTATACTGGAAATGTATAGCTTGATGTGTTGCCGTGTGTACAATTTATATGTGATGGTATCATGAAGGATGCTCGAAATATTATAATATGTGTGATGTAGAGATACCAAGAAACCATGAAAATTGACAAATATAGCATAAATATTTTTTTAAATATAATAAAAAAATTGTGACTTTTTTGTTAGGGCCATCTCTCTTTATTACGCGGTCCAACTCACCCATATAGTACGAGAGAGATGGACCAAGAATATACTTTTATTGATCTCAATTTTAACTTGGAAGAACCTGTTCTATGACCACAAATATTTTTAAATAAGTTTTTTAATAATAGGAAAATGATTAAATGCAAAAAGAATTGTTTTATTTCATGAAATAAAAGAAATATGAGACTTCAAAAAAAGTGGTCCGTCACTCCTGGAGTTACCCTAAGGTTTAAGAACTCAATTTACACTCAATGATATTGTATTAGGCTTAAATTCATTTGAAGGTGAAACATTATAGTTTCTTTAGCATGATCATCATCTACATAAATATACAATTGTTCGGATTGTTTTACATAAGGTCGTTCAACCATTCTTGCCAGAATAACACTTTAAATACGTTTTTGTACGCTTGGTTAAGTCACAGAACTAGGTATAATGTTTTGCTCTGTTATTTATCGCAATAATTTGATCCATTCCAAATCCATTGAAAACTCATAAAGTAAATTATTATGGAGTTACTAATTCTGCTGAATTAATTGTACCGTATGAGATAGTACAAAATGTTGATTTAAATAAGGTATTTTTTTGTTTTTTTTACTGTTTATACCACAGGCCGTGTTTGACCGCAATCTCACCATGGTAAGTGATGATGCGGCCGAAGGTGGTAAGCACACAAAGCCTGGAAGTAACTGGCTCTCAAGTGCAGCTATCGGAACACACCGAAAGGTGCTTGGCGACAGATTTTCAACTTGAGGGTGGTAGCCAGCCAGGCGGGTACTACAAAGTACCCTACCACCGTGCTATGGTTTCCTCACGATGTTTTCCTTCACCGAAAGCTCAAGCTCATTGTAGGATTCGAACCCGGGACCTTCATCTCGGTATCCGACGTCACTACCACTGAGCTATCATCGCCTTATTAATATATTATTATTATTATAACAGTACATATGGGTGTACCGCAGGGCTCTATATTAGGTCCTTTTCTAGTTTTAATTTACATTAGTGGCTTCCCGTTTTATGTCACAAATACCTGTCAAAATGTATATTTTTTGTAGAAATAAATGTTCTATCTTACTGTTTTTAACATACCTCTGGTTTCCAAAAAGCTGCTACATCTTTCTTGAAAATAAATCACTATAAAAGAACGTTACACGTAATGAAACGTTTACGCACTGATAAACTACGATGATTGGTTAAGCCTTTTAACAACTATAGCTGATTTCTGTGACGTAATAGCGGCTATGTTAGAACTAATGTTTTGTAACTCTGTTGAGTCTCAGTTCCTAGAATTCAATTTTTGTTATATGTTATATCACGCGTGTCTCATTGACGAGCTAACGGATTAGAAGAAAGATCTCCATAAAAATGCCTTGCTAAGTTTCTGGTCGGGCGGAGTTTTCAAACCGGTGTTAGAATCAAGACTAACCTTCGTTAGTGCATATTAGGGCCTAACGGAATGAATAACTTTTTGAGTTTGAGTTGTTTCTCGCCCCTTTATTTATACTAGTAACCAATGTTATTTGAATTTTCAACTGGAGGCAGGTGACGGGACTTAATGGTACCTTGATGAAACCTCATTATGTCTATGTGGTAAAGGTAAAAATTATGTATAATAAATAGGTAAACCGTAGGTGAAAATAGGTAACAGATATTCAAAAAAATTACAGAAAGTAAGATAGTAAGTACCTAATCAAAAAATCAACCCAAAATAAGGATTTTTGTACCTACTTGCAATGCAATGTCTAACTTCAAAATATCACACAAATGTGAAACCAATTTTCTTTATGTTAATAAGTTTACGTTGTTATTTGATATTTATCTTGAACAATTAATATACGAGTACAAAAGGAGGCTTCAAAAACAATGTTTTTGGGGTTCCGTACCTCAATTCAAAAATTCAAAATCATTTATTCAAATAGACCTCAATCAATAGAAAAAATACGTAACCCTTATAGGATCACTTTGTTTTCTATCTATCCTTCTGTCAAGACCCTTTTTCTCAGGGACGTGTGGATGTCATCATTATCATCATCATATCAGCCCATGGATGTCAACTGCTAAACATAGGCCTCCCCATTGATTTCCACTTCGAACGGTTCTGGGCCGCTTGCATCCAGCGACTCTGACCAGGTCGTCGGTCCACCTGGTGGGAGGTCGTTCTGCTCGGCGATTTTCAGTACGTGGTCGCCACTCGAGAACGTTTCTTCCCCATCAGTTATCGGCTCTTCGAGCGAGCCTGCCCATTGCCACTTCAGCTTACTAACTCTACGAGCTGTGTCCGTCGTTTTCGTTCTCCTACGAATGTCCTCATTTTGGACCCTGTCACGTATAGAAATTCCGAGCACAGCTCGTTCTATAGCTCGCTGAGTGACTCTGAGCTTATTTATGCGGCCAGCAGTGAAAGACCACGTCTCTGTCTCGTATGTCATCTCTGGTAATACGCACTGATTGAAGACCTTTGTCTTCAGACTCTGATTTGCGTGCATGTATCAAGCTGAAATTAATTTCAAATACTCAAGTCCCTTGGAGCAAAATCAAACTTCTAAGTCAACTCAATCAAAAGACACGATCGTTTATGCCGCATATTTTGACGATTACAAGGGAATCAAAACCTATAGGGTAATTTCCGTTGACCTAGAATCATTAAAATTGGCAAGAAGCAAGGCCATGTAGCACAAGTAATGGAAGAAATCCGATTACCATAAAGAAGTTACATCACTAAAAAAATTACATAATTGGAATAAGGAGAAACGTCTTCGAGACGCGATTCCCGTGTGTGCGCGAGCTCGCACTTTTTCGCGTTTTTTTTTGTTAAACATAATAATTTATTACTTTTTTTACTCCGAATATGCAAGAAATATAGTTATTATTACTGGTGGTGGTGGTTCATCACCCGAAATTCGACTGTTGGTAAATCATATTTTCTTTTGGTTTCCTGCACTCCTCGTTGATATACTACTGAATAGTGGGTCCTATTTTCCGATGACAAACTTTCGTTTAGCATTGCGTCCAATTGCGTCTAATCTTAACTTAATATTATAAATGCGAAAGTGAGTTTGTTTGTTAGTTTATTTGTTTGTTACGCCTTCACGCCTCAAGTACTCAATGGATCGTCATGAAATTTGGCATTTTTTTAAATTAAATGGGCTTGCCTTTGCCCACTGACACGCCCATAAGGGGCGATGACGAAGCCTAAGATGAAACACGCTTACCCAGAATAAAACCTATTCACTCTGGCCTTGAAAGTACCTAGATTGTAGGCGTCAGGAAACACAGACGCTGGAAGCAAGTTCCACTCCCTTGCTGTCCGCATTATAAATGAGGATGCGAAACGCTGTGTTCGTATTTTCGGTATGTCAACAACGTACGGGTGAAAATTTTCCTGGCGTCTTGTGCATGCAGATAGCCTATGGTATGGAGAAGGACATAGGCTACTTTTTATCCCTTGAACGCGGGTGAAACCGCGGGGGACAGCTAGTATAGCTATATACCTAAATATAATAGAAATAGAAGTCCAGGAACTGGAATGGCAACAAAAATTAAAAGTATCTTATGTAGTAATGAAGCAGCATTTATTTGTACGATTTGCGTTTTGTTGCTAGCTACGGGTATCAGGGATAACCAAATAAATCAGTCTTTTGTTCATTAATATTTACTCAAAATCATTTTATAACAAAAATCACAGTCTAGTCTGAAATAACGGACTTGTTATAACAAGCGTTTTGGACGCTTTATGAAATTTTTATGCAACTATTTAGCTTTGCTTAGGTCCCATGATCCGTTGCATAGTAATTCACACAACCTTTTTTATTATTATATATTATAGGGATTTGTGAGATTGTTAAATATCATATACACTTGCTATATCTAGTCCCTCACTGACTTTACAATATATTTCCTAACTTGTCTAGTCTTGTTTTCCCATTACCTACCTAAGTATTTACACTTTTCGCACTCTTTCGATGCATATCGCAAATTTGTCTTGCAATGATTTTCAACGCTAATCAAAACATTGTACAGATATCTCCCAATCAACTAATTTGAGGTAGTTCTAAATTTAACATTTTTGATTTTTCAGTTTCCATTGTATAGAACGCTATGCCTTTTCTGTCTGAGTATTTCCAGTTCCAATACATTAATCTTAGTGAATACGTTAGTAATATAGCACTTGTGACAACTAAAAATATTTGTATAGCTAGTAGAATGTGCGGTCCGTTAATGTATATCATTCTTAAGTCTTGCACTTGTTTGTCTGGTATTTTTGGTTGCATCTGAAAACAAGATATTAATTTTATTGATTGATTTATTGATTTCCATCATTGACCAAACTTTATACTTAGTTATCCACAAGTTGAAAATCTGTTTCCAAGCACGTATCTGTGTATTCAGCTGTACTTGAGAGCCGGTTCCTTCTAGACTTTATGTGCCACCATGTTGAGATTGTGGTCAAACACCAGTCAAAACACAAGCATAGAAAGGATACAATAATAAGATACAATTATTACATAAATATAGGTATTATTCAAAAATTCTTAAAAAATGTGTACACAGTTCCCATAAAATTTATAATAATAAAATAATTAAAAAATCTAACAATAAATGTAAAACAGTTTGGAATATAATAAAACAGGGTGTTAACAAAAGTTTTAAAAATAATTATATTGAATTGATTAATAATAATATTGATAACAAATCATTAACTAATCCCCAAGACATTTGTGAACATTTTAATAACTACTTCATTGACATAACTAAATCAAATCCTGATGAACACATTGACTCTTTTAATAATAATAATATCAAATCAAATAATAATACAATTTTTCTTTTGCCGACAGATGAAAACGAAGTCGCCAAAATTATATTTTCTCTGAATAATACGAAGTCTGTAGGCTATGATAATATTTCTACAGAACTATTAAAAAAGTGCCTACCATATATAGTGCGTCCTCTTAAATATATTATTAATCTATCATTTGTACAAGGAAAGTATCCTGATCGTTTAAAATGTTCAGTAGTAAAACCATTATTTAAAAAAGGAGATAAAACAGATAGCAACAATTATAGACCAATCACACTTATTCCTATCATATCTAAAATTTTCGAAAAAGTTATGTACTTAAGACTAAATAAGTTTGTTGATAAATTTAACTTAATCAATTCTGAACAATTCGGGTTTAGGAAAAATAGTTCCACAACCCTGGCATGCTTTTCACTCACTAAAAAAATAACTGAAAATATTAATAATAAAATCCCTACTGCTGTTCTTTTTATGGACATGAGCAAGGCTTTCGATTTCGTTTCTCATAAAATATTGCTCAAAAAATTGGAACAGTATGGTATACGTGGTAATGCGCTAGAATGGCTTCAATCATATCTGGAAAATAGACATCAATGTACAGAGGTTAGTAACATTCAAGAACAAACTAAAATGAAAACGATTTCTCGATCAAAATATAGAGTAAACAGCACAGGAGTTCCCCAAGGAACGATTTTAGGACCGTTTTTGTTTTTAATGTATATTAACGACCTCACGTACATCACCAATCATCAATGTATTTTGTTTGCAGATGACACAACTGTTGTAATAGAAAATAAGTCGCCCAATATGATAGAAAGTGACATCAATAATACGTTACAAAATTTAATAAAGTGGTTACATACTAATAATTTAAAACCAAATCTTTCTAAAACTAATATAATGCAATTTGGTACTCACAAATCAAAACCCTTAAAACTCAATGTAATTCACAAAAATGTCAAAGTTCAAGAAGTTGATGAATCAAAATTTTTAGGTTTCACCTTGGACAAATACTGCAACTGGAAACTACACGTAGAAAGTGTATGTGAGAGAGTATATAAATTTGTATATGCATTAAGACATATAAGACAAACCGTATCAATGGATGCGGCTATTTCTGCTTATCACGGATACGTGGGATCGGTTCTGCGATATGGCTTAATGCTATGGGGTAACTCTGTTGATTCCAATAAGGCTTTTATAGCCCAAAAATCATGTATTAGAGCTTTATGTGATGCTAAATATAGAGATTCTTGTAAGCCATTGTTTAGGAGATTAAGAATACTGCCTCTCCCCTGCTTGTATATTAAGGAAATATGTCTTTTTATAAAAATGTACCCAAATCTCTTTGAAAAATATGCAAAATCATTAGAATCTCGACATAAATTTCGATTAAGAATTCCAAATTGTAGACTACAACTTTTTAAAAATAATGCATATTGTATGGCAATCACAATTTATAATAAAGTTCCTGACCGTTTTAAAGAACTTCCCATCAGTAAATTTAAATATATTATTGACAAGTGGCTAATGGAAAATTTATTTTATTCTGTGAATGATTTTTTACATGACATTCCAAATTATGAAAAATGACAATTGATATGTAATAGTAGGTAATTAAATAATAAATTGTAATTGTATTGTATAGTAAATATTGAATTTAATTGAATTTTCCATAATAATAATTGTAATAGGTAATTTTTAAATTTATTTTTATTTTTAATATTTGTACGCCGTTTTGAGCGGTATATTTTGCTGATACTTAAATCTTGTAACACCTTATCATATATTACGCAAAATTGTGACAAATAAATTCATTTCATTTCATTTAAAAAATCCAAACAATTTTATGTAACCCACTCCACTTTCAAGAACATTTTAAAAATCAAAAAGTCATTTATTCAGTTTAGGCCCTGGTAAGGCACTTATGAACGTTACATACAGTTGAATTTACCACCGGTTCGGATCCGAATACACTTAAACTGACTCCGGCAAGAAACTCAGCAAGGCTATTTTTTTTTAGTTGTGGTATCTTTTCATATTACAGCTTTGAGCTCGACACAATATTCTCGTCACATATCATAATATCTATTTAAGTCTCTCCACAGTCACCATTTTCTTACTCATTATCATCATACAAATTATCTATGCCTTTCTTCAGCCTTCTTATATTTTCATCAATCTTTTAGTTACAAAGCTTTTTCTTCTTCATACTTACTATTTTAAAATATACTACCGGCACCACCATGTCAGAAAATTTACTGGTCTGCGGGTTGAAATTTACGTCTCTCATAACAACGTTAACTTGTACTGCAAACTTTGTCACTAACGCTGCCCCTACAATCTGGAAATCAAAGAAAAATATTAATAAGCGTAACAAAACGTATCATCTGTTACATTAAAATGGCTGAACACGTGGTGTAAGCTTGATAAAAGGTCTTGATAAAAAAAACATTGTCGTTCAAATTGTTCGTTGATATTTATTCCAGGGTTACTCTTTGAAGGATCAAATTTACGTTATAGTGCTTCGTGAGGTTTAAAAGTTTAATTCTCCTTATCTTTACTTCCTTACTTAATATTATAAATGCGAAAGTGAGTTTGCCTGTTTATTTGTTTGTTTGTTTTCACGCCCTCAACTACTCAATGGATCATCATAAAATGTGTCATGCGGATAGCCTATGGTATGGAAAAGAACATATTTTCCGTTGATATACTACTGAATATAGTAGCCCCTATCTTCCGATGACAAACTTCAGTTTAGCTTTGCGTCCAATTGCATCTAATATAGCTATATACCTAAATATAATAGAAATAGAAGTCAAGGAACTGGAATGGAAATAAAAATGTAAAGTATCTATTGTAGTAATGAAGCAGCATTTATTTGTTTGTACGTTCGTACGTACTATTGCGTTTGGTTGCTGAGGGCGAACCAACAATATTATTATAACTTTATTTGACTTTTGTCTTTCTTTGGCATCCGGCGTCAAATCGGGACAAAAGAACATAGGTTATGAAACCGATGGGGACAGCTATTTTATTATAAACTAGCAGCGAAACCCGGCGTTGCTCGGGTTAAAATACATCGCATGTTTAATGGTATAAAAAATATATAAGGATAATTTTTTTAACATATAGATTTCTTTTTTCGATATTGAGAGACTTTCCAGAACATTCAAATAGTTTGTTCTTTTTTTTACTCGACTGCAATCACAATTGAACTGACGAAAAGTCCCTGAATTTCGATTTATATACCGAAATTTCCAGTGCCAGATCACTCTAGAATATTTAGATGTACATCACTTCGATTTGGTTTTTATAGATCAATAATAACACTCGTACACATTTTGGAACTTTCCAGACCAAACCAAAAATTCTTGATCATAATAAATTGCACTCATTTATGAACTTCCCAGATAATTCGGATAATTCCCAGATAAATTTCTAGAACTTTCTCCAACATTCTAACTCGATAATAACAGTTTTGGGACATTTTGGAACTTTCTAGATGAAGCCAGAAATTTTTAGAACTTTCTCAAACATTCTATATCGATTATAATAGTTTGCAATCATTCTAGAATTTTCTAGATCATTCCAGATATTTGTTGAACTTTCTAGAACACTCCAGATAAATTATAACCGTTTTACTCATTTTGGAACTTTCTAGATGAAGCCAGATCAATTATAACTGTTTTACTCATTTTGGAACTTTCTAGATCATTCCAGAAATTTCTCGAACATTCTAAATCGATCATAATCAATTGCACTCTTTTTGGAACTTTCCAGGTCATTCGGAAAATTTCTAGAACATTCTCGATCATTCTAAAATGATCATAATAAATTGCACTCATTTTGGAACTTTCCAGATCATTCTGGAAATTTCTAGAACGTTCTCGAACATTCTAACTCGATAATAACAGTTTTGGATATTTTGGAACTTTCTAGATGAAGCCAGAAATTTGTAGAACTTTCTCAAAACATGCTATATCGATTATAATAGTTTGCATTCACTCTAGAATTTTCTAGATCATTCCAGATATTTGTTGAACTTTCTAGAACGCTCCAGATCGATTATAACCGTTTTACACATATTGGAACTTTCCATTCCAGAATTTTTTTGATCTTTTCAGAAGTCCTCATGCGTTAGAAAAGGACAGTAATATATGTTTTAACATTTTCGCCACCCACAACCACCCCCTTCCACCCACCGCGACCAAACTCCCTTACTACCACCTGGAGACTAAAGGGTATTTACCACCCCAACGGGAAGTTGATTGGTGTTGATGGTGATAGAGAAAACTGCGTATTTACGTACCCACAAAAGCATTTTATATATATTATTAGATTAAGTTACAAAATCTAAAATTTAAAAGCTACGTTACACTTAACTCTACCACTGTTGAACGACCAGAGGCTTTGCTGCATAAAGAAATGGTAATGAGTTCCGAGAGCCCTTGATTAAAGTTTTTCGGAAATGAAAGCATTTTTGGACAGTTTGTTCTAGAAATGCTCAACGGCATCCCATGTTAAGAAAACATTTCTAAGTAGCATATAAGTTTTGTTACGTATTATTGGCCTTAATACTGGAGATAATGGTGTGAAAAAGTTTAAGAACTCACAGGGTCTATAATAATTTCACTGCCGTGATCCTTTTCGTTAGGTTTTATGCCTTCGATTTTTTCAAATAGTTTCGGATCTGCATCCAGGAAGTGTGCGTTGGATAAGGCTAGTGGTAGTTCTGGAAAGAAAGATAGCAAGGTATACGTAAAAATATTTGCGTGCGTGTGTTGATATATTAAATTAAAATAATATTATATAATTTATTTGAACCCAGATATACGTATGCGAAATTTTCTACTAGTTAAGTAATTCAAATTTAATTAAGATGCAGATGTAGGAAAAAATACTTGTATCAATCATTTGCCAATGTATGTACTAATCTAAAAACATTTATTTTTCGTTCCTACTATAAGTGGGGTAGTAATAGGGCTATAACCAAAATATGGCTATTTATAATAATTATAAAGTCCTAATAAATCTTAATTGACTGCATATTGATTAGAAATAATCGTTTAAACTCACCATAAAAACAAGGGGACAAATCGGACAATCCTTCAGTGCATAGCCCACGACTGCACAAACATTCCGTATCAGGATTCTTAGTGAAAGTCTTATTACTAATTTTATAAACGAGCCCCTCCACACCGTAGTCCATGGTTTTCTTCCCATGGTAGTCTAGCTCCAGGAATCTGCAGAGAACTGGTCGGTAGATCCTGATGGGTCTTTCAGGTGTAAGTTCTGGAGGATATCCTAACGCCTCGTAGGAATCTTTGAATGAGTTGCATTTTGATCTAAAAAAGGGATTTGGTTATTTTTACGTAGTAAGTTTTATTTTAATATCAGTTTCTCCAAATATTAATGATTCTACGTACGGTACTTTTGGGTCAAAACCCCAAGCTTCCAGACCATGTACTCCGTTTACTGATTTAATCATGAACTTATCAGAATTAGCAGAGTTCACTTCTGTGACTAAATTGCTCTTTTTATCGTAGAGCTGCAAACATTTAAATGAATATTAGTGAGCATTGCATCATCATCATCATTCCATAATGTCCCACTGCTGAGCACAGGCCTCTTTCACAAATTAGGGTGAAAGGGGATGGGCAATACTCCACCGCGCGTGCCAACTGCGGATCGGTGGAGGTAAGCTAGTGGTCAACCTACTGTTGGAGATTTCAAGCCGCCAAGGAAGCCTCCAACTAGCTCAACGACTATCACAATTAAGTGATACCAACGGCTTTACGTGCCTTCCGAAGCACGGAAACGGTCGATTTGAAATACCACTAGGGGGTCACCCACCCAGGTACCGACCACGACGGTGGTAGCTTAACTATGCCGATGGATTAAGAACGGCTAATCATGCTACACCACGAGCGCTTCAAGAATTGTATAATGTGTAATTTAAGTTCGGCTATTTTAAAGAGATGCAAAAACATGCCAAACATATGTCAGCTTACCCTGTCCATAAGGCCCATTCTATCAAAATGAATCCATCCAGGTAAGACCGTATTCCCCAATGTAATAAGAGGTTCATCGTATCCCCACAAGTAGTCATAAGCGTTCATCTGCACAATGGGAGATGACTTCAGACGATATGCAAGAAGATTGAACGCCATGCGAGGGAAGTAGGAGTATGTACTGACCATTGATGACATGCTCTGAAATTAAAAGGAATTATAAGTACAGACCTGACTCAGGCTATTACTTTGGCAATATTTACATATATAGCAGGGATATGGGTATAGGGTAGTTTTTATTCCAGGAATACGGGCGATAGTCCTATTATTTTGCGATAATTGTGTTGTGTGCTATTGCAGAAGTATTTTCTTACTTCTTTTTCTTTCTATTATCCTATCAGCCCCCCTAGACAAGATGTTTATCGACAATCGTCATCGTGCATCGTTAGTAAACAATCAACCTTTGTATGGGATTGATATAAGATATTACTAGAAATCACGTGATATTTCGAATTGTCTACAGGCCCTGCCCTGGTAAGCCGTCAAAATTGTTTGCACTTTTTTTGATCGTTTTGTAGGTTATGTGTATCCAACAATGCCTACTGTATAGTATTATATTAGATAAATATACTGTACATCTTTCTATAAATATTTCGCGCTTATACGCCGGTGATTGAAAATTTACTTTAATTAACTATCTAGCTATTATTATTTCTTGATTATATTTTGATATATGTAATTCAATAAGTTTTGATGATCTACGAATAATATTTACCAGCATAGCAACGTTCGGTAAAGTAACATTAATTTCTTCTGGGTAGCCGATTGATTCTTCTGGCAGGAATGAAACTTTGCTTTGTGGAGTATACCGCATTATTTGATTCACGTCATCTATTTTCATATCCTTATTAGATCGGAGCTCTCTGGAAGGAAAATAATCATGATTTGAACCACAAGAACCATCACAGGAAAGAACTTAGTGTGAGTAATTCAATGGTGTCATTATTAGGCACGCATAGTATCATACTAGCATGATCATCGGCCAAAGGTCAAATTAGTATCTTTCTCAAACCAAAACAATTTTTGACAGGCGAACAAGCTGCAGACATCAAGCTGACAAGCAAGCAGTTGTGGTCAGTAACTACTATGAACAATCTATGAACTTTCCAATGTGTCAGCCTAGGCTACTGGCTCACGACATTCGCCTTGGCTACAAGCTATCATTGTTTTAAACGGCAATTGCATTATCTGCATAATTATTTATAATACTAGCTTTTGCTCGCGGCTTCGCCCGCGTTGCCCACAGGAGACAAATGACATATTTTTCTACAACAATAAAAGAAAACAAAACAACTTCATCCCGCTTCGAGGGTGGAATTATTAAAAACGCTGAGACACGTGTGTTGAAGATCCTAACTTTGAAACTGACGGACTTTCATACAAACTTTCATACCCTATTTTACCCCCTTAGGGGTGGAATTTCGAAAAACCTTTTCTTAATGGATACCTACTCGTCACAAAGAATACACCCTCTAAATTTCATGTCTCTAGGACAAGCGGTTTAGGCTGTGCGTTGATATAACAGTCACTCAGTCAGTAAGTCAGTAAGTAAGGACTTTGAATTTTATACATATAGATTCTGAATTATCATCGCTTATAATTTGATGTTATTTGTAAATCAATGTAACAATAAAAATACCAAATTTCAGTCACCTGTAAGTAAAAGGTCCGACTTCGTGCATCTTAAGTTTGTAGTCATCTCCGGATAAGAACCTGTCTGCATTAGTGATGTTGAAGAGGTAGGCTGAAATGTGGATGCTGTCGACTTCGCCTTGAAGCAGCTTGTGGATGTATGTCCCTGTTGCTATACGGGTGCACTGGAAATTCAATTTATAAGATTTTTGTTATTGCTACGAAAGAGTTAGATAGCATTTGTCAAGAAAACACACTCAATTATCAACAAACTATGCGCGTGAGTGCGTAAATAAGCCGCCCGATGATGCAGATCTGCACTCCCGCAAGTACGCGCGTAGGTGTGTTGACACGCAACATGCAGCGTGGTGCGTGGCAGTGTGATAACCGCCATAGGCCTTTTGAACCTTGTGTCTTATCAGACACAAGACATAAAATGTAAGGGCGTGTCTGATCCCACAATGCTTGTAATATGCACGGTCTCATATAACAACCAGTGCGACTGAATGTCTTATAAGACATGTCTGATAAGACACAAGAAATTTTCTTATAATGTGCAAAGGCGCTTAGGGTTTTGCTATCTATACCTACTATCATAAAGTGTGTTTTTATGGCGATGATAGTGGCAGTGTCGTCGAATTCCGAGACGAAGGTCCCGGGTTCGAATCCTACAATGATTTGGAGCTTTCGCTAAAGGAAAACTTGACCTTTGTTACGCGAATGGTACCCCTGGTGTTGCAAGCGTCAATAGGTTACGCTGACCACTTACCTTAAGGTGGGCCGTATGCTAAGTAGTATAAAAAAACTTTGTAGGCTACCACCCTCAAGTTGAGATTCTGTCAGGCACCTATCAGTGTGTTCCGACAGCTGCACTTGTGAGCCAGTTCCTTCTAGGCATTGTGTGGCCAAATCATCACTGCACATGGTGAGATTGTGGTCTAATACAGGCCTATACGTAGTAAAACTAATATGTAAAAATACATAGTACCTTGCTACTTAATATATCACCAGTAATCGCTATTAATTCTGTCAAAGCGCCTGTTTCTTATATTCTACTTGTTTTTAGTTTTAAACATCGTTTGCTATACAATTTTATTCTTAACTGAGCTCTTAACTTAAGTATAATTTGAATATAGCGTACTTACATGCTTGGCAATGATCAATATCGGATCGATGATTATCAAAATCACTGCAATCATCAAAAATGTCACTCCCAGTAAAGTGGCTGGGATCGCTTTTTCTGCAAAAAAAATTATAGTTTTGAAACAAAGATTTATTATGATAATGACAAAGTATAGTTTCGTTTGAACAAACTTACTTCTATCCGTAAATGATGGTTTCGATTTTTCATTCGTATTTAAACCTATTTTGCGCGCCATCTCGCTTGCATAGATTCTTTTTATTGTTGAGGTATGCATTTGGCTGTTTATCTGTAAATATCATCATCAACATCGTTACAGCACTATTACTTTAGAACGCGCGTATGAGTAAGTGGTGAATAGGCTACTTTCCCGAAAAAAACTAATTAGTCCGTCATTTACATTATCAAAAAATATTAGACACGTATTTTTTCTTTCGTCAATTAAATAAAAAAATTCGAAGATATCGTGTGTTGGAGCCCCCACTCCCGAACTTAGTCGCGTTTTATCTTCGTCAATTGTTAATGATTTCGTAAAGCAAAAAATACGTGTCCAATATTTTTTGATAATATAACTGACGGACTAATTAGAATTATTATATTTTTACCCAGGCAACATCCCTATTCTGTTTGTCTGTCAAGCTCAACAAGATGTTTAATTGGTAGGTTAGTTTTGATATTGAGAAAAAACTTTGTAACAAACATTCAAAGAATGTTTGTTACAAAGTTTTTTCATACAAAATCACACCTTGATACGTAATTCTTGTATTGTATATCCATGGATTTTCAAACGAAGACTATTAGATATTTGTTGATTTTATAGGTCTTCCGTGTAACGTCAATAGATCCACCTTCCACAAAAATAGAAGTTAATGAATTCAAACGACATGTTTTGATACTCAAATTGTTTTGTTACATTTTGAATATTTTAGGTGTTAATCATATTGATCATAGTGATAACCTTTTACGTGTTGACTAAGAAATAATAAAATAAATAAAATTGTCAAGATTATATTTAAAACCTTAGGTCTTGTAGTTTTCTAGTCTTTTAAACCATCTCATGTAAGTAAGGGGCATAGTCATAAAAAACTTTTTGGGCGCACGTCTATATTTAAAACTAGCTCAGTCCCGAGGTTTCACCTGCATTATAATGTTAATTAGTCCACAAACATCACGTCGCGATCGCACTCCAAAAACGCCCGCCCGCACTATTAAACTCGCCCCGAGGTCGATGACGGCGCAGCGGCTGCGTAGGCGCATAACGACGCCTATCCATTTTTAACCGACGAAAAAACGGAGGAGGTTTACAAGTCGACGCGTATATTTTTTTTTTTTATGTATTATCACGCATAACTTTTTACAGAGTTGTCCGATTTTGATAATTCTTTTTTTATTGGATAGGGTATACCTCGAGGTTGGTCCCATATAAATTTGGGTGCAAAAAACCTACCCTAAGGGTGGGAAAATAGGGGTGATTTTAATGCTGAATTGTGTATTACATCAAAAGAAATCAAAAAATAAGCATTTAGTAATTAGTAGATTACTTATAGCCACAAAAAATTATAAAATAAAAACTTTTTAACAAAAAAATTAAACCACCGAAAAAACTGAAAAGCAAAAAATAATTTTGAATATACTTAACTTGAATTTTATAAGGTTTTGCAGTCGGGGATACATAAATATTACAAAAAAATACATACCTACGTAGGTTATTGGTTTATCCCCGACTGCAAAACCTTATAAAATTCAAGTTAAGTATATTCAAAATTATTTTTTGCTTTTCAGTTTTTTCGGTGGTTTAATTTTTTTGTTAAAAAGTTTTTATTCTATTATCTTTCCTACCTCATCCACGACCCCCTCTTTTACGTCATTCCCCTTTTCCTTTTTAATAGTAATAATTAATAAATACTTTATAATTACCATAGATAAGTACTTACTCAATCACAAAAATCCACGAAACAAAAGAACAATATTGTTCACTTAGCATTTCTTTCGTTAAATCACCCTTATCAAATAATACCAATATTAAAGGTAATTATTATTAACTATTATTTTTATAATATTATTATAATAATAGATGTACTACAACCTCGGATAGATAAGACCAACTGCGATAGACAAATAATAACGTATAATTTTATTCAATAAAAATAGAATCTTTTTAATAATAATGTCGAATAATTTAAGGAGAAGACTTCTACAGGTCAAACGCGTCTGACGTCTTTGTCACTTTGATTACGCATCGTAACTGTCAACTGTCATACATCTTATCATATCCTGCTAATATTAAATGCGAATGTGAGTTGGTTTGTTTATTACCTCGCACGGCACAATCTACTATGATATTTGCCTTGCAAGAAATAGGCTTATTCTCCTGGGATGGCAGGTGAAGCCGCGGGGAAGAGCTAGTTAAATATAGATCCATAGATCGAAGTAACCACATCGCTATATTTTGTAATCGCTAAATTAAACATTGACGATGTAATATGTAATCCTAATCCTAACTTTGAATATTATAAATGCGAAAGTGAGTTTGTTTATTTGTTTGTTTGTTACGTCATCACGCCTCAACTACTCAACGGATCATCATGAAATTTGGCATGCAGATAGCCTACTGTATGGAGAAGGATATAGGCTATACTTTTTATTCCGGAAACGTGGGTGTAACCGGGTGGGAGAGCTAGTATAAAAATGAATGCCAAAAAACTGTTGCCGTCACACCTAGACGCTCGTGACTGATAGAGATAATAAATACCAAACGCAAGGCAGCCTGTCAGTAATGTAGAGTAAAATCGCATAGTTATTGACTTGGCCTTAACAAGATCAAATGAATATTCATCTCAAAATAAAAGTCTTGACACGGCTGGTTTTTTGAAACGGGATATATTGTATCGCCAAATCTAAAGCTATACGAACTAAAGAAATTAATCTCGATATAAAGTATAGGTTTAAGCCGATAGTAAATAATATAGTATCTATAAGTAACAGTATTAAGTAAAGTTTGAAGTAGGAGGCTGAATTAACATATGCTTCCGAAAATACCTAGCGCCAAAACGCGCAACTCGCTGTTTTTCTGAAATTGACTTCCGACCTCAAAACTATTCAATATTTTTTGTCACAATCAATACGTAAATGGTTTTTCTGTAAAATAAAAATGTGTACTTAAGGCGGCCCACTGTGGCCGGCGCAACTTCAACGCGAGCATAGTCTAAAACCTTGTTGTTTCATCCAACGTAATGTTTGACTGCGAATAAAGAGAGATAGCATCAGAGCCGTCGGTTATCAGTCGGTAAATTCCGCTGATCACTCGCGGCCGCTTCGCTAGGTCGTCATTCATGATTTCACATTCATAAAACTTGTTCCAGGAGTATACTTCTTGTGAAAAAATCTTTCAAGTTTGTGAAAAAAAAGTTAGTTATTTAGAATCTCCAATACATTTGCAAGCCTGGTATCTAAATGTTTTCTTTACTTTTACAATTTGTAGGTACATTAGATATGGCCAAAGTTCAGGCAAAAACGCTGTTTTTCGGAGGCTTTGACTGAATTTGTTTCACACTTTTTTTAAATTACGCCAAGATACAAGGCTAGATATAGTACACAAGATACTAATTTGTTCAAAACATCTAACGAAAAATGTTTAACAACGCCATAATAAGTACAGGGGTTTTGTATGAAAAGTATGACGAATTGAGTCCTCTTAAGTAAAGTAACGGTTATTTTTTATTGATTGAGAGTCTGTGTTCTTTGTTAACTGAATAATCAATCAATGTAAATATTAATTTATATTTTTTTTATTATTGCTATTGTTTATTATTTTTTGATTTTAACAATTTGTATTTACACATTTTTTCTACTAATTTAAACAAACTAGATGAAAATATTTACAAATGAGATAGAACTACAAAAAATCATTTACGAAGGAAAAACGAAAAAGAGTAACAAATAAAATGAAATATAATAATGAAAAGGGAGATAGCCGTTTATCAAATGGAATTTTAAGTTTTAAATAAAATTTTACAACATAAAATTAGTAATTACTAGATTTTTAACACGTAAGAATCTTTGCATATTATTAAAATCGAATTATCAATATAGCCGTTTGAAAGTAGGCCCTACACTTTTACAATGAGTTTCAGCTTTTGCTGAAGGAAAACATCGTGGGTAAACCATAGCACCGTGGTAGAGTACTTTGTAGTACCCATCCTTGCTGGCTACCATCCAGTTGAAATCTGTTGCCAAACTCCTACGGGTGTGTTCCGACAGCTGCACTTGAGAGCCAGTTCGATTCTCTAGGCTTTGCATGCCTGAGATGATGTGGCTCCTCCACCTTACAAAATACTGCAGCCATATAACAATGTTGTGTTCCTGCGCTTGAGTAAGATCGCCAGAGCTCATTGGGGAGGGGGGAAGGATCGGTAACGCGTGAGTAATGCCCCGTGTGTACCCACACCCGTAGTATCACAAGCGTCCATAGGCTACGGTAACCGCTTAACACCAGGCGGGCCGTATGCTTTTATACCGACTTGTGACGATGCGACCTCTCCCATTTCAATAATTGCTTCTATTACACTGAAAAAAATGATCTACAAAACTAGTTATGTAAGTTGACGTTTTGTTGTCGGGAAACTAACTTTAGTTGTCGGGAAACTAACTTTAGTTGTCGGGAAACTAACTTTAGTTACATTTAATCAAAAAATTTAGAAACGAACAAAAACTATGTTACTGGTAAGTTTAGTTCGCAAGTCACTCTGTTTAGGTTAATGGTCGTAAAATTTTGTGTTACTGTTAAATAAAATTTTGTAGTCACTAGTAGTTTATTCTTTTCAGTGTATTCAATTTCAAATGTTCAAATTTTAAAATTTATGAATGAAGAATGTCTTGGAGGGGATTTCTCCCCTATACAAAGCAAAATGGTTTAGGGCTTCAGTAGTTTAATTGAGGGGGCGTGTAAAAGGTTCTATATACAATTGAACTACTGGCAAGTTATCTATGTAAAGTATTACGAGTATAATGTATGATAGGTACCATGGTATAAGTATATCATAGGTACCTAATTCAAATGTGAAAGAATCTGTCTATATTAATTGTACCGCATGACGTATCTAACAAAATATTATTTATTATATTATATAACTGATTAACTGCGTTTGCTTTGTATAGGGGAGAAATCCTCTCCAAGAGAATGTCCATCAGACATTCATTCAACTAGGTCATTATTGAGAACCAACTCATTACATGTGGACCAGTTGTAAAGTGAAATAAAAGTCAATGTTGATATATTTATTATAAAAGTTTAAATGTCCTAATCTTGGACTTATTTACTTAATGTGATATGTTTTACCAGTGCACTTTCAATTTAAAGATTTAACATACTAGAACCCAGCTGGGGTTAGTTCCATGGTTTCCTATCAACACATCCCTGTGTCCCAAATGTTGTCTCTCAGTAATAATACCTATACAAGTGTTTTATATCATATTTTCTTTGCCATTGTTTGCCATAGCTCTTACACAATTAACTATATGGAAGACAGTCATAATTTTCATTTTCTTCAACTGCATTATCTACTACTTTGAATGCTCCGGTCGTAGGCTGATATTAGAGCTGATAGCCAAGCCAACCAAGCCACGTCGTGACAGACTTAATTGTATATTATAATTTTTTATTTTACAATAAAAATTACACACTACCTACGTAGTGTGTAGTTTTCTTTGCATGTTGAAATTTTTTTCTAATGTTTTTATGCATCGAATGGCGTGCAGAAATAAAATATTTTTCATTTTCATTCATTTCATTTCATTTCATTTTCATATATAAAAAACCTTTTCCGTGAATTGTTAACGTGGGCATCTGCTGTGTCTTTCACGTCTATTTACAATTCGAGATGTATTTTTTCTACGACTCACGGATGGACGGACTGACCAATCTATAAAGGTTTCTTGTTTGACACTCTTATTTTTCTATATATCTTTGTTTCCCCGCACTTTATCTTTTGTACCCTATACGTACGTTTATCGTATAATAATAAGTAAATTATCATATACAGGTGTTGTTTTGGTCGGCGACAAGTGACCCAGGAGCGTTAGTACAAAATATATATTCCCCAAAAATGGACTTAATTCCATTAAATACTGTAAATATTTTGAGATACCTTATTCAATTTGAAATAAAATTACCGCAAAGTATGGTTACTAGGCACGTGCACAGACTAGAGCTAGGCGCAAGCCGCCATTGCCCCACCCCATTACTCCCTCGTACTCCCGTTGAGTATTATGTCTACACTTTAGCTTATTACATGATTTAAAAAAATATATATATATTATTAAAAAAAAAGTATTTTTTTATATTTTATTAGCACCTGTATCATTTGTATTATCGACCCTGACGTTGCACTCAAATTCGACGATGTTTTACTGTAATCACGATCAAAAAAATTTCACTTAGGCCCGGTTTCAATAATTTACGGATCGGTATCGGTTAAGATTTATTAAAATTAAGACTCTTATATCTTTACTAATAATGAAGCAACGACCTCAAAGCTTTGCATATCAGACTCTCCCGTGGAAGTAGCTATCACAGGTAAAATTAGCTTACTAAATGATCTATATGCCCAGTTTGGCAATAAAAAAACCTACCATTGGTAAGCAAAACGATTCGTTTTTGTTTATTGAAACCGGGCATTAAATAATTCTTTTCGCGATTTCAGTATTGGTTCCATAGTATAACATTTTTCATCTGTATAAACTAAACGATGTAACTATGTAGTAAAAATATGTAAAACCTATAGTAAATATAATAATTCACAAATTATCGTACGATAATGTAAAAATTATGTTTTTTTTTTGTATTTTTACCTTTCATTGACGTCAGATCTAGCATTATTTAAATGAGATTTATCCGTAAACAAACGAGTGTAAAAAAAACGCATCTATTGTGCGCACACTATGATCTATGAATTCTTACATACTTTGTTATAAGCTTCACTAACGACTTGCGCCGACTTTGCGTGGACTATTGCAATATAATGGCATAATTCTCGGACAATAACTTTATATCTTCATTGATATGTATCATATCGCGTATACATATCGCGTGAAAATCAAAAACAAATGACCGTTAGTCCAAGTCCTATGCCCGGTTACTATAAACCAAAACGAATCGTTTTGCTTACCAATGGTAGGATTATTTATTACAAACTGGGCATATAGATCATTTCGTAAGCTAATTCTACCTATGACAGCTACTTCCATATGGGAGGGACTGTTATGCAAAGCTCTTTGCTCCATTATTAGTAAAGATATAAGAGTCTTAAGTTTAACCTTGCTGAGTTTCTTGCCGGATTCTTCTCAGTTGAAGGCGGAGTTCCGAACTGGTGGTAACTTCAGTAAATGTGACCTTCATAAGTGCCCTTCTGGGGCCTAAATTGAATAAATGGCTTTGACTTTGACTTTGAACCGATAACGATCTGTAAATTATAGGAATCGGCCATTATACAAATTAGAATCCATTGTAATATTTAATTTTAAGATTTTAAAATAAAGAAGACATAATATTTATAAATAAAATTATCCGATTGTCTTTTTATTCAGTTACTTATATTAAATAAACAATAGTTAATAAAATACTTATTTCTATAATACTTTTAAAATATATTAACTTAATTCTAAAATTATTTGTACATTTCATATAATCGCAGGTGTAATATTCTATCCAGTCTAACAACAGTATCAGCTGAGCTGTATATTATCTGATGGTAACAGGAATGCTGCAACCGCTCCACCTGGAAAAGTAAATATTTTATATTATACATAATATTATACTGATTTTCGTATTTTAGCATACGTGTTATAACATTTAAGGAATCAGAGCCAAAATTTCAATAAATATAGATTGGTCTTTTTGTGAATTCGTCCATTAGAATTGACTGATTGATTAGAATATCGTGAAATTGCTAATTCAAAATTCAACATTCAAAATTCAAAATCATTTATTCAAATAGACCTTCGCAGGCACTTATGAAAAGTTTGACTCTAATACTCTAATACCGGTTCGGAAGGTTGCATTTGCTGAGAAGAGCCGGCAATAAACTCAGCAATTACTCTTTTCAAAACAAATATATGTGAACGTGCCAGCTTTAGTAACCAACTCAAGCTGGCACGTTCACATTTTACTATGAAGGTGGTAAGCACACTAAGCGTTGACTACATACTACACTCTCAATTAAATAATAACTTACTAAGAACCAAACCGGCAGCTCCATACAAAGCCACGGAGCAATGTTCAGTCATGGCGCCACTGACGATGTTGGTGCCAGCGAAGGCGCTCAGTCTTGCCACCATCATGCCTAAGCAGGCCACCATGCCTCTGGCAAAGGAATAGAAAATATAAATCAATAAATTAATGGAGCAGTTGATTACTGAGATAAATGTAATATATTCTGCTCTGAGCATCGGATATAAAATAGATTTTAATTTTAGGATAAGGTAAAAAAATTAAAATCTTAGCAGTGGAAAGTTGTTTTTGTTTTTGAAAGCTGACTGATAGACAACATACAGTCTAAACCGGTAAACCTGAAGATGTGAAATTTGGAGACTCCTGACCAGCAAAGAATACCCCATCGAGATTTAAGTAACACTTTTTTATTATTATTGTGCACTAAAGAATGACACAGTCTCTCGGTTGATCCAATAACTACAGTTGGTGAGCACAAGCCACCCGTACGGGTTAGCTACTTACAATTTATAATCCGCAGGTGCACAAGTCTACTAGAATAAAATTGTGTTCCAATGAATAATAAGTAGTGGAAAAATTAACAGATTTGACAGTTTTCGTACTCTACCAATTCGCTCAATGGCGTGGCAATGGAGCCGTTATGGGATCATATCAAATTGCATTTTTGATCCTGTAGAATTGCACACACAAGTGCAATTGTTCAATTAGTCTAGAATCCAGTCAGGAGGTTACGCTTTCGCATATACAAATTTGATTCTAGTTTGAGTACAGAAGGTAGCCTTTGTGTAAAGAAGTACATACAGGTACAAGATCAAAATCAAAATCAAAAAGTCATTTATTCAGTTTAGGCCCTAGTAAGGCACTTATGAACGTTAAATTGGTACATACAGTTCAATTTACCATCGGTTCGGTAAACACTTAAACTGAGAAGACTCCGGCAAGTACTTATTATAGATTAAAATCTCACCTGTAAGAAGTAGGATACAAGTCCACAAAGTAAGATGAGATGACTCCGAAGACCATGGCAGTGGTGAGGAATATGAAGAAGAGGACTAAACCTGAGATTGGCTCTCCCGTGTTGTCGATCGCTATCGCAGCAGCTGCGGCTATCACCAGAATCGTTATTGTTAGAATCTGGTGATACAAATAATATTTTAGTTTTCATGATGCAGCGTGTGGCCGGTTGCTCATTGGTTCTAATGTGTAAAACTAGCTTTTCATGCAGTCTTTTTTTTATTTTAGTCCCATAGCATTTCGGAAAATCCTTTCTCAGTACACATTGTAAGTAGAAGCTAAGTTACGAGAGAGTAGAGCTAAATTCTTGGTCATTGAAATTCGAAGAAATTTTAAGGTTCTGTGACCAGGCCTAAGCTCTGTATTGATCTACATGATGATTGACAAATCAGTCAGGAAAATGTACACTAAAAAAAATGATCTACAAAACTAGTTATGTAAGTTGACGTTTTGTTGTCGGGAAACGTAACTTTAGTTACATTTAATCAAATAATTTAGTAATGAACAAAAACTAGTTCTGTTACTGGTAAGTTTAGTTCGCAAGTCACTCTGTTTAGGTTATTGCTCGTCAAATTTTGTGTTACTGTTAAAAAAAAAATTGTAGTCACTTGTAGTAATTTTTTTTTCAGTGTATGTCAGCACTTTGTAAGGCAGATGGGCCACCTGTGTAATTAGTTACCGCACCCACGACAATGCTCTATTGGTAATGAATCAAATATTTAACACAATAAACAAATAAATTAAAAAAATTACCTTTCTTTTGCCGGCGCACTGCGATATTAGAGCATTGAGTAGGAAGAAGGACAAGCCGTGTGCGCAGCCTGCCCAAATAGTGTTGTCCATCACTGTGCCCTTACATTGCGATACATCCTGGAGAAAATGGTAAAATTAGTAGGCTAGTAAACTTAATTATCCTTATGTAGTGACCTATAAGAATGTTAGGTAATTTAAAATTACTCGACTTCCTCGAATACCACTACACTGATTTTAATTCAGATTTCCCAATTACCTCGAAAATTATTTGAGACAGCACTATGTTCCTAGCATGTATATTAAGTTAACACCTAGTATCGCTAAAGAGGTAAGGAGAGGTGTCAGTACTGAGAACCATAGAAGATGTCTGTGGTTTGTTTAAAAGTCGGTTCCATAAATATAAGAGACATCTCTTTCTCATCCTTTTTCAATTACACCCTGTTAAGGCGGGTACTGACCGGCGTTACGGGGCGCAATGTAACGTGTTACACAGCGAGCGTTCGTGCATTCAGTACGAGGAAACAGGGCGCTCGCAACAAACACAGTAGCACACGGCGTAACAATCGTGCTCGCTGCGAATGGTAAATTGCGCCCCGTAACACCGGTCAGTATTTTTTTTTTTTTTTTTTTTTTTTTTTTTTTTTTACTATGTATAAGCCTGTGTTTGACCACAATCTCACCATGGTAAGTGATGATGTGGCCGAAGGTGGTAAGCACACAAAGCCTCCACCTTTAATCCCAACGAGAGTCAAATCAATATACCTGACTAGCGTCACTGGTTTCTGTACTATTACCAAGCTTGAGGAGGTCACAGAAATGAGCATCAGAGCCGCTGACAGCGTAAGACGTGAAGAACACGTTGAAGATAGTCGGCAGGATGATTGCAAAACTGTTGTTCCTGGAAAATAAAGTATAAAAGATAATAAACAGCCACTTGATATTTTCTATGTTGGTACTAGAGATAAAAGCATAACCCCCTTACTCATAAAGCGCTATTTAATAATATATTGTTTAAATGGTCACGTAAATAATGTCATATTGTTGGACAATGACAATAGAGTGACGTTATTTACGTAACCCTTTAAACAGTATATTAGTTGAATAACTTTTTATGAGTAAGGGGATAATTATTAGTTAGTTTATTGACTTTGAGAATTATGACCACCCCATTGAATTATTGACCACCCATTGGGATTAACGCATATTTTGTTGCGTTGACAATAATTAATTTCTTAATGAAAATCTTTCATAACAATTTGTTTCTTATAACGTGAACATGATATGAGGTGGTAAATTTTGAAAAAGAAAAAAATATTAATAGGATGATAACCATAGAGAAGAGATAAAGCGAAAGAAATAGATTGTTTGAGTAATTGTTTGAGTAGGTAGGTGCGAAAGGAGTTAATATAGATATGACAGTTAACACTGCACCGATATTAGATGATTGGATACAAAGCAATGTAAACGATGATTTGAATTTAGCCATTACTTACGCAATATAAACGACGAAAGTTAAGTAATACAGCAACATTGTTCTTCCAAGCAATGGAGGCTTGAAAAGTGGTGCAATTTGATTCCATAGGGAGCGGAGAGAAAATGTCCCAACTTCATCTTTGTTACCATCCAATAAATATACCTGTTGTACCTGGAAATTAAATGAGGACAAATGAAGAATTATTATCTAATAAATAATATGTGAAATTATTTTTAATGGAAGGAAAAACAAACGAAGGAAGGGAGAGGTAGAAGAAAAGTATTCTAATTTGAAGGACTGTTAAATACATGGAGGCCTTGAAAATGATAAAATAAAAGAGAAATAACAAATAGCGGTTACCAACTTGGATTCTGAGTCGTTATCATCAATAATTATTTTAAGAAAAGTAAGTCTCTCAAATCATGTGCCAGGTGTATTTCCCAATTCGACCAAATTAGGCAATGATTTTAAAATGTATACTTGATTAATGCTGGATTTTAACTTACAGGAAACTTCTCAGCATCTCCACCATTCGCTAAATAGATTCTTTTCAGCGCTTCAACAGCTTCGTCAGCCCTGCCAACGTTAGCGAGGAACTTGGGACTCTCACTGAAGTAATGCAGCATCAGAGCCCCGAGCCCGAGCGGTAGAGCCATGACAAGGGTCAGAAGACGCCATGGACGATACACGATCCCGATCATTGGAGTCGAAAAGTCTAGCTTCATTATGAGGTAGCCCCAGACTGGAAATAACTATAACTATAATACAAAGCAGATTTACGATGTGATTTTTAGTAAGTCATTAAAGGTACGGTAACCGCTCACCAGGTAACCATATGATTGTTACCCGACTTTATCTGAATATATCTGAATTGTATTTGTGTAATTCTTTTGCCATAAATTGGCCCTACCGGGTTTGTGGCAATATTCTTATTTTCTCAGATATTTATGTAAGTTGCAAATGTAAAGCAAGTAGGCCTTAAATACTTTATAAGTTTATAGAATTTGGCATATGTGTCCGTATCATTCGCGATAATTTATTTACATCGGTACAAAGTGCTGATTCACAATTTTGGATGAGAGCTACAAAAACTGATGGATCATCTCTAGTCTTCTAGGTATTGTCACATGTACTTAGGCCTGCGTTACTGAATATCAAGAATAAACCTTATGGTATATGTGTAGGTTCATCATTATATTGTTTCAAACTCGACTCAAAACTGGATTGCCTCGACATTGCTTGATGTTCTAAAATACGGATCATGGTACTTTTGGTCACGTCATCAATCATGGTAAGATTTTGGTAAAACGCAGTTCTTTGTAAAAGAAACCTACTGTAATAAAGAGTAGGTGTAAGCATCAGGGCACTGGTGATGAGCAGCATGTATCGTGCTCGTACCTTGACACCACAGCACTCGCCGAGGAGAGCGTAAGTTGCAGACTCAGCTGCACTTGACCTGAAATCAAGAGCATTGATATCGAATAAGCTGAAAGCTCGATGAAAAGTGAAAGAAAACACGGTGATGGGATACTCTTAATACACGGCTATCTGATGCGCCGGAGCACGCAATTGTTGTCAGTGCGAAGAGTATGTAAAATAGTATATATTTTGTAATGAATCTAAACTTGTTTTGAAAAGAGTAATTGTCTGAGTTTATTGCCGGCTCTTCAATACACTTTTACTCACATCACATACATCGATTTACTTTTTTGTTATTCAATAGTTCTTGTAGAATTAACAGTGAATACATTTTTCACCTTACTCCCATGTGACGGTAGCGAAACGACCAAGCCACATATTTTGACTACGGTGTGTAGAGTTTGTGAAGATAGGGCTTTTAGAGTAAGTGCATGTAGAGTTATAAGCTTGGCTCTACATGAGATCTGATAACTTTTTGAAAGTACGAGCCATATGTCTTGGCGGCAACATTTTAAAATAAAATGTTTTTGGTAGGATTAGAGTATGTCTTTTCATATGTGCCTGCGAAGGTCTATTTGAATAAATCATTTTGAATTTGAATTTGATGAAAGCACAGAACTTATATACTACATGCGTCCTACAACTTTTTTGTTTTAAATACTTACTTTATATACATAACTAGCTGTCTCCCGCGGTTTCACCCGCGTTCCCGGGATAAAAAGTGGCCTATGTCCTTCTCCATACTATAAGGCTATCTGCCAAATTTCATCGTGATCTGTTGAATAGTTAAGGCGTGAAGGCGTAACAAACAAACAAATAAACTCACTTTCGCATTTATAATATCAGTTAGGATTTCAATTTTTAAAACTATTGCGTTGCACCAAGTTTTTTGAATCAATATATTTTTATTGAGATCCAAATGTATTCGGGTCAGTGTTTTGATAGAGAACATCAAGTCCATGTTAGAAGATACTAAAGATAAGTTTCCCTTGAGAGAAATCTGTCTAATCTACACATGTTTAGATTTTGAAGATATCTTCAAAAGATTCAAAGCCGTCTGATAATCTGATAAACTATTGGCACATCAATTTCATGCGTATGATAGTGAAAATAAACACTTATCTATTTAAATGCTCCAGATTTGAATGCTTTACTTGTCTCTGAGCATAATAAACTGTATTTGGTAGGTACATGGAATTCTTTATGACTGCAATTTAACAGTTTATCTGTAGACATAATAATAAAGCTACTAAAAAGCACAATACAATGGAATCTTAAATATCATTGATCTGAATAAGTTACTAGGTATTTTGGATACTATCTACATATTCATTAGGATTATTTGGGATGTCCATTGTCCACCCCATGTCCCATAGATTAAATTACTTGTATCCAGCCAGCATCTCCTAGCGACTCAAACCAGAATAGGGATTTTATTCACTTCACTGGGTTTCATTTAATTAATCTTGCCAGTTCATCTCAGTTGAAGGCTTATTTATAAACCGGTGGTATTTTCTGGAGCATCAATCTTCATACCTGCCGTAGCCAGCCCTTAACTGAATGGTTGACTTTGAATTACAAGGTACGACGAAGCTCATCAATAGTATAGGTAGACCTGCAAGTGGGGAACCATCTGGTGTCTATCATAACCTAAATAGTGTAAAAACTATTAATACTCACAAAGCGGATCCTATAAACCGTAACGCAGCCAGAACCTGCCAGTTTGGAGCAAAACTACTAAGAACTGAACTGACAAAGCTCCCGCACATAGCCCACATCAGCACCAACTTCCGACCTCTGGTGTCTGACAAGTATCCCCATGGATATGACATCACTATTATACCTGGAATTAAGAAATAAATTCATAAGATGCTGATGCTGATCTGAAAGAATACAGAAATAAGGAATACGAATACGGAAAAGATATTACAGCTTTAGATAGTGCCAATAAATCGTAAGGTTAAGAAGAGTAAATTAAAGATAAGAACAAGAAAGCTGCGTATGACCCTCATGTGAAAAATCTGTCGCCAACATGTATCTACTGGAGGTGTACATCACCATGTGTTCTTATAGGTAACCATAAAGGCTTCCTTCTGAACTTTATGTGCTTACCAACTTTAATATTTCTTACCACGGCGAAATAATGGTCATACCTAAGCCTACAACATGATTAAAAAATATCAATAATACTAACCAGCGAACGGCATCGACGATAGGATTCCAATCTGATTGAGAGTCAAACCAAGGTCACAAGTAGCAGCTGTGACGATGATGCCCAGTCCGAAGATGTCAATGCCCATAGCAATGATGACCATGAAGCACGCAAAGAGAAGGCCGATGTTGTAGGTGCCGTGGCCTGTAGACAATGTTAATCAAGAGTAAACGATGTCATTGCAATGTGGCTTTTGGCAATTCTAAGAGAAAGGTTAAGAATTTGATTACCACAATAAGTTTGAGTCAGTTTGTTCCAGCAGCTGTACTAGTAGCTAGTTTCCTTCTAGGTTTTGCTGCCCATCTTCTGGGACAACCTACTTGAGAAGTCTCTCAATATTAAAATACAATCATAAGCAATTGAATATTCTGTATTCTGAGGAAAAGGACTTCATCATTCATCATGTTACAATCTTTTTATTTTTTATTAAAAAAAACATTTTTATTATCAAATTTTGTTGTAATTCTTACTGTTGTTTCAGTTCAACGGTGAACATAACATTATTAGAAACTGGTTCAGTGTTATAATTATAATCACTAACAACGATGTCATCTGTTAAATTGAATATTTATTCTCTTTTTGTAAACCCTTGTGTAACATTAATTAAATATTACGTTACATGTATTCCTTCTCAGTGAAGTTTATGGTAGTGTTTTATATTTTCGGTGACAAATGAATAATTAGCATGAAAGAAGAATGAATAATAATGAGGATCAAGTAATTCTTAAGAGCAAAACTACAATTTGTTACGACCCAACTCGACATTAAAGTAACAGATCATTTAACATTAGAGTATCCTCTATCGAATAAGGCTTTACTGACGTGGAAAGTCTTCACTTAATATGTGAAGCCTAAGACATCGATAATAATAATGTGTATGTACATATCCATTTAGGCATAGGATCACGCCAATGGCGGAACAAAATACGACACCCCGTGCGAGCACTCGGCGCTACCCGGCAAAACGAGTTCAAAGAAGAAGCAAATAGATGTCCAAATTCATATATTTTTGATATTTTTTGCTTTTGTACATTATGAAATGGAAACTACGTATATATACGAATCATAGCTTTGATTTTTGAAAAGCAAGCGATCTTAAAGATCCCAGATTTTTTTAAGAGACAGCAGCCTTAACGAGTGCTCTACTAGAGGATTCATATCCCCACGCCATACAAAAGAACCAGTCGTCTGATCATGAAATCCACAAAGAAAACTTGCTTACACGCTGCAGTGTCACCCGCACTCCTCTATTTTACGCTTTTATGGATTGAGCCTTGAAAATCCCATCCATAGTTTTTGGATATCTTCGTAATATGATACATTTCAAATGCCTCGTTCTCGCGGTTTGAGCTGTGCATTAAATTTGTCTATTTGGGCGCTTACTTGACGACGCCGGGAGAATTTTCGCATATTCGGACACAACTTTTTGCTCCCAACTCCTTGGGAACACCAAAACAGTGGAATCGTATACTCTCTCGGCGTCGGTGTTTCTGACTCATATAATTTGGATATCAAGGTGAATAGGATTTCTGTGCGCATTAAATCTTCATTTTCGACCTGAGTGAGTCTGAAGCTGAATAGTCAATCAGCCAGTTTGTCCTTTTAATAGAAAGAAACAGTATCATGGACGACGAGCTCTCATTCATCGTAATATCATGTAATTTATTAATTAATACTTATTAACGATCATTCACTTTCAGAACAGCTGCTGCATAAAACCGATGCCACATGACTTGATCTGTGTGCATTCTAGCTCTCAAGTCCATTGACCTACATCACTCCTATAGTTGTATCATCTGCTCGTATATCTGTTTACTGATTAGTAGATATATTATCATCAGATATTTTCTCTATCTTACCATTTGATATTACTTAAACATCGTCTGCGTCATTATGTTAAATATTTAAACAAATGTTTGATTTTTCAATCTGTGTTTACTTTATGAATACATTAAATGAGTATACGATATTAAAGGGTTATTACAAATTACATTTTAGTAATCGATAGCTAAATTCTAAACATGGCTGTGGCTATCTATGGCATTTTTTTCTCCATCTTTGCCATAGGTTTATACCTGATTTAATATATACGAACTATACAAATATTATTTTAGAATGTACAACCATAAATATACCTACCGCCTATGTTAATTTATCGACTTAAATACAAAATCTTGATTTGGCGCTGAGGACATCTTCGAACGAACATTTCATACAAAAGTACCAATGTATGAAAAGTTCGTTCTTTTTTTTTAGATATCAGATGTGGTCCCATACTAAAAATTGATCCTAATGATGAGTACATTAACTCCAGAAAATTTGGCTAGAGGTTGAAAAGTAATCCTGTATAAACAAAAGTATTTTCTATCATCTAGTTATATACGTATTTAAACGGAGAAACTGACTGACTGAACTATCCCCGCACAGCTCAAACAGCAAGATCAATTTCCAGTAAGGGAGAGTTAATTAAAATTCCACCCCTAAAGGGGTGAAATCGCGAGTGAAGCCGCGGGACAGGCTGGTCTTAAATATTATTTTGATCTTGTTGATCTCAATCTGTTAATAACAGATAAAAAATAAGGTCATTACGCTTATCTTTAATGCCAAACGAGTCAGTTACCTTGTTTTCTGATTCGAGCGAGGGGTTTTCCTTAACTCTTGATCTTAGCATCCTTTCAAGATGATTTTTATTGTTATAATCATCAAGGTCATTGTTAATTAGAGATATAATTATAATATTTATAATTAATATTGTTAAATTGTAATTGTTGTGAAATTGCCCTGCAGATAATTAAATTAATTGTTTACAATACTAAGGTTATAAAATACAACAACCCTGTAAGATTACTTCTATCTCATAATAAGGAAAATGCACGCGCTGTTATTAGACAAGAAAAGATTTTTTTTATTAGTCTTAAGCTAAGGTATATTGTGAATATTATGTTTTATAAAATTACATATGATTGTATGTAGCTGTATTATTGTTACTGTATTATTATTTTATTCGTGGTAATGGAATGAACTAGTTCAGGGTTCCATCCGCTTTGAAAAGTAATCGGGGACAATGTAGCTTCTTCAGCCAAAGAATTTTCGGAATCAGATGTATAGTTCTAGAGATTACTTCTTACATCAAAATTAACAAACAATCTTTACCTCTTTGTAATATTACTATAGACACTTTAAGACCTTAATGTGATATTCGCATATTTTATTCATACTTTAATTGTATTGAATATAGAATAATAATGGCCGGTATCCTTACCTGTCAAGGCAAGTGCTTCTTCATAACTATAACACTTGGATGCTACATTATTATTTTCTTTCTCGTGCATCTCTATATCTTCTGGATCACCGGATTTATCGTAACTCTCGTTTATTGACGCCATTTTTGTTTACACTAAAACTTATTTATTTATCACAGATGTTGAATTGTTTATTTTGTGTCAATAACCTTTTTATCACAACTCAATAGTTTTTTTAATATTGTTTTTTTGTTAAAAACATTATTAAAAAAACTATTGAGTCAACATTGTTAATTATTTTTGGTATTTTTTTTTATCTAATGAGATCAACTTTTATAAAATTGTTTTTTACACGACGCGATTATATTTTTATTTTTAAATACGTCATCCAGGCACAAAAACTTTGCATCAACTGAACGTTCCAATGTTTTAGCGTGACGATAAAGAAGGTCATGTTATCGCACAAAAGATGGTACGTCTCGTCTCAATGAATCTAGAGGACGGTTTACATCGTTACGAAATAAATTCAAAATTCAAAATCATTTATTCAAATAGACCTTCGCAGGCACTTATGAAAAGTCTGACTCTAATAGTCTAATACCGGTTCGTTATTATACAAACGACTTTTTATTAGGATGTAGTTATGTAGGATGCGAAAAGAGTATACTGAACCAACCGGTTAAGTGTATGTACGATCATAGACCATCATAGGGTTCCGTAGTACTTTTAATTTGGAAATAAGTTACTATGCGCTAGTAGTTAACCTAATAGTTTACAAATAAGATGGCTGTGACATACAAACGGACGGACATACAGACATAACGTAAAGGGTTCCTTGTGAGAATACCGAACCCAAAGAGGAATCAATGAGTAAGTAAAGGGTAAGGTAAGGGGACGCATTGTCATGGAGTTATTTGGAATGTAAATGAATGGTAATTTGTATGGATTTTGTAATGAAAATTTAGTTATTTAAGAAATGTATTTTTTTGGTCGTTTTTTATTTTAGGTATTATATTATTATAGGTATATTACAATCAATCAAGTTGTTTATTCAAGAATAAGAAAAATTGTTTTTATTAGTTGAATCTTTGGACACATTTTTATCTCATTTTTGTCTCGTTTTTTTTTTTCTCTATGTTTTTTTATCAAACAAGCAAACATCTTAGTCCGAGCACAGGGGTAGGCTGAAAAACAGCGTAGTGTGCATAATCTAAACGTGTACGCTACATTCGCTGAGCTTACCCTATTGCCATATTTTATATGTATATTATATTGTACCTAATTTTAAGCTTGTTTGTTTGTTGTAATTTGTTACTTATCTTGTGTAAATAAATTCCCCGTACCCGTCTCGTTATTATGTAAATGGCCCTTCAAACGAATAATTATATTTTCCATTGTATATTATCTATTTTTGTTTCTTAATGGTAATATTTAATGCCTTAAACTCTTTTGTTAGATACTGTGTTATATTTTATGGCATACAGGTAAAAAATAAAACTATTATTTTTAGCTATTTAAACCTTTTCATTTATTCATTCATTTATTCATTTATTAATTGCTTCATGTTTGTTAAATAGTTGTTACATTATTAAGTAAGTCCAGAACATGAGCCCTGCAAGGGCATTGCAACATTAATTAGTAAATTAAATGGTTAGTTGGTACATAGTTCATATACATTCTGAATTATAGTTCATTATTAGGTATATTAATTAGTATTTAAATAATTTATTTATAGTAATATTAGTTTAGGTTACATATTTTAGACATAATTTTTAACTTGTATATACATTATAATTGAATTTTATTATTACACGTTAATAGGTATGATCGCGAGAATGATCCATAATTTTAAAGTTTCATAAATATTTTTGCTCCATTTTATCTACCATAAACTCTTCAATTGAATAGTAGCATTTTTAATAAGGTAATCTTTCAATTTATTTTTTAATGTTAAATCCTTGACTTCATTTTTAAGATGATTTGGTTGTATATAATTATCGATTTATAATATGAGCCATTTTGATACATTTTGAGCCGGAATTATTAGTTGGTTTTTACGGCGCACATTTTTTGTCGTTTCAAACATTGATGCATTTTTCCTAACAAATAAGGCAATTTCTAAGATGTAGATGGAAGGGAGCATGAGCATTTTAAAGTGCTGTCTACAGCTTTCAGTTTGCCGTATATTTTCTATAATGCGAATGCATTTTTTTTGCACTACGAACCTCATAGTTTATTAAGTCTGACTGACTAGTTATTATTTTACTAGATTTTCATAATGCATCTTTTGGAAATAAGTACTTCCTTCTTTACCAGCCATTTAGTTCCAAGGATACAATTTTCTTTTTTTAAGCCCCTTATTAAATACAATAGTATCATTTTTCAAATGCAGTAGATATATCATTTGTTCAACCGAAAACAAATCACAGACGTGACTGATTGATTGAGAAGTAAACGCAGACCGTATACAACTGGTTATTAAACCATGAAATTTGGAGGTTGTCTTCCTAGCAACTTCGGGGATACCACAAGGATCGCATTTGGGGCCATATCTTTTTAATGTGTTTATTAATGATATATCGCAATGTTTTCTAAACTCAAAATTTTATCTTTTTGCTGATGACTTCAAAGTGTGTAAATCAATTAATTCAGTCAACTACTCGATTCTTTTACAGATGGACCCAATACATTAATACATCAATAAGGGTCACTTCACACCGAGACGCGGCGTGCACTTTTTAGAATAGCGATACAATCGAACTTTATTTAAAGGTACACATTTCAGAGAGAGAATTCATTACCAATGCAAACTTAAGATAAATTGTAGGCGGTTGATTAAACATTGAATATAATACGCCTGAATAAAAAGAAGAGAAATAAAATAGATATAAAACATTGCTGTACAAGATATTACAGGTAGATGGGGCACTGCGCTCTTTTATAAATAAATCACATCAATTTTCTTTATTACATTCAAGGAGCTCTTTTGTTATATTTAATAACATTTATATGTTATATGTAAAACGCCCGAAATTGTGGCCAAAATCAAAATCAAAAAGTCATTTATTCAGTTTAGGCCCTAGTAAGGCACTTATGAACGTTACATTGGTACATACAGTTGAATTTACCACCGGTTCGGAATTCACTCTGTTCCCGAGGATTTCGGTTGACTGCACTCTTTAAAAAAACGATAGATAAAGTTTTTAATCAGACACCCTCATGTTCGACCTTGGCTAGCTGATGAGCTGGTTGTAGAAGCATGTAACATGTTACCTCGATCAGGTTTTACAGTTTTATAAAACTCCATTAAAGGTGTTAACAAGAAATAAAACGAATATGGGAAATGTTTTTATTAAACTAAATACTTATATTCTACATAATATCAATCTTTTTTGTGATAACTGGACTGGGTATTTTTTAAATTATTTTTACTAAAACTTACTTGACAAATATTTGTAAACATTATTGTATCTTTCGGTTACAAACTACAGATTTAGAAGAAAAGACGAGATACTGCTCTTCATAAATGATATGAACCGAGTGTCCTATTTTTTTTTTTTTTTTACTATTTATAGGCCTGTGTTTGACCGCAATCTCACCATGGTAAGTGATGATGCGGCCGAAGGTGGTAAGCACACAAAGCCTAGAAGGAACTGGCTCTCAAGTGCAGCTGTCGGAACACACAGATAGGTGCTTGGCGACAGATTTTCAACTTGAGGGTGGTAGCCAGCCAGGCGGGTACTACAAAGTATCCTACCACCGTGCTATGGTTTCCTCACGATGATTTCCTTCACCGAAAGCTCAAGCTCATTGTAGGATTCGAACCCGGGACCTTCGTCTCGGTATCCGACGTCACTACCACTGAGCTATCATCGCCTTAAAAACCACCAGCGATGAAATGAAATATCGACTCGGCTAATATACACTCGGCTCGGTAATGATACACTACTTGAGAAGTGTTTACAGTTTAAAATGGCATTGACTTTCAAAGTAGGAACACCGTGGTTGGTGCATTGCACCTATATGCCGCTCCGCTTGTACGGACGGTTGGCGTCGTTCTTATTTCTTAATTTTGTCTGGTGGCAATAGACAGGATATTACTACAGTACCTAGAAAAAAAGGATTATTATTTAAAAGGCTCATAAAAATGGTGTCAATTGAATACGTCGAAAAGCTACTTACTGAATAGATATGCGCTACAGAAGTAGAGAGTCATGCCGCAGTGAGAGGTAATGAAAGCACCCACTAGGTTGACACCAGCTAAGGCACTGCTCCTTGCCACCATCACAGCAAGACATGCTGCCATGCCGCTGGAATTTATAAATTGATGTGAAGAAGACAGGTCGCTGCTCTAGTGGTCGATCCTCTATTTTTATTTTGACACCAGAAGACATATTCATGTTGGGCCTTTTCCGAAAGTGCCGACCAGAAGAAAATTTTGCTAGATATTGTTGGATCATTTTGATCAATTATTGTTATGACACGAAAGTTGTAGGATAATTTTCATTTCAATCCCACTAAGACAAGCTTATCGCATTCACCACAAATAAAACCCCATTTGATTTGGCTCCATAATTCTAAAACACGTCCCTCAAAATCACGAAGAGCATCGGGATATATGACGTGGACGTTTCTAGTAACGTTTTATTCGGTAGTCACTCATAAGACAAGTTTGTGCTGGCATCCAAAAAACTAGATGTATTACTCAATAGAGTGTAGCAGTAGTTCACATCGGGAAATAGCCAGGTTTTCATATCCATTAGTTTACCCTTGAGTATCAAAATATACACCAAATGTATGAAAATTACGATTTTTCGACAAACCCTTTTAACAAGTCATAGAATGACCCTATGACGATGATGAACTATCGTATCATAACAATATAAATTGTCTAAAAAGACATCTAATAATATCTTAAAAAAAAAAATCTTAGCCGGTACTTTAAAAAAGGCCTGAAAATAAGAAGGCTTGAATGTTTTCCTTTTTTTATTCTATTTTTATTATGTATGGTGTTGCCGACCGCCAGTGATGATGTGGCCGAGGTGGTAAGCTACGAAGTTTAGAAGGGACTGGGTGATACCCGTAAGTGCTTTGCGACAGTCTTTCAACTTTTGGTGATAGCCAACTAGGTAATTACTAAACACCTACACGTTTCAAAAGTAAGCTAATGACATCCAATGTTGTATGATATTTGCTAAATAAAACATGTAAAACTAGAATCCTCAAATAAACCGGTTAAATTCTGATTAATATTTAAAGGATTGGTGCTAATTTTAATGGAGCTAGACTAAAACACGGTAGTAATTCCACTTACCGATAAGAAGTAGGGTACAAATCGATGAAGTAAGAGAAGAGAATCCCAATACACAGTTCATTGGCGAGAAGACCTAAGAACATGATAAAGCTGGCAATATTATCATTGATGAAGACAGCTCCCGCAGAGCAGACGCTTGCGACCAGGAGGATGACGATCATCAGCATTCTCTTCCTGGATGCCAACTTGGCCACAATAAACATGATGATGACGAACGATAATCCCTGTATGATACTTGCCCACACTAGGTTGACTTCTATTTTAGAATTGCAAGGCATCTGCAACAAGATTATATGAATTTGAGATTTCAGTAGTAGTTTAAAAATAGTTTTGTAGCTATTAATTAGTATTTACCAAAAAAGAAATCGGGTGTATACTCAAGATCTTTTTAAGTTGGTGCGATCATAACTTTTCTAGCACCGCATCGCTTGCCATCGATGTTCATTCTCATGTCATCAAGCCATCTTGACCGTCACAACGATTCAGTCGGACGTTCCTACTGCGGGCCATGACCATTTGAGATGGCTTCCCCCATTAACATCCCCAACCAAATCAAACCATGTTTTTAATTATTTTTGGAAAGTGCCTTCTCTTTCTTGACTTTATATCAAAGATATAGCGTAACTACTTCCTTCTCTTATAGAAGATAGGCTTCAAGATACGGTAGGGTTACATAGCTTTATAATTTAGTTGCTTACTTTTACTTTAGTTAGTTTAGTTACTTACAACACTTGTAGAGTTTTTCTCGAAGTCATCAAGCATGTTGCAGATCCCTTGCAAATGGTTCTCATCTCTAGTTCTGGTGATTCCAGTAGCGATGATGTCAGCTAAGAAAGGGAACCAAATGAAGAAGCTGTTGTTCCTGCAAAAGATCGTCAATGTCACAATGGTCTGGTAGGGTACTTTCCTACATTACTTACTTACATTTTACTTAGTACTACTTATAAACTAACACATAAATCTTCGTTCTCAAAAACCTGGTAAAACCCCAATTCAAATAAATTCGGCTACATTGCAAAGCTCTATTAATTAAAAAGAACAGTATTAGACAATCATTGAGGTTGTGGACTGAGATCCTTACAGTGGTTTTCCTATGAAAGTAGTACATCATGGGGTTCTTAAAGAAGGGTATAAAGAGATAGTTGCAGGATCTGTTTTTGAACTGGATTAGGAAGTTTTACCATCAGATTACCGCGCCGCGCCGTTACCGCAACGTTGTCCGCCATTATTTAATTGAGTTATTCCATTGACTGCCGCCAACGAACGTGCAACACGTGTTATCTCCATAGCTAGCAATGTATTACTGACAACTGTATATTATGCTATAATCAAGCGGCGGCGGTGCGTATACACAGCATAGCGGCGCGTCTGCGGTGCGATGGCGGCGCGGCTGCGGCGTCGTGTACACGAGCGCTTAGATAGTAATACCGAGCAATCCGATTCTGAAACTAGTCAGTGATTGAGTGAGATTTGTTACTGATTACCAATCACTGCATCGTGTGTTCTTAACTTGACCAATCAAAGCGCATGTGTCTTTGACTTAGCCAATCAGAGCGCATTGTCGGCGGTGGGAAATTGGCGGAATATATTGCAAGCAAAATCAACGTCATTGCGCTTCTTTGGGTTAATTGAATTGAAATATGTTAGATAGAACAACGAAATCTTGAGTTTGTTTTTGGTAAAAGTTTTATGTTTTGTAAAAAGTTTTTATGAATTATGTTAGTCATGCATGTCCCAGCGACCTGCGATATTATTATTATAATAAGTATTTTACTCTATAATCCAGAACCGGACTACTTAACCATTCATTCTGTAAGACTGTTCTTGGCCAACATTCACCCATTTATCGTAAGTGTTCATCATCAAACTTTTTACACTCGGAAGTCGATTTGTTTACCGGTTCTGTGACCTCAATTAAGAATAAGGTTCTGACTGTTATTGAATAGAATACTTACGTGCTGTAAATAGCAGCAGTCAAATAATATAATTGTAGGGTCCGGAGGAGAAGAGGAGGTTTAAAAAGCGGTACTATCTGCTCCCAAAGAGATCGGAGAAGCGGAATATCTTTCTGCCTGTTATTACCTTCTTCATCAAGTATCAGTTTCTTAACCTGAAAAAAATAGAATAAAATATAATTTTCTTCTGATCATCATATTGAATTATATATTATGGAAAAAGTGGGCGGTAGAAGGTTAGGTATCTAAAATATGAATGCTAGCAAGTACTTTCTTTCCAACAGTGAATGATATCACATGCCGTGATGAAGGTTGTCAAAACCTACGATGAATTTGTGGTTTCAGTAAAGGAGAACCTCACGAGGAAACCCTCTCCAGATCATACCAGCTTGCCAAACACACCGATTGGTTGTACATTTGAAGCTACAACTGGTAACAAAAAATCAACATAAATCTAAATAGATACCGCAAGTATGAAATCCGTATGAAAACCAAGCGTACCTATCCCTTTGTACCTACCATGTTGTCACAAGATTGATTTAGCTAGACTGGCATTAGAGCTTTAATGTGAAAATGAAGCGATCCTATTTGTCAGCCAAAACCATCCCTCGCTACACATCTCTGGTGGACATGAAGCCTCATGCGAGTCCTGTCCGCACAAAGCAGTTTCAAAAGAAGAGCATTGCTCTCCCTTTTTGCACAGCTTTTGACACGCGAAGAACATACACTCGCGTCATATATTTAGATTTATATCTGTGTAACAAACTCACTTCGCGTTTATAATATTAGCAACGATTGGGATGATTAATACATCACTGACCATTGTGTGATTGTAGTCAAACATAGCTATTTCATGCTAAAAGGACACAACATTCTACTTTATTTATTGGGTGTCAAATAAACAAACCGGATAGTCATCAATGGCACCACCATTTCGTCTCCAAATATTCCTCAAGGCATCCAAAGCCTCGTTTTCTCGACCATCATTAACAAGGAACTTGGGGCTCTCGTAGTGGAAGTGTATTAACAAAGCGCTGATGCCCAGCGGCAAAGCCAGGGTAATGGTTAGTAGTCTCCAAGGCGTGAAGGTTATGAAACCCAGGTCATAGGAGAACTCCATATTTAAAATATAGTAGGCGACACCTGAAAGTAAAATTTGGTTAACAAGGTGAAGTTTGCAAGTAGATCCGATTCAGAAAATTCTTTTACTAAAAGGAAGCTACATTATTCCTGAGTGCTAGACTTATTCTTGGAACGTGGGGGAAACCGCAGGGGACAGATAGTTTTTTCATAATGTAACATACCAACATAAGCAGCGAGACTCAAGTCCAGAATAGATGTCATAATCAAAATGAAGGGATCTCTTATCCGTTTGGCACAACTTTCACCAAGCAGGGTGTAGGTAGCTGACTGTGCGCAGCTACAGCTGTTCAAAGAAAAACATTTATCAGCGTATTTAGTTTAAAGGATATGGAGACTTCATCATCAGCCGTCGTTTGTCCACCGCTGGGCAAAAGCCTCTCGTAAAGCACACCATGGAAATCATTTTTAGCTATATCGTTATGACGACAGATCATCAAATTGTATAAGAATGTATTCGTGTGGGGGGCATTTTTTTTATATCCTAACTGACCCCTTAATCTAAAATATGTTTTCATTAATTTTTTATGACAAATGTGCGTCGTCAAGATATATCACTATTCCTTTCAAGTTTCTACGATGCTTGGTCTTCGAGTAAAACCTCTGTGACAGACGGGCGGACGGATAACAGAGTGATCTTATAAAGGTTCCGTTTTTTTCCTTTTAAGTCTGAAACCCTAAAAATACTGTAAATTCAAAAATAATAAAGACTACATTTCTGTAACGGTTTTCATGAAATTTTTTTGATCAATTGACGACAGAATGTCTAACATTAGATGATTCTTATTATTATGATGATGTCAACTATTTCCCATGTGCAAGAAAACATTAAGATTAAAATACTTGGAAAGGCACAAGGTAAAGCAGCTTAATTGTGATAGCCGTTAAGCTAGTTGGAGGCCTGGGCAGCTTGAAAACTCTAACAATAGGTTAACCACCCACCGATCAGTGGGCACGTCATTTGTGAGAGGAGGCCTGTGCTCGGCAGTGGAAAATTATGGGCTGATAATATTATACAATATACAAAATACTTACAAACTCGTGCTGATGAACTTAAGAACCGCAAGCCAGTACCAATTAGGTGAAAAGGCACTGAGGAAAGACACCAGGAAGCTTCCCCACATAGAGATATAAAGACATTTCTTCCGTCCTTTTGTGTCTGAGATGTATCCCCACGGATATGACATTACTATAGGACCTGATAAAGTGAACATGTTTATTAAACCAGAGCTCTCTGAAGAGGTCCTATACTGACAGTGGGCAGGGAACAGCTTGAAGGACCTAATGTTGTTCCTTCTGTTGCCGGTTCACACACACCCACTCCACTCCTCTCACGCCCTGTTCACCATCTCTTTTGCGTGTGAAGAAATTACTACAGGGTCGGTAATGCGCGAGTTATACTCCTATTGTAAGAGTCTTTAAAATACGGCAACCTTTTACCATCATGGCCGTATGATAATTACCTTAAAAGTATTAATAATTGGACTGTTTTACAAAAAACTTAAACCGACTTCAAAGTGCACTAAAAAGTAATCAAATCCTGATCTGATGACAATGGGACCAAACGGGAAGTGTACCCTTTCAAATAAAAAAAGAATTTTGAGAAAGAGTTATGATGTAACAAACATAAAAAAATAAATAATAATAATAATACATTCGAATTGAGAACCTCCTCCTTTTTTTGAAGTCGGTTAAAAAACGCCAGCTACTATGCGAAGTTTAACAACTTAAGACAGCTACAAAATCTACAAAATCTTACCAATAAAAGGCATGGACAGGAGAATGCTCTTCTGACTAAGGTCCAGGTTGAACTCACACTCGCAGCCATTCACGACGACTGAGAAGCCGAACATATCGATGCCCATGCCCAGGGTAGCGATGCTGAGTACTATCAGCAACCCAATGCTGTATGGGCCATTACCTGAAAGAAAAAAGTCGGGAATTAAGTATCTTCAAAAGTTAAATAAATTATAAGGCTATTCAGAAATAGATCAGGCTTTCGATGTCTGGCATGATAGTCTTATAAGCAAGCTTCCTTTGTACGAAATATCTGCTTTATATGTCTACATTTCAGATTTTCTGAGCATAATGTCTATACTAGTTGTCATAGACGGGAGCTCGTCGGATTTACTGGCAATTAATGCCGGAGTTCCTCAGGGATCAATTTTTACAGCATATTAACGATTTCCTAAAACCTAATTGCAAAAGGTACCGATCTTTGGATACGCAGACAACAGCACTGTTGTGCAAAGTTATTTTTCCAGTGCACAAGCTACCAGTTACGAAACTTTGACACTTGAACCATGGTTGAGCATATTAACCTAACTCTGCAAGCAGTCTCCGATGGGGGTAAAGCTAATCAGGTCAAGTTTAATCCTTCCGAAACACAGGCACTCCTGTGCACCATTAAAAATAGTCCTATGAACCTGATTCCTTCTTTTCAGAATATATCGGAGACGATAATTAGTGTACTCTCGATTTAAAACACAAGTCATTCACGGCTTTCTTCCACTATGGAATGAGGGATATTTGCAAGGCCCGTGTAATGAGCGTTGCATATGCTGTCTGCATTGCAATGAATAACGGTTATAGACAGCATGTCATTGATATGCATATTATGCATATATTGGAGTATGCTACAGTAACCAGTACTTACCTCTTGTACAGTGATCCTGTTAAGATCATCTAGAGAAACAGGAATTTATTTAGAATTTATTATCACGTCAGGGATTCACACGCACTTCTTTCTATGTTTGTACTGACTAATGTAATATTTATAATATGGGTGTACTTACCACCTACAACCACAAGATGATGCGGTTTAAGATGTTAAAGATTAAGCCTAATTTTTTTAGGCTTTTTGACCACATCCTCATAATCAGCCCATACTATCCGACTGCTAAGCACGGCATCCTTTCACAAAGTCATTTATTCAGTTTAGGCCCTGGTAAGGCACTTATGAATGTTACGTTAGTATTTACAGTTGAATTTGCGGTCACCTATTTAGATACCGTCCTTACTGGTGATTGCTTAATTTTGACGATCGATTAAGAATGGCTAATCAAGCTACTTCACAAATAAACTTTTCACGGTTCACTTGGACCTCAAATGTATAATGTGTAGTTAAACTGACATACGCATAATTACGGAAAACCATTATTCATAGTGTTTGTTAAGTCCTATTTCAATAAAAACAATCAAAGGAAAACCTATGAAATATTTGAAACGTGTTTTGTTTCAAACAAAATGTTTTTTGGCTTTGGTTTAAAGTAAATGAGAACAGTTGCCTCCGTATACGTGTGTGAAATAAACGAATTTCACACTTATGTATAGGTTATAGACATTAATATGTATAGGTCACCAACACGCAGCTGTTAAGATACCTGGAGGATCACGAGTTGTTGAGCGACCGACAATATGGCTTCCGCCATAGTCGTTCAGCTGGTGACCTCCTTGTGTATCTCACGCACCGTTGGTCACTCGCCATCGAGAGTAAAGGTGAGGCATTGGCAGTGAGCCTAGATGTGGCGAAGGCGTTCGATCGGGTCTGGCACAGGGGTCTTCTCTCGAAGTTACCAGCATACGGGTTTCCCGAGGGATTATGCAAATGGTTCGCCAGCTTTCTGTCCAGCAGATGCATAAAAGCCGTCGTCGACGGTAGCTGCTCCGATAGCATGGACATAAATGCCGGCGTCCCGCAAGGCTCTGTGCTGTCCCCAACACCCCAATACCTTCTGCATATCAATGATATGCTGTCTGTCGACGGCATTCATTGCTATGCGGACGACAGTACAGGGGACGCTCATTACACGGGCCGTGCAAATATCCCTCGTTCCGAGGTGGAGGAAAGCCGCGAACGGCTGCTATCTGAAATCGAGAGTACACTAACTTGTCTCCAATTGGGGTCAACTAAACCTAGTCCATTTCAACCCCACCAAGACTCAAGCCTTCACCGCTAAGAAAACCCCATGGTCTGTGGCACCACAATTCCAGAACACTTCCTTGAACATCAGTCAAAGCATCGGGATCTTTGGCGTCGACATCTCCAGCGACGTTATGTTCCGAAGTCATTTGGAGGACAAGGTTAAGCTGGCATCCAAAAAGCTTGGAGTGCTCAACAGAGCGAGGCAGTACTTCACGTCGGGGCAAAGGCTGCAACTTTATAAGTCGCAGATCCGGCCTCATATGGAGTACTGCTGTCATCTATGGGCGGGAGCTCCTGGTTACCAGCTTGGGCCTTTGGACTCGGTTCAGCGACGTGCCATGAGAATTGTTGACGATCCCAAGCTCACAAGCGGTTTAGAGCCCCTCAGTCTGAGGAGAGACTTTGCCTCCTTGTGTGTGTTCTACCGCTTGTACAACGGAGAGTGTTCTAAGGAATTGTTCGACTTGATGCCCACGGCTACCTTTCACCATCGCAACTCTCGCCATCGACGGGGAATCCATCCACACACATTGAAACCAGAATTGTTTCGAACTGTGCGTGCTAAAAGGAATTTTCTTCCGCGGACGCTCAGACTGTGGAATGAGCTCCCCGCCGTGGTTTTCCCAATGGAGTACAGCATGGGGTTCTTCAAAAAGGGTGTGAAGCGGTTTCTTCAAGGTCGGCAACGCGCGAGTGATACCCAGATTTGATACATAGATGGTGTTGCAAGCGTCCATAGGCTACGGTAACTGCTTACCATCAGGTGGGCCGTATGCTTGTTTGCCACAAAAAAAAGTACATAAACATTGTGAAATTCAAAAGCAATTTACTCGCACTGTATAAAAGATGAAGTATTACACAAATCATAATATTACATGATCAAAGATTCTGTCTGCAAAAAAAATATGTATGAGATATTAATCTCATACATAATTTTAATCGATACTTTAGGAGAAAATCGTTGTTGAATTTTACTAAGTGTATACATATAAATTATGTCCTCGACTGTACATCTCTAATCTATAAATATTATAAAACAAAGTCGCCATATATCTGTATGTCTGCCTGTTTAAACTACGCAACAGATTTTGATGCGATTTTAACTATCATTTAGGAAATTTCTCCCGGAATGTTTATACGTATAATTAATAGGTTAATAAATAGTGGAGAAAGTCCGATCTACACCCCACCTTACAGAATACCGCAGCCAAATAACTTTATGTTGTGTAAAGTTGTGTTCCTGCGCGTGAGTAAGTTGGTCAGAGCTCATACGGGAGGGGGAAAAGGTCGGTAACGCGTGAGCGATATTTCGTGTGTTGCAAGCGTCCATATGACTGCGGTAACCGCTTACCATCAGGCGGGCCGTATGCTTGTAGGTATACCAAATTAGTCGTATAAAAAAAAACATCGGGAATGGGGTAATGGAATGAAACGCGTACAGTAGAACCCAACTGATATGGCTTACCGATGTACCTGCGCAGAAGACACATATTCAAAGTGCGGGAAACGCTATTGGTCGGCAACTGCCGCCATGTTAGCGCGCGCCGTGCGGAGGGTGCGTGCGTGACTTGCGAGTGAGACGGAACTAACAGCTGCAGTGTATTATGAACCTTATAGTAGTGATCTTAGGTTGATTGTATGTTTTAAGTATTCTTTCGTTAGTCTTCGGGGCCATAAGTTCTTTTCTGTGCGAACGAAGATTCACGACGCGCCTTTACAATTGGGTACTACTGTAACTACCAGTTATCGGACCATTATGCTTGTTTGCCGACGGATGGATACGACCAAATCTCATGTAGCACCAGAGTAATTATCTGACTGTCCCGGCATATTTCAATTCTCGTATAACTTCTTCAGGGGTTTTCCATCGCAAATGTACAGTAAACGAGAATGATGAATGAATGTGAACCCTTGACAATGAGAATTCACTATTATACTCCAGCTAAATAAAGTTGACGTAAGATTTCACTTTGCACTTCTTACTTGAGAACCAAAAAAGTTTTGAGTGTGACTGGTTTTCATATTCCTTCGTTTACTCTTGAGTAACATAACGCAGTATAATATAGGCACTGAGCTATTATTACCAGAGGCGGATTATCCGTAAGGCAAACTAGGCACGTGCTAGGGGCGCGTAGTTACAAGGGGCGCGCGAGCTCAGAATTTTTAAATAAAAAAAGAAAATAACGAACTAAATGCTGATCTATAATCTAAATCTATAATAGATTATATTGCATAAGCATACTCGTATTATGCAATATTGCGCGTTTGTTGCGTCGTCGCGTCGTTCTCGAGCGTCGGGCGGGGTAGACCGATTTCAAAAATTCTTTCACCTGTATAAAGCTACGCTATTCCCACGGTAACGGGATCTACGCGGGTGAAATCGCGGGACGTTCTCTAGTGTATTCATAACACATCATCATCTGTCAACATACAAATATATTAAGGCCTATTTCCCAGAGCAGAGAGGAATCTTGAATTTCGATGATCGTTCTGTCGTACCTCTTGAGTTCTTCACAGTTATAACGTCATATTTCATTCGCGCATTAGCGTAAGTACAAGGGTCCTGGTCTACTAAAGTCTAGGGTTTGATGATACAACTTCATCGTAATTGCAAAAATAACTAGTTAAAATTTATAGTATTATGATGGCCATTTATGGCCAGTACAGGGGCGCCGATAAAGTGATTGCCTAGGGCGCTCTGGACCTTTAATCCGCCACTGATTATTATTACGTATAGAGAAGACGCCACACATCACAACTATGTTCCGTTCAAGTGAGGCCATCCAGCCACACATGTTGTTGTAGAACGATGAACGAAACACGTAAGCGCCGTAAAAAATCACGGTGTTTGCGAGAAAAATACTTCCTAAAAAGCGTTCTGATAGCGCTACGTATTTCTACTGTCTGCTTAGACGACTAACTATAGTTTCAGCGCTAAAGAGCACTTTAGTTGACCCTAATAAAATGGGACATAACCTTTGCTTATGATAGCTTCTCTATACGTAGTAATCATAGCTCAATGAATATAGATGATAAAAAGGCTATCAAAATTATAGGAGGAGTAAGTTAAAAGAGTAAAATATTCCAGGTGTTACATGACATCGTATAAAATATACTTTTAAGGTATATTTAATGTCATAATATTTTTATTTATATTTATTGTAGTTTATAAACTTTGATAATATAACCTGTAATATAATTTATTATTATAATACTAGCTTGCTGCCCCGTGGTTTCTCTCGCAATCCTGTATATGCCTTAGGGGAGGTTATCTAAGTAGCAAAAAAAACATACCTGTCAGGTTAATTGCATCCTCATAACTATACACATTCTCGTCTCTACTTTCAGAACTGATTGTCCAAACTGGTTTCTCTTTTCTATTGACACTAGTTACTGCACATAAAGTACTCACAATTTTTCTTCCTGTATTAGACACCATTTTAAATTCTATATTCTAATTTATTTACTCTTATTTTTTTATTCATACATTTTTAAGTCTATGCGAGCGTTCACGTCCGCTCTTTACAAAAATATCGAACACGTTACGTATCCCAATAAATTAAGTCTATAGAAGTCGACACATCTTATAGAGTAGCAAATAAATAAACACACACAAGCAGAAGCTTGTAAATTATGCCTAGCACACATTCAAATTCAATTGTTCGGTACTTCAATTGTTCGGTAGGTCAACAAAATAACTGCCGCTTTTTCAAAAGAAGAATTTATGTCTTGTGTGCCAGTAGCATTTTTCTATTTGGTAAGTAGCCAACTACCTAGTTGGAACAAAATAGATTGTATTGAGAATTCGAGTGCCAGAGTCGAATGTCCCTTCTTTACGTAGTAATAGTCAATATTCTAAGTGACGCTGTGGCCGATGTGGTAACCACGCATAGTGTAGAAGAGACTTTAATTCCAGCTGTTAGAACTCACTTTTTTAACTTACGAGGAAACGCTGGTGGCGTTTGTTCCATACAAACGTAATCCTCAGTTTCCTCTGGATAATGACATTAATGACACTAGAGCAATGATTATTTTACCATGCAATCTGTAGGTACACACGGCAACACATCAAGCTATACATTTCCAGTATAAGCTGATCTCGCATTGTATAGGATTTCCGTACAATGAGAGGTCAGCTTATATTGGAAATGTATAGCTTGATCTGTAGCCGTGTGTACCACTGTATGTCCCTCGGTTGTGTTTTTGGCCATAAATTAATTATTATAAGAATTAGGAGCCATCTAAAATCACAAAAGCTGACCATTTTTACTGCCCTTATCAGACGTCAAGCAAACAAATTTGACGAATATAAAAAATAAAAGGAAAACCGACAGACATAGCCAAAGCCCTTCTTATTACTATTCTTAAAAAAAATCGATCCAGTATAAGAGGAGGAAACTGGGGTTACGAAATAGCGATTTCGTCTATTTTAAATAGCTATAATCGATCCAAGCTGCAGTTGTCTCTATCGTCCCTCATACATTTATATCCCAGCAACAGCGCGACAGCAATAGATTCGTTATATACCTATTTTTCAAATTTCTTGCAGCCATCCTTTCCTCTTAAGTGTGGCTAGGTAGGCGGATACTATGAAGTACCCTACTTCCGTGCTATGGTTTCCTCCCAATTTTACGTTGCTGAAAATCTCTTGGTCACGCTTTTGAAGATGGCCACTTCCTCCAGTTCACTCCGGCTGCATTGCTTGCCACTTACTGATTGATAAGACAAATTGCCTCTTGCCATTTGAGGCCTCAACGAGTTGTCTTTGAATAACAATCAGCTATGCCGGGTGTCAGTGTCGCTTCTAAAAGTAGTACTAGTTATTATTCTTTGCCATCGACATGAGATAAATAAGTTTGCAGAATAGAATACCTAATTCCGTAGAGTATTGTATTTAGCATAACCGGAAAATTTACTATTTACCTATAGTAAAATAAAATGTATATCTAATTTCTGAGGCAAAAACTAGTTTATTTTTTAGAGCGTTGTCATTTCTTCAAATAGGTATTTTATTTATAAAATTAAAAATAGTTAACATATGGGTTGTGACAATCAATTTGTATGGAGATAGGTAACATTACCACTGGAAAAGAGGTATTGAAATAAGTTTTATTGGTTCTTTGTTAAAAAATTCATTTTTATACAAGCTTTTTTTGATTGACTGTACTTGCATTGTCATCTAATATACTAATGTATACCAAATATCAAGGGTGAAATTCGACCTGCAAGATTCCACCCGAATATTATTTAAATTGCATACATTGCAAGTTAAATAAAAGCTTGTAAAAAAATAACTTGCATAATTAATGTATATTGTATAAGTATTTGGAACAAAAGCTGTAATTTTAAAAGATCTTCCACAAACAAAACAAAAAAAGCCTTGCTGAGTTTCTTACCGGAGTCTTCTCAGTTTAATTGTATTTCTAACCGGTGGTAAATTCAACTGTATGTAACAAATTAATGTTCATAAGAGCCTTATCAGGGCCTAAACTGAATAAATGACTTTTTGACTTTGTTTTTGAGTCCATCTGGTGGGAGGTCGTCCCGCTCTGCGCTTTCCAGTACGTGGTCGCCACTCGAGAACCTTTCTTCAGCGGTTATCAGCTCATTGAGCGATGTGGCCCGCCCATTGCCACTTCAGCTTACTAACTCTACGAGCTTAGACTTAAATGTATTTGTAGGTAATTATTGTTGAAGGTCAAGGTTGGTCAAGCAAGACTAGTCAGACTAGACCAGTCTTTAAATAAGTCACACAGGCTTTGTATTAGGTATATTTTTTTTTTATAAATTAGGTTCTATTCATACCGAAACGAGAGGCCACGCGAAGCAGCGCGTATTTTTTAAGATCGCGATAAATTATAGAACTCTATCTCGTCAGGCGCGACGACCAGACAAGAGAGACCTGCCAGAGTTAAAATTTATATGGAACAGTAACTAAATGACAGTTAATATTAAACACGTCATAGTGGCATTTCGCGTACAATGGCCGCGGTTCCCCTTAAACACAAATGGTCTGTTTAAGGCGCGCGGCGGGCTATTTACTACACAAAAAGGTACCACATTCCAATGAGCGAATTGCAATACGCCTCGCAGCGCCGCGAAACGCATCTCGAAGCCGCGTGGTGCGGCGCGGGCGCAGCGTGACGGCTTCGAAGTACTCGTGACCATAGTTACCGTCACGTCGTGTCACGTCTCTGTATGAACTGACCCTTTGTCTTACAAAACATCGTTTTCTTATTAGGGTTCCGAACCAACAAGGTAAGAATTAAATAATTATAAGAAACAAAAGACCCGACTGCATAAAACAAAAAATAACTGAAAAGAGAAAAATAAGCTCTTTAGTCTTTAGTTTTGAATATAACTTGAATTTTATAAGGTATTACAGTCGGGGACAAACCAATAACCTAAATTATGTATTTTTTTCGTAATATTTGTTTGCTCATTTGACAGGTACCCATATTGTTATAATAACGACATTTTAGTTTTTAATAAAAAAATAAATATTCGTAAATGCCTTATAAAAATAATATACTTACCCTATGACAGTCCCACAGTTAAGACGAATCTAAAGACACCTCATGTGTTTAAAATCATCAAGCCGTTTAGGTTGCAGAGCGTGCCAAATAAATAGACACACAAACATACCTACATACATACATACACTCGAAAAGCATAACCCTCCTTCCGGGTCAATCGAGTAAAAAGGTGCCTCTTCATCCGTCTCTCCGTCCGCGTCACAGCGCTATATTTCGCAACCACTGATGCTGTCGATTTGAAATTTGGAATAGTTGTAAATATTGCTTACCCAATCTTATTGCAAATGTTTTTGTTTTTAATATGTTTAGTTGCTTTGCAAAAGGGGCCGAAACCAGGGACCAACATTTCAAAGTGGGGGTCTACGAGTTTAAATTCAAATTCAAAAAGTATTTATTCAATTTAGGCCACTTATTTATATACTTAGGAAGCGCTCGTGGTGTAGAATGATTAGCCGTTCTTAATCGATCGGGAAAGTTAAGCTACGCCTGTCGTGGTCGGTACCTGGATGGGTGACCGCCTAGTGGTATTTCAAATCGAGCGTTTCCGTGCTTCGCAAGGCACGTAAAGCCGTTGGTCCCGGTTATCACTTAATTGTGATAGTCGTTAAGCTAGTTGGATGCCTCCTAGGCGGCTTGAACAATTCCAACAGTAGGTTGACCACTAGCCTACATCCACCGATCCGCAGTGGGCATGCGTGGTGGCCCATTCCCTTTCATCCTCATTTGTGAAAGGAGGCCTGTGCTCAGCAGTGGGATATTATAGGCTGATGATGATGATGTTGATGAAGGCACTTATTTAAATGGCAATATCATATGAATGAACTTCATTTGTTCATTCCAAAACTGGTTTTTATTTTCTTGAGGAATACTTAAACTTGAGCTGGTGGCAATAATGATTCACTAAAAATAAATAATATGGGCTGTTAAAAATGGGAAATAAAACTAAACTGTTGATTCAAATTCTAAGTGAGCGAAGTAAATTCAGAAGCAGGCGATTAAAAATACTGAGTTGGCGAATTTAAGAGAAATCGAAAATCGGTCGAGACGATCATTCCAACATTGGATCTCCCCAGAACCACAAAAAAAAGCCTTGCTGAGTTTCTTGCCGGAGATTCCGAACCGCTGGGCTATTGCGTATCTTTAGCGGTAATCGTAACGAACACCATTCATTATTTCATCCAATGACGCGTACGCGTTATGACGCGACGAAGACCATTCGTGGCCCCTGATTGGATAAAGTTTATTAATGGTGTTCGTTACGATTACCACCAAAGTTACGCGGTAGAGCCCCCGGTGGTAAATTCAACTGTATGTACTAATTTAACGTTCATAAGTGCCTTACTAGGGCCTAAACTGAATAAATGACTTTTTGATTTTGATTTTGAACCCAGGTAAAACAGCGTAAATGCTAGTAAAGTATATATATTTTATCAACATTTATTTACAGGGTAACACAATTTAAAATTATGTATTTAAAGCGTAAGTATAGATTTCTTTTATGTGATAGGATCAACTTTTTGATTTATCTGGAGGCAGAAACCAGGCTGCTATAACTGCCGCTGTAACAAAAAAAATATAAATACTATTATGTTTATTTCATTAAATACAGCCTCATAAACATTAAAAGAGCAATTGCGATATAAAATAAGTTAAAATAAACATTTTATATACAAGCTTTTTTTGAGTGACTGTACTTTTTGTACTTGCATTGTCTTCCAATATACTAATGTACACCAAATATCAATTCAATCCAACCACTGGAAGTGGGTGAAATTCGACTTGCAAGATTCCAACCGAACGAACAAACATACACATATATTGCATGTTAAATAAAAGCTTGTAAAAAAAGAACTCTCTGTGAGTAACTTGCATTTTAGTTTGTATGATTGTCTTTTGTTTTTTGAATGTGACGTCATTTTGAAAATTGTATGACGACAATATCTAGGGGCACGGGAGTGTCCCCGCTAAGACCCTGTCTAGAAGAGGCGATTCTCTCGCGCAAATACATTACGCGCGTTGGCGAGATACTAAGAGCCATTACACATCCACAGCATCGCACGAATTTAAAATACGAGCGTAAATCACGTGCACTTCCCCATACTTTGACGAAGATAAGCGCGAAAAAATCGCGGCGAAATCGCCCCTTCTGGACAGGATCTAAGTCGAGCAGTAAGCGCAGCCGCAACGTCCTTTTCTCGATTGGAGATTTAACTCAAGAAAGTATTAGCCCCAAGCTTCGTGATTTTATTACGGTTTTAGCTACTTTACAAGAGTTTTACCACAGACTTCAAACTCTATCTATATCAAAGAATATTGAAATTACATAGGATCTGCTCTGAATTAGGGAAATAAATTCTATTCAACAATATTATTACTCTAGCTAGTGGACTTTGTAGTTATAAAAATCCACTTACTGAATATATAAGCGCTGCACACGTAGAAGGTAGCAGCGCAGTGTGTGGTGATGTATAACCCCACCAGGTTGACTCCAACCAGGGCGCTGGCTCGGGCCACCATCACCGTGAGACACGCTGCCATGCCACTGAAGAAATAATGTATCATTTAGGCTATTTAATATAGAGGAGAGGTTGTTACAGATGATACACTTCCCTCCAATATGTAGAAGAGGGCGGTGGCTGCCACACGCGTCATACTTGTGAACAGGTGCTGCTTGTGGGGGCTACTCTGCATAAGTTTGCTATTTACTTATTAAATATCGATTCAGTCTACTTTGTAGTTTTGAAACCATGCTGGGGCACGCAATCGTTGTCAGTGCGATTAGAATGTAAACATTATGTAATGAGGCTAAGCTTGTTTTGAAAAGAGTAATTGCTGAGTTTATTGCCGGCTCTTCTCAGCAAATGCAACCTTCCGAACCGGTATTAGAGTCAGACTTTACATAAGTGCATGCGAAGGTCTATTTGAATAAATGATTTTGAATTTTGGTGTCATCTGTACAAACGCTTTATTGGGTTTTACATGTTCAATAAGTTTTACTTCTGGGCCAATTATAAATTTTGATTAAATAAGATTTTGATTAAATAAGATTTTGATTAAATGACATTTTAATCTAGCAAGGTTAATCTTATTTGGTTTCACGTAGTAAAAAACTATCAAAATTACCATCCAACTTAGGTTTCTTAGATGACACGTCAAAATTTTCTCCAAGTATAAATGAGGTTTCCACCAGGTACTTACTTTAGGAAATCAGCTTTAACATAAATGAAGTTCAGTGATGTTCATTACCAGAACCTTCGCAGTATAGTACCTGATGAGACTGACTTAGGGGAAGATTGGATAGAGTGGCGAAAGAGACAAGATGCTTTTATTTCATTCACAGAAAACAGAACGATATAATTTTTCTTTCCTATGGTTTTAGGTTATTTATTTCACTATTATAACTTATTTCTCCCATAACAAATGCCTGCTTAGCAGTAAGATTAACTTACCGGTAAGATGTCGGGTACAAATCAACAATATATGAATAAATAATTCCAGTGCACAATTCATTGAGAAGCAAACCAAAGAATAAGATGAAGCTGATGATATTGTTATTTATAACAACAGCTAACGCAGCAGATATACTGGATATTGCTGATATAGAGATCATGAGAGCTCGTTTCTTTGACGCCAGCTTGGTAACGCCAATCATCATTAGGACAAATGATGCCCCTTGAGCTAAGCTCACCCAGACTAGCTCAACTTCCATGCTAGACGAGCAGGTGTTCTGAAACAATGGATTCCTCAATTTTACAACCAATGAAGTTATACAATAAGTAATCTGATTTAGAAAATCTTTATATCGCAAGTGATAGTGAACATAAATCTTACCGCCTTAATTGTCATATTGCTACTTTCTATGGTCCCAATCATATTGCATAGACCATCTTCTTTATGTTTATGACCAGATGAAGAGTTAAATCCCATGGTGAACAGTTTGGTCAAGAACGGAAACCAGATATAGAAACTGTTATTTCTGAAATAAATAAACCAATTGCATTAGAGTAAGAAAATATAGTATCTATCAATATACTGTAAAGAGAAGATACGTACGTGCCATAGCCTACTGCTGTCATGTAATAAAGTTGCAGCGTTCGTAATAGCAATGGAGGCTTGAACAGTGGCACCACTTGTTCCCATAACGATTTCAAGAATGAAACATCATTGCGTCTGTAGTTGCCATCTTCATTGAGGACCAGCTTTTTTACCTAAAACAATATCAGCGATTATATGACCTAACTGTTTGTGATATGTCTGTCGTTTTAGGACCTTAGCACATTTGTCACTTTTACATCAGCGATCAGCAATGTTGCTGCTATATCGATGTTGCATCGCGTTTTGAATAACTTCGCTTGATCGTGGTGTCAAAATCAGTCGCGTTTTGAGTTGCTTCCAAAAAGCGACATGATCACCGCGACTGGAGTTTGTGGATAGGAACGATCGTTCGTACGCGGCATCGATCATCCGAAAAAAGACTAATCCCCGATAACCCATGCTTAAAGTAGCAAGTCTGCCGTAATTTTTGAATAGCAATGTGATGAATTCTAGAAGTCAGCCACAACTGCTTTAAATTACTAACTTTAAAAAAGTAGCTGTATCAGCCATACGAACCGGATAACTCGCCAATTCACTGCCATTTTTTTTCCACATTTTCTGCAGCAATTTTAAAGCGTCTTCTTCTCGATCAACGTTGACGAGGAACTTCGGGCTCTCGTAGTGGAAATGAAGACAGATGGCGCTGATGCCCAAGGGCAAGGCCAGGGCTATAGTCAGGTAGGCTCTTGAGTTCTTCACAGTTATAACGTCATATTTCATTCGCGCATTAGCGTAATTATAAGGGTCCTGGTCTACTAAAGTCTAGGGTTTGATGATACAACGTCATCGTAATTGCAAAAATAACTAGTTAACATTTATAGTATTATGATGGCCATTTATGGCCAGTACAGGGGCGCCGATAAAGTGATTGCCTAGGGCGCTCTGGACCTTTAATCCGCCACTGATTATTATTACGTATAGAGAAGACGCCACACATCACAACTATGTTCCGTTCAAGTGAGGCCATCCAGCCACACATGTTGTTGTAGAACGATGAACGAAACACGTAAGCGCCGTAAAAAATCACGGTGTTTGCGAGAAAAATACTTCCTAAAAAGCGTTCTGATAGCGCTACGTATTTCTACTGTCTGCTTAGACGACTAACTATAGTTTCAGCGCTAAAGAGCACTTTAGTTGACCCTAATAAAATGGGACATAACCTTTGCTTATGATAGCTTCTCTATACGTAGTAATCATAGCTCAATGAATATAAATGATAAAAAGGCTATCAAAATTATAGGAGGAGTAAGTTAAAAGAGTAAAATATTCCAGGTGTTACATGACATACAATGTCATAATATTTTTATTTATATTTATTGTAGTTTATAAACATCTTTGATAATATAACCTGTAATATAATTTATTATTATAATACTAGCTTGCTGCCCCACGGTTTCTCTCGCAATCCTGTATATCCCTTAGGGGGGGTTATCTAAGTAGCAAAAAAAACATACCTGTCAGGTTAATTGCATCCTCATAACTATACACATTCTCGTCTCTACTTTCAGAACTGATTGTCCAAACTGGTTTCTCTTTTCTATTGACACTAGTTACTGCACATAAAGTACTCACAATTTTTCTTCCTGTATTAGACACCATTTTAAATTCTATATTCTAATTTATTTACCCTTATTTTTTTATTCATACATTTTTAAGTCTATGCGAGCGTTCACGTCCGCTCTTTACAAAAATATCGAACATGTTACGTATCCCAATAAATTAAGTCTATAGAAGTCGACACATCTTATAGAGTAGCAAATAAATAAACACACACAAGCAGAAGCTTGTAAATTATGCCTAGCACACATTCAAATTCAATTGTTCGGTACTTCAATTGTTCGGTAGGTCAACAAAATAACTGCCGCTTTTTCAAAAGAAGAATTTATGTCTTGTGTGCCAGTAGCATTTTCTATTTGGTAAGTAGCCAACTTACCAAATAGAAAAGAGTTGGAACAAAATAGATTGTATTGAGAATTCGAGTGCCAGAGTCGAATGTCCCTTCTTTACGTAGTAATAGTCAATATTCTTGGACATAAGTGACGCTGTGGCCGATGTGGTAACCACGCATAGTGTAGAAGAGACTTTAATTCCAGCTGTTAGAACTCACTTTTTTAACTTAAGAGGAAACGCTGGTGGCGTTTGTTCCATACAAACGTAATCCTCAGTTTCCTCTGGATAATGACATTAATGACACTAGAGCAATGATTATTTTACCATGCAATCTGTAGGTACCACTGTATGTCCCTCGGTTGTGTTTTTGTCCATAAATTAATCGATCCAAGCTGCAGTTGTCTCTATCGTCCCTCATACATTTATATCCCAGCAACAGCGCGACAGCAATAGATTCGTTAAATACCTATTTTTCAAATTTCTTGCAGCCATCCTTTCCTCTTAAGTGTGGCTAGGTAGGCGGATACTATGAAGTACCCTACTTCCGTGCTATGGTTTCCTCCCAATTTTACGTTGCTGAAAATCTCTTGGTCACGCTTTTGAAGATGGCCACTTCCTCCAGTTCACTCCGGCTGCATTGCTTGCCACTTACTGATTGATAAGACAAATTGCCTCTTGCCATTTGAGGCCTCAACGAGTTTTTCTATGAATAACAATCAGCTATATCGGGTGTCAGTGTCGCTTCTAAAAGTAGTACTAGTTATTATTCTTTGCCATCGACATGAGATAAATAAGTTTGCAGAATAGAATACTTAATTCCGTAGAGTGTTGTATTTAGCATAACCGGAAAATTAACTATTTACCTATAGTAAAATAAATTGCATGTCTAATTTCTGAGGCAAAAACTAGTTTATTTTTTTAGAGCGTTGTCATTCCTTCAGAGGTATTTTATTTATAAAATTAAAAATAGTTAACATATGGGTTGTGAAAATCAACTTGTTTGGAGATAGGTAACATTACCACTGGAAAAGAGGTATTGAAATAAGTTTTATTGGTTCTTTGTTAAAAAATTCATTTTTATACAAGCTTTTTTTGATTGACTGTACTTGCATTGTCATCTAATATACTAATTTATACCAAATATCAAGTCAATCCGACCACTGGACGTGGGTGAAATTCGACCTGCAAGATTCCAAACCGAATATTATTTAAATTGCATACATTGCAAGTTAAATAAAAGTTTGTATAAAAATAACTTGCATAATTAATGTATATTGTATAAGTATTTGGTAACAAAAGCTGTAATTTTAAAAGATCTTCCACAAACCAAACAAAAAAAAGCCTTGCTGAGTTTCTTGCCGGAGTCTTCTCAGTTTAAGTGTATTTCGAACCGGGGTGGTAAATTCAACTGTATGTAACAAAGAGCCTTATCAGGGCCTAAACTGAATAAATTACTTTTTGATTTTGATTTTGAGTCCACCTGGTGGGAGGTCGTCCCGCTTGGCGCTTTCCAGCACGTGGTCGCCACTCGAGAACCTTTCTTCAGCGGTTATCAGCGATGTGGCCCGCCCATTGCCACTTCAGCTTACTAACTCCACGAGCTTAGACTTAAATGTATTTGTAGGTAATTATTGTTGAAGGTCAAGGTTGGTCAAGCAAGACTAGTCAGACTAGACCAGTCTTTAAATAAGTCACACAGGCTTTGTATTAGGTATATTTTTTTTTATAAATTAGGTTCAATTCATACCGATACGAGAGGCCACGCGAAGCAGCGCGTATTTTCTAAGATCGCGATAAATTATAGAACTCTATCTCGTCAGGCGCGACGACCAGACAAGAGAGACCTGCCAGAGTTAAAATTTATATGGAACAGTATCTAAATGACAGTTAATATTATACTTTGTGTCTTTAAACGTCATAGTGGCATTTCGCGTACAATGGCCGCGGTTCCCTTTAAACACAAACGGTCTGTTTAAGGCGCGCGGCGGGCTATTTACTACACAAAAAAGTACCACATTCCAATGAGCGAATTGCAATACGCCTCGCAGCGCCGCGAAACGCATCTCGAAGCCGCGTGGTGCGGCGCGGGCGCAGCGTGACGGCTTCGAAGTACTCGTGACCATAGTTACCGTCACGTCGTGTCACGTCTCTGTATGAACTGACCCTTAGTCTTACAAAACATCGTTTTCTTATCAGGGTTCCGAACCAACAAGGTAAGAATTAAATAATTAAAAGAAACAAAAGACCTGACTGCATAAAACAAAAAAATAACTGAAAAGAGAAAAATAAGCTCTTTAGTCTTTAGTTTTGAATATAACTTGAATTTTATAAGGTATTACAGTCGGGGACAAACCAATAACCTAATTTATGTATTTTTTTCGTAATATTTGTTTGCTCATTTGACAGGTACCCATATTGTTATAATAACGACATTTTAGTTTTTAATAAAAAAAAAAAATTCGTAAATGCCTTATAAAAATAATATACTTACCCCATGACAGTCCCACAGTTAAGACGAATCTAAAGACACCTCATATGTTTAAATTCATCAAGCCGTTTAGGTTGCAGAGCGTGCCAAATAAATAGACACACAAACATACCTACATACATACATACTTACATACATACACTCGAAAAGCATAACCCTCCTTCCGGGTCAATCGAGTAAAAAGGTGCCTCTTCATCCGTCTCTCCGTCCGCGTCACAGCGCTATATTTCGCAATCAATGATGCTGTCGATTTGAAATTTGGAATAGTTGTAAATATTGCTTACCCAATCTTATTGCAAATGTTTTTGTTTGCCGAAACCAGGGACCAACATTTCAAAGTGGGGGTCTACGAGTTTAAATTCAAATTCAAAAAGTATTTATTCAATTTAGGCCACTTATTTATATACTTAGGAAGCGCTCGTGGTGTAGCATGATTAGCCGTTCTTAATCAATCGGGAAAGTTAAGCTACACCTGTCGTGATCGGTACCTGGATGGGTGACCGCCTAGTGGTATTTCAAATCGAGCGTTTCCGTGCTTCGCAAGGCACGTAAAGCCGTTGATTCCGGTTATCACTTAATTGTGATAGTCGTTAAGCTAGTTGGATGCCTCCTAGGCGGCTTGAACAATTCCAACAGTAGGTTGACCACTAGCCTACATCCACCGATCCGCAGTGGGCATGCGTGGTGGCCCATTCCCTTTCATCCTCATTTGTGAAAGGAGGCCTGTGCTCAGCAGTGGGATATTATAGGCTGATGATGATGATGTTGATGAAGGCACTTATTTAAATGGCAATATCATATGAATGAACTTCATTTGTTCATTCCAAAACTGGTTTTTATTTTCTTGAGGAATACTTAAACTTGAGCTGGTGGCAATAATGATTCACTAAAAATAAATAATATGGGCTGTTAAAAATGGGAAATAAAACTAAACTGTTGATTCAAATTCTAAGTGAGCGAAGTAAATTCAGAAGCAGGCGATTAAAAATACTGAGTTGGCGAATTTAAGAGAAATCGAAAATCGGTCGAGACGATCATTCCAACATTGGATCTCCCCAGAACCACAAAAAAAAGCCTTGCTGAGTTTCTTGCCGGAGATTCCGAACCGCTGGGCTATTGCGTATCTTTAGCGGTAATCGTAACGAACACCATTCATTATTTCATCCAATGACGCGTACGCGTTATGACGCGACGAAGACCATTCGTGGCCCCTGATTGGATAAAGTTTATTAATGGTGTTCGTTACGATTACCACCAAAGTTACGCGGTAGAGCCCCCGGTGGTAAATTCAACTGTATGTACTAATTTAACGTTCATAAGTGCCTTACTAGGGCCTAAACTGAATAAATGACTTTTTGATTTTGATTTTGAACCCAGGTAAAACAGCGTAAATGCTAGTAAAGTATATATATTTTATCAACATTTATTTACAGGGTAACACAATTTAAAATTATGTATTTAAAGCGTAAGTATAGATTTCTTTTATGTGATAGGATCAACTTTTTGATTTATCTGGAGGCAGAAACCAGGCTGCTATAACTGCCGCTGTAACAAAAAAAATATAAATACTATTATGTTTATTTCATTAAATACAGCCTCATAAACATTAAAAGAGCAATTGCGATATAAAATAAGTTAAAATAAACATTTTATATACAAGCTTTTTTTGAGTGACTGTACTTTTTGTACTTGCATTGTCTTCCAATATACTAATGTACACCAAATATCAATTCAATCCAACCACTGGAAGTGGGTGAAATTCGACTTGCAAGATTCCAACCGAACGAACAAACATACACATATATTGCATGTTAAATAAAAGCTTGTAAAAAAAGAACTCTCTGTGAGTAACTTGCATTTTAGTTTGTATGATTGTCTTTTGTTTTTTGAATGTGACGTCATTTTGAAAATTGTATGACGACAATATCTAGGGGCACGGGAGTGTCCCCGCTAAGACCCTGTCTAGAAGAGGCGATTCTCTCGCGCAAATACATTACGCGCGTTGGCGAGATACTAAGAGCCATTACACATCCACAGCATCGCACGAATTTAAAATACGAGCGTAAATCACGTGCACTTCCCCATACTTTGACGAAGATAAGCGCGAAAAAATCGCGGCGAAATCGCCCCTTCTGGACAGGATCTAAGTCGAGCAGTAAGCGCAGCCGCAACGTCCTTTTCTCGATTGGAGATTTAACTCAAGAAAGTATTAGCCCCAAGCTTCGTGATTTTATTACGGTTTTAGCTACTTTACAAGAGTTTTACCACAGACTTCAAACTCTATCTATATCAAAGAATATTGAAATTACATAGGATCTGCTCTGAATTAGGGAAATAAATTCTATTCAACAATATTATTACTCTAGCTAGTGGACTTTGTAGTTATAAAAATCCACTTACTGAATATATAAGCGCTGCACACGTAGAAGGTAGCAGCGCAGTGTGTGGTGATGTATAACCCCACCAGGTTGACTCCAACCAGGGCGCTGGCTCGGGCCACCATCACCGTGAGACACGCTGCCATGCCACTGAAGAAATAATGTATCATTTAGGCTATTTAATATAGAGGAGAGGTTGTTACAGATGATACACTTCCCTCCAATATGTAGAAGAGGGCGGTGGCTGCCACACGCGTCATACTTGTGAACAGGTGCTGCTTGTGGGGGCTACTCTGCATAAGTTTGCTATTTACTTATTAAATATCGATTCAGTCTACTTTGTAGTTTTGAAACCATGCTGGGGCACGCAATCGTTGTCAGTGCGATTAGAATGTAAACATTATGTAATGAGGCTAAGCTTGTTTTGAAAAGAGTAATTGCTGGGTTTATTGCCGGCTCTTCTCAGCAAATGCAACCTTCCGAACCGGTATTAGAGTCAGACTTTACATAAGTGCATGCGAAGGTCTATTTGAATAAATGATTTTGAATTTTGGTGTCATCTGTACAAACGCTTTATTGGGTTTTACGTGTTCAATAAGTTTTACTTCTGGGCCAATTATAAATTTTGATTAAATAAGATTTTGATTAAATAAGATTTTGATTAAATAAGATTTTGATTAAATGACATTTTAATCTAGCAAGGTTAATCTTATTTGGTTTCACGTAGTAAAAAACTATCAAAATTACCATCCAACTTAGGTTTCTTAGATGACACGTCAAAATTTTCTCCAAGTATAAATGAGGTTTCCACCAGGTACTTACTTTAGGAAATCAGCTTTAACATAAATGAAGTTCAGTGATGTTCATTACCAGAACCTTCGCAGTATAGTACCTGATGAGACTGACTTAGGGGAAGATTGGATAGAGTGGCGAAAGAGACAAGATGCTTTTATTTCATTCACAGAAAACAGAACGATATAATTTTTCTTTCCTATGGTTTTAGGTTATTTATTTCACTATTATAACTTATTTCTCCCATAACAAATGCCTGCTTAGCAGTAAGATTAACTTACCGGTAAGATGTCGGGTACAAATCAACAATATATGAATAAATAAGTCCAGTGCACAATTCATTGAGAAGCAAACCAAAGAATAAGATGAAGCTGATGATATTGTTATTTATAACAACAGCTAACGCAGCAGATATACTGGATATTGCTGATATAGAGATCATGAGAGCTCGTTTCTTTGACGCCAGCTTGGTAACGCCAATCATCATTAGGACAAATGATGCCCCTTGAGCTAAGCTCACCCAGACTAGCTCAACTTCCATGCTAGACGAGCAGGTGTTCTGAAACAATGGATTCCTCAATTTTACAACCAATGAAGTTATACAATAAGTAATCTGATTTAGAAAATCTTTATATCGCAAGTGATAGTGAACATAAATCTTACCGCCTTAATTGTCATATTGCTACTTTCTATGGTCCCAATCATATTGCATAGACCATCTTCTTTATGTTTATGACCAGATGAAGAGTTAAATCCCATGGTGAACAGTTTGGTCAAGAACGGAAACCAGATATAGAAACTGTTATTTCTGAAATAAATAAACCAATTGCATTAGAGTAAGAAAATATAGTATCTATCAATATACTGTAAAGAGAAGATACGTACGTGCCATAGCCTACTGCTGTCATGTAATAAAGTTGCAGCGTTCGTAATAGCAATGGAGGCTTGAACAGTGGCACCACTTGTTCCCATAACGATTTCAAGAATGAAACATCATTGCGTCTGTAGTTGCCATCTTCATTGAGGACCAGCTTTTTTACCTAAAACAATATCAGCGATTATATGACCTAACTGTTTGTGATATGTCTGTCGTTTTAGGACCTTAGCACATTTGTCACTTTTACATCAGCGATCAGCAATGTTGCTGCTATATCGATGTTGCATCGCGTTTTGAATAACTTCGCTTGATCGTGGTGTCAAAATCAGTCGCGTTTTGAGTTGCTTCCAAAAAGCGACATGATCACCGCGACTGGAGTTTGTGGATAGGAACGATCGTTCGTACGCGGCATCGATCATCCGAAAAAAGACTAATCCCCGATAACCCATGCTTAAAGTAGCAAGTCTGCCGTAATTTTTGAATAGCAATGTGATGAATTCTAGAAGTCAGCCACAACTGCTTTAAATTACTAACTTTAAAAAAGTAGCTGTATCAGCCATACGAACCGGATAACTCGCCAATTCACTGCCATTTTTTTTCCACATTTTCTGCAGCAATTTTAAAGCGTCTTCTTCTCGATCAACGTTGACGAGGAACTTCGGGCTCTCGTAGTGGAAATGAAGACAGATGGCGCTGATGCCCAAGGGCAAGGCCAGGGCTATAGTCAGGTAGGCTCTTGAGTTCTTCACAGTTATAACGTCATATTTCATTCGCGCATTAGCGTAATTATAAGGGTCCTGGTCTACTAAAGTCTAGGGTTTGATGATACAACGTCATCGTAATTGCAAAAATAACTAGTTAACATTTATAGTATTATGATGGCCATTTATGGCCAGTACAGGGGCGCCGATAAAGTGATTGCCTAGGGCGCTCTGGACCTTTAATCCGCCACTGATTATTATTACGTATAGAGAAGACGCCACACATCACAACTATGTTCCGTTCAAGTGAGGCCATCCAGCCACACATGTTGTTGTAGAACGATGAACGAAACACGTAAGCGCCGTAAAAAATCACGGTGTTTGCGAGAAAAATACTTCCTAAAAAGCGTTCTGATAGCGCTACGTATTTCTACTGTCTGCTTAGACGACTAACTATAGTTTCAGCGCTAAAGAGCACTTTAGTTGACCCTAATAAAATGGGACATAACCTTTGCTTATGATAGCTTCTCTATACGTAGTAATCATAGCTCAATGAATATAAATGATAAAAAGGCTATCAAAATTATAGGAGGAGTAAGTTAAAAGAGTAAAATATTCCAGGTGTTACATGACATACAATGTCATAATATTTTTATTTATATTTATTGTAGTTTATAAACATCTTTGATAATATAACCTGTAATATAATTTATTATTATAATACTAGCTTGCTGCCCCACGGTTTCTCTCGCAATCCTGTATATCCCTTAGGGGGGGTTATCTAAGTAGCAAAAAAAACATACCTGTCAGGTTAATTGCATCCTCATAACTATACACATTCTCGTCTCTACTTTCAGAACTGATTGTCCAAACTGGTTTCTCTTTTCTATTGACACTAGTTACTGCACATAAAGTACTCACAATTTTTCTTCCTGTATTAGACACCATTTTAAATTCTATATTCTAATTTATTTACCCTTATTTTTTTATTCATACATTTTTAAGTCTATGCGAGCGTTCACGTCCGCTCTTTACAAAAATATCGAACATGTTACGTATCCCAATAAATTAAGTCTATAGAAGTCGACACATCTTATAGAGTAGCAAATAAATAAACACACACAAGCAGAAGCTTGTAAATTATGCCTAGCACACATTCAAATTCAATTGTTCGGTACTTCAATTGTTCGGTAGGTCAACAAAATAACTGCCGCTTTTTCAAAAGAAGAATTTATGTCTTGTGTGCCAGTAGCATTTTCTATTTGGTAAGTAGCCAACTTACCAAATAGAAAAGAGTTGGAACAAAATAGATTGTATTGAGAATTCGAGTGCCAGAGTCGAATGTCCCTTCTTTACGTAGTAATAGTCAATATTCTTGGACATAAGTGACGCTGTGGCCGATGTGGTAACCACGCATAGTGTAGAAGAGACTTTAATTCCAGCTGTTAGAACTCACTTTTTTAACTTAAGAGGAAACGCTGGTGGCGTTTGTTCCATACAAACGTAATCCTCAGTTTCCTCTGGATAATGACATTAATGACACTAGAGCAATGATTATTTTACCATGCAATCTGTAGGTACCACTGTATGTCCCTCGGTTGTGTTTTTGTCCATAAATTAATCGATCCAAGCTGCAGTTGTCTCTATCGTCCCTCATACATTTATATCCCAGCAACAGCGCGACAGCAATAGATTCGTTAAATACCTATTTTTCAAATTTCTTGCAGCCATCCTTTCCTCTTAAGTGTGGCTAGGTAGGCGGATACTATGAAGTACCCTACTTCCGTGCTATGGTTTCCTCCCAATTTTACGTTGCTGAAAATCTCTTGGTCACGCTTTTGAAGATGGCCACTTCCTCCAGTTCACTCCGGCTGCATTGCTTGCCACTTACTGATTGATAAGACAAATTGCCTCTTGCCATTTGAGGCCTCAACGAGTTTTTCTATGAATAACAATCAGCTATATCGGGTGTCAGTGTCGCTTCTAAAAGTAGTACTAGTTATTATTCTTTGCCATCGACATGAGATAAATAAGTTTGCAGAATAGAATACTTAATTCCGTAGAGTGTTGTATTTAGCATAACCGGAAAATTAACTATTTACCTATAGTAAAATAAATTGCATGTCTAATTTCTGAGGCAAAAACTAGTTTATTTTTTTAGAGCGTTGTCATTCCTTCAGAGGTATTTTATTTATAAAATTAAAAATAGTTAACATATGGGTTGTGAAAATCAACTTGTTTGGAGATAGGTAACATTACCACTGGAAAAGAGGTATTGAAATAAGTTTTATTGGTTCTTTGTTAAAAAATTCATTTTTATACAAGCTTTTTTTGATTGACTGTACTTGCATTGTCATCTAATATACTAATTTATACCAAATATCAAGTCAATCCGACCACTGGACGTGGGTGAAATTCGACCTGCAAGATTCCAAACCGAATATTATTTAAATTGCATACATTGCAAGTTAAATAAAAGTTTGTATAAAAATAACTTGCATAATTAATGTATATTGTATAAGTATTTGGTAACAAAAGCTGTAATTTTAAAAGATCTTCCACAAACCAAACAAAAAAAAGCCTTGCTGAGTTTCTTGCCGGAGTCTTCTCAGTTTAAGTGTATTTCGAACCGGGGTGGTAAATTCAACTGTATGTAACAAAGAGCCTTATCAGGGCCTAAACTGAATAAATTACTTTTTGATTTTGATTTTGAGTCCACCTGGTGGGAGGTCGTCCCGCTTGGCGCTTTCCAGCACGTGGTCGCCACTCGAGAACCTTTCTTCAGCGGTTATCAGCGATGTGGCCCGCCCATTGCCACTTCAGCTTACTAACTCCACGAGCTTAGACTTAAATGTATTTGTAGGTAATTATTGTTGAAGGTCAAGGTTGGTCAAGCAAGACTAGTCAGACTAGACCAGTCTTTAAATAAGTCACACAGGCTTTGTATTAGGTATATTTTTTTTTATAAATTAGGTTCAATTCATACCGATACGAGAGGCCACGCGAAGCAGCGCGTATTTTCTAAGATCGCGATAAATTATAGAACTCTATCTCGTCAGGCGCGACGACCAGACAAGAGAGACCTGCCAGAGTTAAAATTTATATGGAACAGTATCTAAATGACAGTTAATATTATACTTTGTGTCTTTAAACGTCATAGTGGCATTTCGCGTACAATGGCCGCGGTTCCCTTTAAACACAAACGGTCTGTTTAAGGCGCGCGGCGGGCTATTTACTACACAAAAAAGTACCACATTCCAATGAGCGAATTGCAATACGCCTCGCAGCGCCGCGAAACGCATCTCGAAGCCGCGTGGTGCGGCGCGGGCGCAGCGTGACGGCTTCGAAGTACTCGTGACCATAGTTACCGTCACGTCGTGTCACGTCTCTGTATGAACTGACCCTTAGTCTTACAAAACATCGTTTTCTTATCAGGGTTCCGAACCAACAAGGTAAGAATTAAATAATTAAAAGAAACAAAAGACCTGACTGCATAAAACAAAAAAATAACTGAAAAGAGAAAAATAAGCTCTTTAGTCTTTAGTTTTGAATATAACTTGAATTTTATAAGGTATTACAGTCGGGGACAAACCAATAACCTAATTTATGTATTTTTTTCGTAATATTTGTTTGCTCATTTGACAGGTACCCATATTGTTATAATAACGACATTTTAGTTTTTAATAAAAAAAAAAAATTCGTAAATGCCTTATAAAAATAATATACTTACCCCATGACAGTCCCACAGTTAAGACGAATCTAAAGACACCTCATATGTTTAAATTCATCAAGCCGTTTAGGTTGCAGAGCGTGCCAAATAAATAGACACACAAACATACCTACATACATACATACTTACATACATACACTCGAAAAGCATAACCCTCCTTCCGGGTCAATCGAGTAAAAAGGTGCCTCTTCATCCGTCTCTCCGTCCGCGTCACAGCGCTATATTTCGCAATCAATGATGCTGTCGATTTGAAATTTGGAATAGTTGTAAATATTGCTTACCCAATCTTATTGCAAATGTTTTTGTTTGCCGAAACCAGGGACCAACATTTCAAAGTGGGGGTCTACGAGTTTAAATTCAAATTCAAAAAGTATTTATTCAATTTAGGCCACTTATTTATATACTTAGGAAGCGCTCGTGGTGTAGCATGATTAGCCGTTCTTAATCAATCGGGAAAGTTAAGCTACACCTGTCGTGATCGGTACCTGGATGGGTGACCGCCTAGTGGTATTTCAAATCGAGCGTTTCCGTGCTTCGCAAGGCACGTAAAGCCGTTGATTCCGGTTATCACTTAATTGTGATAGTCGTTAAGCTAGTTGGATGCCTCCTAGGCGGCTTGAACAATTCCAACAGTAGGTTGACCACTAGCCTACATCCACCGATCCGCAGTGGGCACGCGTGGTGGCCCATTCCCTTTCACCCTCATTTGTGAAAGGAGGCCTGTGCTCAGCAGTGGGATATTATAGGCTGATGATGATGATGTTGATGAAGGCACTTATTTAAATGGCAATATCATATGAAAGAACTTCGTTTGTACATTCCAAAATTGCTTTTTATTTGTCTTGAGGAATACTTAAACTTTGATTCACTAAAAATAAATAATATGGGCTGTTAAAAATGGGAAATAAAACTAAACTGTTGATTCAAATTCTAAGTGAGCGAATTAAATTCAGAAGCAGGCGATTAAAAATACTGAGTTGGCGAATTTAATACGAAAATCGGTCGAGACGATCATTCCAACATTGGATCTCCCCAGAACCGCTGGGCTATTGCGTATCTTTAGTGGTAATCGTAACGAACACCATTCATTATTTCATCCAATGACACGTACGCGTTATGACGCGACGATGACCATTCGTGGCCCCTGATTGGATAAAGTTTATTAATGGTGTTCGTTACGATTACCACCAAAGTTACGCGGTAGAGCCCCCGGTGGTAAATTCAACTGTATGTACTAATTTAACGTTCATAAGTGCCTTACTAGGGCCTAAACTGAATAAATGACTTTTTGATTTTGATTTTGAACCCAGGTAAAACAGCGTAAATGCTAGTAAAGTATATATATTTTATCAACATTTATTTACAGGGTAACACAATTTAAAATTATGTATTTAAAGCGTAAGTATAGATTTCTTTTATGTGATAGGATCAACTTTTTGATTTATCTGGAGGCAGAAACCAGGCTGCTATAACTGCCGCTGTAACAAAAAAAATATAAATACTATTATGTTTATTTCATTAAATACAGCCTCATAAACATTAAAAGAGCAATTGCGATATAAAATAAGTTAAAATAAACATTTTATATACAAGCTTTTTTTGAGTGACTGTACTTTTTGTACTTGCATTGTCTTCCAATATACTAATGTACACCAAATATCAATTCAATCCAACCACTGGAAGTGGGTGAAATTCGACTTGCATGATTCCAACCGAACGAACAAACATACTTACATATATTGCATGTTAAATAAAAGCTTGTAAAAAAAGAACTCTCTGTGAGTAACTTGCATTTTAGTTTGTATGATTGTCTTTAGTTTTTTGAATGTGACGTCATTTTGAAAATTGTATGACGACAATATCTAGGGGCACGGGAGTGTCCCCGCTAAGACCCTGTCTAGAAGAGGCGATTCTCTCGCGCAAATACATTACGCGCGTTGGCGAGATACTGAGAGCCATTACACATCCACAGCATCGCACGAATTTAAAATACGAGCGTAAATCGCGTGCACTTCCCCATACTTTGACTCGTAATACGCGCGAGAAAATCGCGGTGAAATCGCCCCTTCTGGACAGGATCTAAGTTGAGCAGTAAGCGCAGCCGCAACGTCCTTTTCTCGATTGGAGATTTAACTCAAGAAAGTATTAGCCCCAAGCTTCGTGATTTTATTACGGCTACTTTACAAGAGTTTTACCACAGACTTCAAACTCTATCTATATCAAAGAATATTGAAATTACATAGGATCTGCTGTGAATTAGGGAAATAAATTCTATTCAACAATATTATTAGTCTAGCTAGTGGACTTTGTAGTTATGAAAATCCACTTACTGAATATATAAGCGCTGCACACGTAGAAGGTAGCAGCGCAGTGTGTGGTGATGTATAACCCCACCAGGTTGACTCCAACCAGGGCGCTGGCTCGGGCCACCATCACCGTGAGACACGCTGCCATGCCACTGAAGAAATAATGTATCATTTAGGCTATTTAATCCAATATGTAGAAGAGGGCGGTGGCTGCCACACGCGTCATACTTGTGAACAGGTGCTGCTTGTGGGGGCTACTCTGCTTAAGTTTGCTATTTACTTATTAAATATCGATTCAGTCTACTTTGTAGTTTTGAAACCATGCTGGGGCACGCAATTGTTGTCAGTGCGATTAGAATGTAAATATTATGTAATGAGTCTAAGCTTGTTTTGAAAAGAGTAATTGCTGAGTTTATTGCCGGCTCTTCTCAGCAAATGCAACCTTCCGAACCAGTATTAGAGTCAGTCTTTTCAAATTTGCCTGCGAAGGTCTATTTGAATAAATGATTTTGAATTTTGGTGTCATCTGTACAAACGCTATATTGGGTTTTACATGTTCAATAAGTTGTACTTCTGGACCAATTATAAATTTTGATTAAATAAGATACATTTTAATCTAGCAAGGTTAATCTTATTTGGTTTCACGTACTAAAAAACTATCAAAATTACCATCTAACTTAGGTTTCTTAGATGACACGTCAAAATTTTCTCCAAGTATAAATGAGGTTTCCACCAGGTACCTACTTTAGGAAATCAGCTTTAACATAAATGAAGTTCATTGATGTTCATTACCAGAACCTTCGCAGTATAGTACCTGATGAGACTGACTTAGGAGAAGATCGGATAGAGTGGCGAAAGAGACAAGATGCTTTTATTTCATTCAGAAAACAGAACGTATAATTTTTCTTTCCTATGGTTTTAGGTTATTTATTTCACTATTATAACTTATTTCTCCCATAACAAATGCCTGCTTAGCAGTAAGATTAACTTACCGGTAAGATGTCGGGTACAAATCAACAATATATGAATAAATAAGTCCAGTGCACAACTCGTTGAGAAGCAAACCAAAGAATAAGATGAAGCTGATGATATTGTTATTTATAACAACAGCTAACGCAGCAGATATACTGGATATTGCGGATATAGAGATCATGAGAGCTCGTTTCTTTGACGCCAGCTTGGTAACGCCAATCATCATTAGGACAAATGATGCCCCTTGAGCTAAGCTCACCCAGACTAGCTCAACTTCCATGCTAGACGAGCAGATGTTCTGAAACAATGGATTCCTCAATTTTACAACCAATGAAGTGATACAATAATTAATCTGATTTAGAAAATCCTTATGTCGCAAAAAGCTATAAATCAGATAGTGAACATAAATCTTTGTCATATTGCTACTTTCTATGGTCCCAATCATATTGCATAGACCATCTTCTTTATGTTTATGACCAGATGAAGAGTTAAATCCCATGGTGAACAGTTTGGTCAAGAACGGAAACCAAATATAGAAACTGTTATTTCTGAAATAAATAAGCCAATTGCATTAGAGTAAGAAAAAATGTTATCTATCAATACAGTAACTAGAAGATACGTACGTGCCATAGCCCACTGCTGTCATGTAATAAAGTTGCAGCGTTCGTAATAGCAATGGAGGCTTGAACAGTGGCACCACTTGTTCCCATAAAGATTTCAAGAATGAAACATCAGTGCGTCTGTAGTTACCATCTTCATTGAGGACCAGCTTTTATACCTAAAACATTATCAGCGATTATATGACCTAACTGTTTGTGATATGTCTGTCGTTTTAGGACCTTAGCACATTTGTCACTTTTACATCAGCGATCAGCAATTTTGCTGCTCTATCGATGTTGCATCGCGTTTTGATCGCGTTTTGAACAACTTCGCTTGATCGTGGTGTCAAAATCAGTCGCGTTTTGAGTTCCTTCCAAAAAGCGACATGATCACCGCGACTGGAGTTTGTGGATAGGAACGATCGTTCGTACGCGGCATCGATCATCCGAAAAAAGACTAATCCCCGATAACCCATGCTTAAAGTAGCAAGTCTGCCGTAATTTTTGAATAGCAATGTGATGAATTCTAGAAGTCAGCCACAACTGCTTTAAATTACTAACTTTAAAAAAGTAGCTGTATCAGCCATACGAACCGGATAACTCGCCAATTCACTGCCATTTTTTTTCCACATTTTCTGCAGCAATTTCAAAGCGTCTTCTTCTCGATCAACGTTGACGAGGAACTTCGGGCTCTCGTAGTGGAAATGAAGACAGATGGCGCTGATGCCCAAGGGCAAGGCCAGGGCTATAGTCAGGTATCTCCAGGGTGTAAAGCTTATGAAGCCCATATTGAAAGAGAAGTCCATGTTTAGGATGAAGTATGCTATCACTGGAAAGATACAAACATTATTATTTATTGCTAAAAATCTTTACTTTTTACTATGTATTTGCTTGTGTTTGATCATAATTACACGGTATTAAGTGATAATTTAGCTGAGTTTGATAAGCACACGAAGGTTAGAAGTAGCTGGTTGGTGGTTCACAAGTGCAGAATCATCATTGTAGGATTCCAAACTATTACCGCCTGAATATTGTCAGCTAATATTTTCTGTTTATATTTAATACACAATACTAACCGACGTAGAAAGCTAGACTGAAATCCAAGACACTGGTCATGATGAGCATGTAAGTGTCCCTAATTTTTGTCGAACATGACTCGCCGAGGAGAGCATATGTCACCGACTGGGCACAACTGCAGCTGTAAGGTAAATTTCAATTGACTTATTTCTCCATCTTTTGGATGTCTTCAGATGTTTATATTGTTAATATAGTAAAAAATATCAACTAGCTTGTTAAGAATTTAAATTGTATCAAGATTTTAGGGAATATATAAGAACTGTATAATAATTCAGCGAACTGTGTAATAATTCGCTCGCGTGGCCTACGGGAAACAAATGACATATTTTTCTACAACAATAAAATAAAACGAAACATCCAGCTTCAAGGGTGGAATTATTAAAAACGTTGAGACGCGTATAAATTAATTTTCAATCTTCAGTCTAAACACAAAATTTGAAGATCCTAACTTCGAAACTGACGGACTTTCATAGAAACTTTCATCCCCAATTTTACCCCATTAGGGGTGGAATTTCGAAAAACCCTTTCTTAGTGGATACCTACTCTTCACAAAGAATATACCCTCTAAATTTCACGTCTCTAGGACCAGTTGTTTAGGCTGTGCGTTGATATATCAGTCAGTCAGTCAGTCAGGACGTTGAATTTTATATATATAGATTTATGAACTTGAACTTCATCCCTAAGAAAATATCTGGGACTTAAGCGAACGAAAAGATTTACTCTTGATAATATAGACAATGGAGTTTCCATGACTGTATAATATAAAACTAACTCACAAGCTTGTACTAATACATTTGAAGACTGCAAGCCAGATCCAATTCGTAGAGAAGGCACTGATAGCAGACACTATGAAGCTTCCCCACATGGCGATCAAGAGGCTTTTTTTCCGACCCTGGGTGTCTGAGAGATAGCCCCAAGGATACGCCATTATTATAGGACCTGGAAGTTGTAAAACAACCTCTTGTAGGTATAGTCATAATTACCATTATTATTTAGTTTCCAGTATTATAATCATTTTCATTTCCTAACGAAATTATCAAAATGAAAATATATAGCATGAAAATGTTGTGTGACAATATAGTTTTACAAAAAAGACCTCAAAAGCACATTATTATCTATTGATCTCGATTTTAGTCTTTCATCTTATCAAACAAGTTTTTTGGTCCTTGTAAAGCTATTTCTGATGTAAACACAAGTTGAAATTCAATCGCAATAAATGATTACAACGCCTCATTGATAGTTCTAATCCTACTACAAATGCAAAAGTGAGTTTGTATATTTGTTCCTTTGTCACTCTTAACTCCTAGACCATACAATCGATCGGAATAAAATTTACGCTGGTATAGGATACTTTTTATCACGGGAAAGATCATTAAAGCAGGTAAAACAGTGGGGTGAAAATTAGTTTAGAATAAAAAACAAACGTACCAATAAAGGGCATAGAGAGCAATATGCTCTTCTGACTGAGGTCCAGCTGGAACTCACACTCGCAGCCGCTCACTATGACGGAGAAGCCGAACATGTCCACCGCCATGGCGAGTGTCGCCAAGCTCAAGGTTATTAGCAGACCTATGCTGTACCAGCCATTGCCTGGAAATTATTAAAATCAGCATTAAGTGGAGGAAATCTTAACGTTGCTTGGAAGTATCTTCGTTGGTATAGAAAAGACGCACAGTCCAACACACAGAAAACGCATCCACGCGCGTTCATACAGATCACGCGCCTACATGCGTCTCGCCCCGCACCTACGCGCGGCGAGACGCAAGGTATGGCACACCGAGTCTCGTAGTGCCATGCGTGATTTTGTATGGAATGAGTCAGAGCCGCCGTGAATCCACAAAACGCAACTACGCGCGTGAGTGCGTGGCAGTGTGATAATCGCCTAAGTTGATCTATCACAATGCGCCTTCCAATATAGCACAGACCTATACAATTGTAAAAAATAACTCGAAGAAGAACTTTCACACAGAGGGTTCCGTACAAATTAAATTCTCCAACTGCAATTAGTTTGTAATCGCATTTTTATTGGTAACGTTTTTTGACGGACAGCAAAATGATCCTATACCTAAGAGTTGTGTTTTTCCTTTTGTGAGAATGGAATCATAAAAAGAGTCAGTGTTATATTTCCAGGTAAAATGAGAATATCGTTTTAATTTCTCGACATAATTAGGCCATACCTACATATTTCAAAATATTTAAAGAAATACCCATTTGTCTTCAACCTCACCATCATAAAGGAATGAAATTCCTGATGAATTCTCACAGTACTTTGTTATTATCGTTATTAACGTATTTCTTACCTGCTAAATTAATAGCTTCATCGTAAGTATATACTCTCTCATCTCTACTATTACCGCTGATCGTCCACTCACTCGTATCTTCATCTTCTCTTTTGTCTTGTAAGTCACTTTCAGTCGTACAGTATGCTGGGTTTGACACCATTTTGTTTGAAACGAATTCTTTTTATCTAAAGGAGCATCATTTAAGAGAGCAGCTTGTATTCTGCCAAAAATAAACAACACTGATGCTTTCGGTATAAATATACATGAATAAAGAAATAATATAGCACGTATATAAGAATTCGTTTTTTCGTTTCTAATATTAAACCCTTCAGGGTCCTACTTTGAAAAGAATAATAAATCTACATACTAAAAAATAATACATGTAATAGCAGCACTTATTGCAAAAAACTACCTAGCAATGTTACTGATAAAATTAGACCCGTGTAACCAAAAAAACGTATGCTACAATTATCACATTTAAATAGGTCTACATTGCCATAAACTAACTACTTCTAAAACTTGAAATACAAGAGTCGTTTATATTTCTAACTCATTGATAACTGCAGTACTTTGAATGCCTATCATTTATTAAACTGATATATTCCGTACCAAAATAAACGACTAAAGAGAAGTATAAAATATTGTAACTAAACTATACCTATCGATTAAAGGTGCCCGTAGACTCGGTCGATCTTGTTGAATGCTCGGGCAGCAATTATTGAACACTAACGATAATCATCATTTTGAATTCTAAACTTTGTGCCAAAACTAGTCATTATGGCGGAATCATCGCATTGAATAGAATAAATAAGAATAAAGAAATAGTATTTATTAAGAATTTTAAATGAAGCTAAGACTTTGTCTTCTTTTGAGGATATATTTCTTTTTTATCTACATTCAGATCGTGGTAGCCATTTAAACCAAATGTTAAACCATTTTCTATATCAATACCAGGTGAAGGCTTATCAAAAATCTCGGCATTTGAGGCTTAAATAAGATATAATATAATTTAAGAAGGGTAGAGCGTAGCGTTTATACGCTCAAAGAGCAGCTCGACTGGGGAAGTACCTCCACCTTACAGAATACCACAGCCAAATAACTTTATGTTGTGTAAAGTTGTGTTCCTGCGCGTGAGTAAGGTCGCCAGAGCTCATTGGGGAGGGGGGAAAGGTCGGTAACGCGTCAGCGATGCTTCGTGTGTTGCAAGCGTCCATATGGCTACGGTAACCGCTGACCATCAGGCGGGCCGTATGCTTGTTTACCGACTAATGCCCGGTTTCAATAAACAAAAACGAATCGTTTTGCATACCAATCGTAGGTTTTTTTATTGCCAAACTGGGCAAATAGATCATTTCGTAAGCTAATTTTACTTGTGATAGCTACTTCCATATGGGAGGGTCTGCTATGCAAAGCTTTGAGGTCTTTGCTTCATTATAAGTAAAGATATAAGAGTCTTAATTTTAATCAATCTTAACCGATACCGGTCCGTAAATTATTGAAACCGGGCCTAAGTCGTATAAAAAAAAAATATTGGTCCAACATTATATTGTCATAGTTCTCTATAGGAACTTCTCTATAGGAATTGGCACAGCGCCTCTAGCGGAATACTCATGGTACTAATTTCTCCCATACACATTTAAGCAAACGCATTAGTAAGCGTTTATTAACGTCAAATCTTTACATTCGGGGTACTGACTGCATTAGCAGAATACGCAGTCGATCATCAGTTTTGCAGCATAAACTGCATCTAGATTATCAGTTTTAATTCAGACCAACTGCATAGATAGACTCACTAACACTGCGAATTCGAACGTACAAAATAAACTCATTAAGAATACTGTAATGTGCAAATACCTTTAAAATTTGTTTAATTAACATAACTATTGTTTCAAGTGTGGTGTCGTCAAGATTGACTAATTGTTTAATTTAATTTAAATAACTCGGTTATTAATATCACATTTACTAAATGAATGGCCATTATACTTCCTAATCATGGGTTGGTTGGCCTGTAAGTTAGATATCTTTTTTTTGTTTTTTACGTGGGGAAATCCTCATAGATACCCGGGCACTCCGGGGGGAGCGGCCGAGTTATGTCAGACTCCTACTGACTAAAACCCCACGGCGCGGCGGCGTTCCTACCTGTCGCTGCCGGCTGGATATACGGGGGCGCCGAAGCATTCGTCCGCGTATCCAGCAGCGACAGCCTGATCGGAGGCCTCCTCTTCGTCGACGGCAGAGACCGGAGCTCTTGTCTCCGCCGTCTCCTCCTAAGTAGCGTGCGGGAACACACGCTCCACTACTCGGACCCGATGTTGATGGGCGGCAGACTCCCCCGAGTCCGCCACCCTTGGGCCCATGTTGGGGGGAACAACATGGGCCCAAGGGTGGCTTAAAAAAGCCGCCCTCCGACGCCCGGTTCTCCTGCGGCGGATAGCCAGGGTGGTAGTGTCCTCCCTGTCACGTTCCGCCGCCTCCTTTGCGAGCATAACTCGCTCGCAAAAGGAGTGGAGTGCGTCCCACGATCTCTCGCTGTCAACCACAGCGCGAACCACGCTCGGCAGCGAGAGATCTGTCCACACTTCGGCGCAGAGCTCGCTGCGCTCGCTTGCCCAGGCTGGGCACACCTCCAGCGTATGCTGTGCCTCCTCCTCGAGGCACCCGTCACAGTGGTGGCACTCGGCGGTCGGCTCCCTCCCGGCAATCCGACACAGATACCTCCCGAAACAACCGTGTCCCGAGAGGATCATAAGTTAGATACCTACTCTAACTGCTACATCACAGGGTGTAATTAGCAGTTACTTGTGAAGATGAAAATCCGTTCTATAAACATAAAAAAATACGCATCTACTGGACTAAATATTCTTTTTATGCCTTTACAGTGGAGACCACGGGACCATGGGGGTCCGAAGATTGCCGTTTTGCTTGCACTTTGTCATCAAAAGTGATTGAGGACTTTGGAGACTAGCGCAGCTTTTTCCGCCAACGCATCAGCTTGGCTAACTAAAAAGGAAACGCTGCCAGCCTTCTGGGAACCTTGCCGTCGATTGGAAGCAGCGGCAGACTTGAGGAAATTTTCTATAGGATTGTAATTTTTGCATATTTGTTGGAAATAAATATACTAAATACATACAAGGATTATAGTAAGAAGAAGAAGAAGAAAGAAATATTCTTTATTGTATACACTGACAGAGTAAAAATAACAAAAGTATTACAAATTAGGGAAGTTATACAATGTAGGCGGCCTTATCGCTTAAGCGATTTCTTCCAGGCAACCTTTGGGTACAGGAAAAAAATTCTAAAGGTGGCAGGTTGACGTCTACCTACAAATAATACAATATATACGAAATAAACTAATACTATATATACACAAATACTATATATATATAGTATCTATGGTTATGTATAATGCTAAATAACAGTCTTAGTAAAATAATATCCATTAAAATTAATAAATTTACCTATCTTTACATGATGCATTAGACATACACTCTACTATTTAGCTTTAGAAAACGAATCCTTTTTTCACATTACGCTACTAGCCCTACCTTTCGGGGATCATTTCATCAGGTACTTTATTTGTAAATTGCACTTCCTAACACAAAGATGACAAACAAGCATACGGCATGCCTGATGGTAAGCGGTTACCGTAGCCAATATAAGCACACCAGAGGAATCCCTCTTGCGTTGCTGACCCTGCAGATATGTCTTCACTTCCTTTCTTGTATATTATTTTACACATTATAAAGGTCACGAAATCTATTTTTCTTATGATAATAATTTTTTTATTTTAATATTTTAACTCTTATGTCACTTTTTCAAATATTTCTAATCAATACGTATATTACATTCCTATCGATAACGCGATATGTTTCATTTACAAGAAAATATTTCATGTATGGTTGTACGGTGCAGGTTATCAGGTAATTGATTTATGAACTTCATGGTCATTTTAATGGTATTTATTATTAATAACAATCATTATGGTATAAGCCTATGAATCAGTATTCTTTGTTTCTGAATTTCTGCTCAAAAAAGGTTTAACATTGACAAAGAAACTGGAAACTTACTCATAGAAAATATAACGATTGTTTTTTAATCACTACTTAATTTAAAATTAATTTCTTCGGTTTGTCTGGAGGCAGGAAGCAGGCTACAATCACTCCACCTGTAACAGAATATCAAATTTATAATTAAAGTACCTTTTGCAACTCGATTTTCATAGAAATAATATTCAGATACAATAATCTTCATTTTAGGTTAAAATTCATAGCTTAGTTGGCGAAGAGGGCGATGGCTGCCACACGTGTCTTACTTGTGAACAGGTGCTGCTTGTTGGGGCAATCCGTTATTCTCTCTTGAGCCACTTTTCACCTAGTACACTCGTAACTCAGCTTTCCCTCGGGGTGATGGGGAAGAAAAACATGGCCCCAGTGTAAAAGAGAATACTATTAACTTTAAATATTTTTTCTAGGTCACGCCAGGCCATTATATCGCAAACTAGTCTGAGCTGATATACTACAAACGTCATGTTCATAAATTATACTTACCTACTTACTTGTTTCATAAAGCTTTTTTTATCACTAAATAAAGGTATACTGATATAAACTATGTAACTTACTTATAACATAAGCAGAGGATGTGTAAAAAGTGGCGATACAATTGGAAACGATGCTGATCCCAACTATATTGACGCCAGCCAAGCCGCTGATTCGGGCTATCATCACCCCCAGACATGAAGCCATGCCACTATAACGATAAGCTTCGTATTAATGGATAACTTAAAGAAAAACACAAAGTTTGTAATGTCAGTAGTGAGACAAGAGGAGATATGAATCAACAATAATTCAATTACAAAAGAAGAAAGTGAAAATCAAAATCTGGAAAATATTTCTGTTAATCTATCTACTTCATTCAGTATCGTCATTGTAAGAATCCAAAACACTCACCGATAGGAAGTAGGATAGAGATCAACGTAATAAGAGGAAAGAACTCCCATAGCCAATGCATTGAAGAGCAATCCAAAGAATAGAATAAAGCTGACGATATTATTGGTAACAGTCACGGCTCCGAGACTCGTCACACCAGATGTCAATAGGATGCCAATCATTAGAACTTTTTTCCTAGAAGACAGCTTCGAGATGGCAAGATTTGTGGAAATGAAGATAAACCCTTCAGCTAATGCTGAATAGACTACTATTGGTTCCATTTTTGTGGAGCATACAACCTGTAAAGCAATGGCATATTACTTACACCTACTGCATATATCAGCAGAAAAATTCGTAAAAACATTATCAAATTCGGTCTGTAGAAGATATTTGGACATTTCCTTTTGCAATATTCTCAGCTGCACTATTTTCTGATCGCATGTATGCCTTGCAATTAGAACTTAGTACTTTAAAGAGTAGAGCACAGAGTCGATTCGGCACCATCTTACAAAATACCGCAGCCACATTACTTAATATTGTGTTCCTGCGCGTGAATAAGGTCACCAGAGCTCATCTGGGAGGAGTGAAGAGTCGGTAGCGCTTGAGTGGGGCCCCGGGTGTTGCAAAGCGTCCATAGGGCAACGATTTTGTTGAAGAAAAAAAATCTTACCTCAATATCACTAGAATGTGTCACGTTAGTTGTATGTGGGCTCATTATCATATTGCATAAGCCTTGCACTTGTTCTACATTGTCAGGCAAGCTAAGTGATTTCACTAAAGACTGGATCAAGAATGGAAACCAGATGAAGAAACTACTGCTTCTGTAAGATATAACGGAAATTTTGATTATCTTTTACATTACTTACAATTAAATTGTGAATCAAACCAAACCAAATTAATTGTGAGGTTTCACATATTTATTTCAGCCTCTCGTAAAAAGGTTTCATAACAGAAACTCCGCCATCATCTCCATTTGATAAGGGCTGGTTAGCTATCGTTATCGATATCTTCTATAATTAATTGTCATTACTAAAACTACGCCAATTAATTTGAGTGATCGTGCACTACCTTTCCAAATTCAATGTCATCTACATTCTAACACAGATAAAGAAATAAATTCTTATACAAACATCGCGTATACAACCGAGGTTAAATAAAACAGCTGTATCGTTCTTAGAAGCAATGGCGGCTTGAAAAGAGGCACTGTTTGATTCCACAGTGACTTTAAAAGTGGGACATCTTTGTTTCTGATATTACCCTCTTCATTTAGAAGCACCTTTTCAACCTGTAATGGAAATTATTTAAAATATCAATCCGTGTGTACAATTTTTTTTTGTACAAAATATAAAAAAAAAAAAAAAAGTTTAATTCTAAGAGTATGGTGAAGAATTTTTCAAAGTCAAAGCCATTTATTAAATTTAAGCCCTATTAGGGCACATATGGAAAGCGCCAAGCGGGATGGCCTTCCACCAGGTGGACCGACGACCTGGTCAGAGTCGCTGGGCGCCGCTGGATGCAAGCGGCCCAGAACCGTTCAAAGTGGAAATCAATGGGGGCCTATGTTTAGCCGTGGACATCCATGGGCTGATATGATGTTGATGATGATGAGGGTACTTATGAAAGTCGAAGCTACTGAAGTTACCACCAGTTCAAAAGTCGATTTTCAACATAGAGAAATCGGGAAGAACTCAGCAAGGTTACGTTGTTTATATATTTTTGGACAATCTGACATTGGCTATTTATTCTCAAACAACAACTTACATAATAAATAACCTAAACAAGTTTATAATAATTTTCGTACAATGTGCATTTGTGCAGAGTGCAGCTGCTTCTAGACATCGTCATTTAAGACATAAATTATTATAGACGTTCACCATACCAAATGACTCAAGCTGATAGAATATACATACCGGATACTTATCCACTTCACCACCGTTCCTGCACCAAATCTTTCTAAGTATATTCAGAGCCAGATCTTCATGACCAGCGTTGATGAGGAATTTGGGACTTTCGTAGAAGAAATGCAGTGCTACTGCTGTAATACCAAGAGGCATTGCGAGTACGATTGTCAGAAGTCTCCATTGAGTGAATGTGATAAAGCCCAAATCTAAGGATATGTCTAAATTGAGGAATACGAATGCGGTGGCTGGAAAATAGAAGGCAATTTAAGAGTTTTTGAATGGAATAATCGTTGCAAAATTACTCATAACTAAGATTGATATTTGAAGATGAAGATATCTGGTATCATTTTATGTTGAAAAAATCTTATAAATTTCCTTAATAAAGATGAAAAGACCATTGAGAGAACTGTATATGTATACCAGTGCCATCGAGTGGAGATAAAATATGTAAACAACCGACCTCTACTGAGTTACATTACGATAGCTAGCGATCATTATCTCTCGCAGGCAATAATGATCGATACGGCGTAAGGAGAGCACGGCCGAGTCTGCTGAGAGAGAGGCTGCCACTTCAAGGTGCATGGCCCGAGTTGTCAGGCACGTAAAGAGCGCCACATAGCGCTTGTGAAGCTGGCAACCCACAGTTACTGTGAGCGTCCTGAAGTAATCTAGGTCCACATAGCTAAAGGGGCGCTGGTGCCGAACGAGCCGCCGACCGGAGTTAGTCAACGACAGCTAGTCCACTAGAATTAGAAAACCAATTTACTTAGGGTTCCGTAGATCGCAACCGGTTGCAAACTTAAAACTACCCCCCTTATTCATAATCGCTTTTTAACTAAATCAGTGTAATAGTGTGCCCCGTCTCACTCTTTCGATCACCAAATGTCACGTGTCAGATAAAGACTTCAGAAAGTTAGCTAAAGAGGGTAAGTTTAAAAGGCTAATACAAGTTACCAATGAGTTCGCAACTGGTACCACACTTTTTGCCTAGGAGATAAAGGCGAAAAATCACTCTTTTAAGTTTAGGTATGTTCCGTATGTCGCAACCGGTCCAAATTGCTTGAGAAGGTAGGTAATGGTTATTTAAAGACATGGTATTCTCGCAACTAGTACCACCGTTTTTGTTTAGGAATTATTCAATATCAAAGTTTTTCTCAATTTTCACCATTTTCCGTACTTCCAAATCGGTTGCGAATTTAAGGTAATCATATCCATACATAACTCTATTGATATGCAAAATATTATTAGTACCACAATTAATGTAAAATGTTGCATTATTTTGAGCTAATTCTACTGGACTAAGCTGTCATTGTGTGATTCGTGGTACAGGAAAGCGGTTGATAATGCAGCTGTCAACATAAAAATTTATAGTTTGTTTACATTCTTTATCTCCACTCGATGGCTCTGTATAGATGAACACACTAGACCAGGCCAACTATTGTTTGTAGAACCTTGGATGTTTCATCGCTTGCCTTTCTCTAAAAATACAGGACTTAACTTACTCATATAAGTTGCAAATCCAAAGTTCAGAACACTAGTCATGATGAGCATGTACGCTCCTCTTACTTTTGCTCCACATGATTCTCCAAGAAGAGTATATGTAGATGACTGACCACAGCTACATCTGCAATTTATATCGTTATTTATTTTAGTTTTATTAATTTGAAGCTATGTTACAGTCACTTTAATTCTTGACGAACTACCTTACCTACCTTATGCGCGTGGCAAGGATTAAATAACTAAATATCTCGGTAAATATATATACTATAAATGCTTTTTTTACATAGAGAAATTATATGTAAGCATGACATTTATAATTTGCAAATAAATGTCACTTTGCAAAACTAAGATAATTTATAACAAGGTTAATGTACATAAATATACAATGTATCTATTGTGTATTTTTATAAGTTGGCATTATGTTGGAGATAAGAATTGAAAATAACTTTATTTATACTGATTCTTTTACATATACATACAATATTATGCATTACCACATCAGAATATAGACAGTCCGGAATCTGTGTAGTGTAGTCCATTTTTATCTTGCAATATTCTACATCACTATCTGATTCCAAACTAAGCAGAGCTTGTACTATGGAGACCAAATAACTGATACACTGTTTGTGATATACTTGTTTTTTTATGTACCTCAGACTCAGGACAATGCAGATATGTTCATGCACACAAATGTATGTCCTGGATGAGAATCAAACACACGACTTACAGTGTGATGGGTGTCTTACCAACTGCGCCAACAGATCTGTCAATCTAATGTGTGATCAATTTATTAACAAATAAATTATTTTGTTACAATACTTACAAACTAGTACTAATAAACCTAAGTACAGCCAGCACAATCCAGTTGGGAGAGAAGGCACTGATGGTTGAAACTATAAAGCTTCCCCAATAAGCAATATGGAGACTTAGCTTTCGTCCTCGAGTATCAGATATATAGCCCCATGGATACGCCATAAGGACTGGGCCTGCAAACATAAAAAATCTAAAAGCTATGAACCTTCAAGCGAACGCCTTTGCGCTCGCAGAAAACCCTTGCGTGCACACATCTTTCCGTCTGGCGACGCAGCTAATGTACTCACTTGATGCATTACATGCTAGATAGAAATGAGTATTCAGTTTAAGATAATCTGCTAAAGATTAAGATGCATATAAAAGATTAAGATCATAGTATAAGATACTTACCAAGAAAAGCCATAGACAAAATAATACTCTTCTGATTCAAATCCAGATTAAAATCACAGGTGCTACCATTCACGACGACTGCGAATCCAAACATGTCGAGGCCCATGGCAATATTAGCCAGACTTACAGTTGCTAGGAGACTAATATTGTATCGCCCATTTCCTGAAAAAAATCTTTTATAAGTTGCTTTAGGTTCAAAATCTAGTCGTGATGCATTCCACAATGTTATAGGCCAAAATCTAAATATTGGACTCTGACACTGCATTTAAATGGAAGATTGTTAACAAATCAATATATGGAACTCAACATAAGAAGGAAGAAGCAAAGACTCTTCACGGGAAACCGCCGGGGTTTTCCCAATGGAGTACAGCATGGGGTTTTTCAAAAAGGGTATGAAGAGATTTCTGCAGGGTCGGCAACGCGCGAGTGATACTTCTGGTGTTGCAAGCGTCCATAGGCTACGGTAACTGCTTATCATCAGGCGGGCCATATGCTTATTTGCCAACTTAATGGTAAAAAAAAAACAATATCAAGAAATCCTAACTGGATTAAATGGACATAAAGCAGGTTTAAATCTAATTGAATTATTATTTTGTAGTAAACCAATAAAAAGTAAAATAAGCTATCGATGATTATAAAAGTTATCCATTACTCAATAACTTGTTACTTTTTATTTTGGGTCGGTGAAAAATTTACGCTTCTTCCATTCGATCCTTCCATCCGTCATATCAACATTCCTTGCTTACTCTTTTACGGTCTTATTCAGGTTTTTAAGTCCATTAAAATATGTATTAAATCTAGCTGCCGAGAAGAATTTATGATTCAAATCTTTTCGTTATTCTGCTACTCTATATTTTATATAGGAAATAGCTTACCTGCTAAGCTGATAGCTTCATCGTAACTATAAGATTCAGATGTTTTAGAACACGTTACTATCCACGAAGTAACTTTTTCGTCGTTATTATTTTTGCTATTCTCTTCAAAATTTCCATTACTTACATCATAGCCATCATTGGAAGCCATTTTTTTATCTAGAGGTAACAAAATTACTGTCAATGATATAGCTTTATCAGTTTTGCTTGTAACTAGATGTTTGTACTGAGCTTGTTCTTCAAGTTCTTCTTATATTTTATTAATACCATAAGTGATATAGTTATTTGTTATTAGTATTTCTATTGCCTGGTGTGGATCTTGGAGAACTGTTTTATATCAAAACATTGTCTGTTTACATTTGGATAAAATCAGTAGCAGACTCTTCTGGATTTTAAGAAGAATGTTTGCTGATACCAACTCAATATTTTTTTTGAATTTATAGAAGAAGAGTACTATAAACTACATCGACAGACATTCCAAATAGGTGCGCGGTGGAAGAGTACATTATAATGCTAATTAGTGCTTTATTAGAGCCTAAACTGAATTAGTGAGTTTTAAGTTTGAGTGTGAACTAAATAAACTGACAAGCGATACAAAAAAGCCACTAACATTATGAAATATTTTCGAAACCACGCAAGATAGCTTCGTTAAGTAAAAAGCAACATTCAAATTAGATAATAACGTATTTAAACAGATACCAAACTGACGCAAAAAAAAAGCTTTTTAATATGTATAAGAAGGATAAAATAAAATAAGGCTATTTAGATAAAAAATCAAGTAGGTTTACGACAAAATAATAATAATATAAAACTATAAAATAATATTAATGCATGATTAAAAAAAAATATTCGTAAACCCACTTTAACAGTTAATTGTATTTTTTTCCAAATACCTAGTCCTAGTTTGTTTTTTCCTTCTTATATGAAATATCTTGCGTGGTTTCAGAAATATGTATATCATGATAAATTAGTGGGTTATTTGTATTGCTCGTCAGTGTATTATTATAATTGGACTGTTTTACAAAAACCTTAAACCGACTTCAAAGTACACTAAGCAGTAATCAAATCCTGATCTGATGGCAATGGGACCAAACGGGAAGCGTACCCTTTCAAATAAAAAAAGAATTTTCCAAATCGGTTAATAAATGACGGAGTTATGAGGTAACAAACATAAAAAAAAAAAAAAATACACTCGAATTGAGAACCTCCTCCTTTTTTTGAAGTCGGTTAAAAATGATTAAAACACTTACTACAACCAGTTTTTTGCGCTGGAAACTTTCCTCAGTAACGTGATAAAATTATTAAACATTAAACAATTATAAAATTTTACTTTCTCTAAAATACTTAGAAAAAATATTAATGAACAGTCCATAAAAGTAACAGCTACTTTAAATGGATTTGTGGAAACAGTATGCGAGGAAATGTTTCAGACTTCTCAGTCAACATTTGATAAAAACTTATCTTTAACATTTAATTAGCCATGTTTACAATTTCACATAATCTATATTTATAAATGATTCTGCAGCGCGTCATTAATGTATGCCGGTGGGACGAAAGCGCAAGAGAAATCCCCCCCCCCCCTCTTTTAGGAAGTTCGCCTTCGCGGTTAGAAAAAATTGACAAATAACAGAAGACGCTACAGCCAAGATACTATGGCTTATTTCCATTGTTTAATGTCCTACAGTCTTCTGCTATCCAGCTGCAGACTTTAATCTCTATTTATTCATCAGAAAAGTGCAATTCGCGCAATCTTTTATTTGGGTCCTCACAAATCACTAAATAATCGATTTAAGGATTTAAGATTTTAACGTTACCTAACAGCACATTTATGAAAATATTATGTTGATGCGGCAATATTTAAATCTATTTGAAATTAATAGTATCCGGTCATGCATGGAGTACTGCTGCCATCTCTGGGATGGATGCGCTAAGCACCAGAAGACTCAAACAAGCCTCGACCATCGAAGAAAAGTTGCTTACTTATCGGTTTTCTACAGGATATATTTTGGAGAGTGTGCACAGGAATTGTTCAACCTTATTCCACCATCCTCTTTTTTACACCGAACCACAAGACGCCGGGAAAATTTTCACCCGTACGTTGTTTTTGTTAAATACGGACACAGCGTTTTCCATCTTCATTTATAATGCGGACAGCAAGGGAGTGGAACTTGCTTCCGGCGCCGGCGTCTGTGTTTCCTGACTCTTACAATCTAGGAACTAATCTAGGAAGGATGATTAAAAATTATCGCAACTCATTAATATTTACGTATAGTTATGAATACTGAAGAATAGTATTCGTTGCGCAGCGCTGTAAAACCTTTACTAATGAATATAATTTAAAAAGTTTATAATGAACATTTTCATGGATTTTCGCTTATATAACTTTTTTTTTTGGGTATTTTATCTTATTTGCAACAAAAATGTTGACTTATTTTATTTGTGAGACCTATAGTTCGTCAGATAAATCTTTTGAACCCCTTTTTTCAAGATGTTCGGGGATAAACCAATAACCTAAGTATGTATTTTTTTTAAATATAATTTATCCCCGATAGCAATACCTTATAAAATTCATTCAAAATTCTATAGATTAAAGAGCTTGTTTTTCTCACTTCAGTTATTTTTTGTTTTACGCAGTCGGGTTTTTAGTTTAGTATACTTCTATCACTGTTTAACCGGTTTGTAACATCACCCACCCCATAACACAATTTAAATGTTACTTACGAATGAATTTTATTGATATCAAAAATTAACACAATCATAACACGCGCGCGCCAGCTAACCGGTGACCGGCTAGCCCGCTGCGGGCTGCTAGGCGTCCCATGTTGGTATTCTATGTGCGCCCTCTGCGTAGGAGTCGACCGGCCATGGTCAGGGGTACAATGACTTGAATTAGGTATGAGTCGCTCGATTTGCCGCCCCCTGGGCGTGCTGCCCGTGTGTAGTGCACGCTTTGCACGCCCGCTTACGGCGGCCCTGATAACTAGATCAATAAACACAAGATGTTTTTACCCTAAAGTTGAGAAACAGGAAAATAATAAAAGTCATAATATTGTGTACAATATAATTAGTTTATTCATTATAAAAATAATAATTATAGGCGTAGGTGAGGCGTCACTGCGGCCGCTCCGGTCGAGTGCTCTTCGGCAGTATTATACACAGCAACCCGCTCGCTGGAACAATAACAAGAGACTTTATACGCAAGCTAGTAGTAACTTGAAAGTTAGTACCAAGTAAAAGGTTGAAGTAACTTGAACCAAAGTAACTTCAGCAGCTTTTTTTACCTTTTATTGGCCTGTGTTTGACCGCAATCTCACCATGGTAAGTGATGATGCGGCCGAAGTTGGTAAGCACACAAAGCCTATAAGGAACTGGCTCTCAAGTGCAGCTGTCGGAACACACCGAAAGGTGCTTGGCGTCAGATTTTCAACTTGAGGGTGGTAGCCAGACAGGCGAGTACTACAAAGTACCCTACCACCGTGCTATGGTTTCCTCACGATGTTTTTCCTTCACCGAAAGCTCAAGCTCATTATAGGATTCGAACCCGGGACCTTCGTCTCGGTATCCGACGTCACTACCACTGAGCTATCATCGCTTTAAATTCAAAAATTCATAAGTCTGTTCTTACATTCCACTGATAAAAAAGTATTCGATATTACATGGAATGACTATGAAAATAAGTTTTGATGGAATACTGACGAAAAATATAATAACTAAATTCATAGAGGTATAATAACAGACTTATTACAAAGAATCTATTTATCTCTAGATAAAATACGAAAATACGGAATTCGTTTTGCATCCTCATTTATAATGCGGACAGCAAGGGAGTGGAACTTGCTTCCGGCGTCTGTGTTTCCTGACGCTTACAATCTAGGAACTTTCAAGGCCAGAGTGAATAGGTTTCTTGTGAAGCGTGTTTCATCTTAGGCTTCGTCATCGTCCCTTATGAGCGCGTCAGTAGCCAAACGCAAGCCCATTTAATAAAAAAAAAGATAAGACAAAGATACTGACAGATGCACGCACAGTTCTAACAACTTGAAATTTTGTTATAACTTAGACATACACCAAGGAAGAGCTTTCCAAAATTCCACTCTTTATGAGGCAAAACGAACTCTCTTATTTATAATAAGACATCATACGTACATATAAGAAGCGTTCCAAACATGTAAATAGGCACGACGCAATGCTCGTCGACGAGGGCTCCGAACACCACGTTGCCCACGATGGCGCCCACTCGGCCGCACATCACCGTCACCGCCATCGCAGTAGCACTGTATGATAAACATAATATATGATTACTTTACTTGAGATGCTAATGTCTATACACTTTAAGATTAGTATCACTTCCTAAGAAGATAATAATACATTGTATATCGTCTTATTGGCTAAACACGCATTATATCTTGAGTTTATAAAAAAGGAGGTTTTTTTTTTTTTTTTACTGTGTATAAGCCTGTGTTTGACCACAATCTCACCATGGTAAGTGATGATGTGGCCGATGGTGGTAAGCACACAAAGCCTAGAAGGAAATGGCTCTCAAGTGCAGCTGTCGGAACACACTGGTAGATGCTTGGCGACAGATTTTCAACTTGAGGGTAGTAGCCAGCCAGATGGGTACTCTACCCTACCACCGTGCTATGGTTTCCTCACGATGTTTTCCTTCACCGAAAGCTCAAGCTCATTGTAGGATTCGAACCCGGGACCTTTGTCTCGGTATCCGACGTCACTACCACTGAGCTATCATCGCCTTGGAAGGTTTATTGAGAGAGATAGAGCGTAGCGTTTATTCGCTCAAAGAGCAGCTCGACTGGGGAAGTACCTCCACCTTACAGAATACCGCAGCCAAATAACTTTATGTTGTGTATAGTTGTGTTCCTGCGAGTGAGTAAGGTCGCCAGAGCTCATAGGGGAGGGGGGAAAGGTCGGTAACGCGTGATCGATGCTTTTTGTTGCAAGCCTTCATATGGCTACGGTAACCGCTTACCATCTGGCGGACCGTACGCTTGTTTACCGAAATAAATGAATTAAATTTATTAAATCCTTGAGAGGCATTTGAAAATGCATATGAAACTCAAAATTGAAAAATAATAAACTATTTATAAAAAGCTTAAACCTCCTTCAAAGTGGGGTTATACTAAAAAGTTTAGAAAAAGTATGCAATAACGACCAAAGTACAATACTCTGTTTTGAAGTGTATTCATATAAATAAATAAGAGTACGGACCCCGTGTCTGTAGTAAGTAGTTTAAACCAATAAAAAAAAAAAAAAAGTGTATTAATGCCCGCTTTAAAAAAAAGCCGCCCGCAAAGCTTTGCATAGCAGACCCAATGAAATGAAAGTAGCTATCACGGGTAAAATTAGCTTACGAAATGATCTATATGCCCAGTTTGGCAATAAAAAACCTACCATTGGTAAGCAAAATGATTCGTTTTTGTTTATAGAAACCGGGCATGTGTAAGCATGCCGTTTTTGCAAGGAACCTTAAAAAAAATTGTTAATACTTACGCAACTTTAGTGGGGAATATTTCACAAATGACGCAGAAGAGCACTGCTTCTGTGCAGCTCACAATCGCTTCAAACACACACGACAGGATCAGGTTCTCCAGCGAGGAACGCACCAGGTTCAGTCCCAGTGCAGCCAAGCCGGAGCTGATCAGCATCATCACTGAAAGTAATATTTTTTATGATATTTGTAAATAGATTAATTAGTTTATTATTAGTTTTAGGAGGATAATTTTTTTTCTTCTCAGGCATACAGATTACATTACATAATTTTACATCACCTAAACATTGTCCAAAAAATATTTAAAAAATGTAACCTTGCCAAGTTTCTTGCCGGATTCTTCACAGTTGAAGGCCGAGTAACTTCAGTAAATGTGACCTTCATAAGTGCCCTTCTGAGGCCTAAATTGAATAAATGGCTAAATTGAATAAATGGCTTTGACTTTTACTTTGACTTTGACTTTGACGTTGACTTTGACTTTGACTTTGACTTTGACTTTGGCTTTGGCTTTGACTTTGACTACAAAAATTTTAATGCTTATTCAACTGACCCAACATAACTTTCTTGCCAATAATGTTGATGGTGAGGCCGACGAAGAGCGCGGTGGGCACGCAGCTCAGCGCCACCACCAGCGTGTGCTGGTACACCCTCTCATCCATTGGCTGCACTATTGTCTGTAACACAAAAAAATGTATCATAAAACCTGCATACATGGTGTTTTTTTGGTCGGCGACAAGCGACCCAGGAGCGGTAGTACAAATTTTTTTTTTTCCAAAAATTGACTTAAGGCCATTAAATACTGTAAATGCGTTGATAAATATTCAGTTTGAAATAAAATTACCGCAAAGTATGTTCACTAGGCACGTGCACAGACTAGAGCTAGGTGCAAGCCGCCATCGCCCCACCCCTTTACTCCCTCGCACTCCCGTTGAGGATTACGTCTTTAGCTTATTACATGATTTTCCAATTAATATTATTTTTATTATTATAAAAAAATAAAGTATTTTTTTAATATTTTTTTTAGCACCAGTATCACATGTATTATCGACCCTGAGTCGCTCGTCGCTGACCAAAACAACAACCTGTATATTAAAAAGACTTGTCCTGACTGACTGATGCACACACCACTGAAGCTAGGAACTTGAAATTGTGTACACAGTTTTCTTAATAGCGTAGAAAGGTTTTTTTGGAAATTACACCCTAAAATAGGGTGTAAAATAAATCAAGAGCGAAACCACAGATATACAAGCAAACAAGCATACGTCCCGCCTGATGGCAAACAGTTACCGTAGCCTATGGCCATTTGTAACACCGAGTATTACTCGCGCGTTGCCAACCCTGTGTGTATGTGTGTGTGTGTGTAATTACAATAAATATTGCCATTTTCTTTTAATTTGTACTTTTGAGGCTCTAAATTTGCTATTATAAAATAAAGAAACATACATAAGAACATATTGGTATCGATCTGTCGTGAAATACTCACAGATATTTCAGCTGTATCATTGGCCAGCGCGAGTGACACCTCGCACACGCCAGCCGACCGGTCCGGGTACAGCGAGCTGAACTGACTGAACCTCTCGAACAGGTCCGGGAACCACATCATCAGAGTGTAGTAACTGGAAACATTATACAACTTAGCATCTCATACCAAAGCTCTAGTTAGATAAGAAGCGCAATAGCGCCGAACTCTGAGCACGAATCACTGTGTTCGTCAAAAAAATTACAATTGGCGGAGCGCAGTCGAGCGCGAGCCGAACGCTCGTTCGAGGCTCGCAAGTTCATCTATGCTACGCGAATTCATGATCCATGTGTTTTGCTCGTGCTCGGCTCGTTAATTATCAAAACTTGACTTGGCTTTGATTGACACTCAGCCTTGAATCGTATCAGATTCATGATGGAGGGACATAGACAATTCCTACTTGCTATATAACAAATATTTGTATTTTTCATTCAGTACATACGGAGAAAATAAACTGTAACTGACAGACAGACATGAGTGTTATCCCATAAGGGTTACTTTTATTCATCGGATGGACGGAATCCTACAAATATTGTGGCAACAATATAGGTGGTCTTATAAAACGATTTCTTCTAGACAACAGCGTTTTTGCCCAAATTTTACCTGAACTTTGGCCATATCTAATAGACCTATAAATTGTAAAAAGTAAATAAAACATTTTGATCCGACATTGCAAATAAATTGGAGATTCAAAGTAACAAACTTTTTTTTCAAAAACTTGTAAGATTTTTTCACAAGAAGTATACTCCTGGAACATGTTTTATGATATGCGAAATCATGAAAGATGACCTAGCGAAGCGGCCGCGAGTGATCAGCGGAATTTACCGACTGATAACCGACGGCTCTGATGCTGTCTCTCTTTTTTCGCAGTCAAACATTACGTTGGATGAAAGTACAAGCTTTTAGGCTATGTGTGCGTTGAAGTTGCGTTGGCCACGGGCCCTCTTAAACGTGCAGAATAATATTTAGATCGCTAGGCTCTAAAGCGAGAATACTAACCTAAACATAAGTCCAAAATCAACGAAACAGCATAACACCAGCAACCCAATATAAGGCGGCATGACGAGCATCTTCTTCCTGACCCAGAAGGCGTCCCACCGCTGCCTCCAGGTCAGCGCAGCCTTCGTCTCGTTGCCGTTGGTGTCTGCTGATACAACCTCCTCTTCATCACCTTCACCAGCGCTGATCATTGATTCTACCTGGAGTTTGAATGACTTATTTATTGGGACTCTATAATTGAAAACTATTTTACAAAAAAAAATATCGACTTCAAAGTACACTAAGAAGTAATCAAATCCTGATCTGATGACAATGGGACCAAACGGGAAGTGTACCCTTCCAAACAAAAGAAGAATTTTCGAAATCGGGTAATAAAGGTGAACGCACACTTATCCGAGCCGAATGCATCGAACGAAACGAATTTGTATAGGAAATCTTATCCAGATTCGGACGATTCGACGCGGGCGAGCCTTCATAAGATTTCATATACAGAATTCTAAAATTAGTTTCGTTCGACGCGTTCGGCTCGGATAAGTGTGCGTTTACCATTAATGACGGAGTTATGAAGTAACAAACAGAAAAAAATACAATCAAATTACGAACCTCTTCCGTTTAAGTCGGTTAAAAATAAACTTTTTATTGATTAAAAAAGTTTTTTTATTATTTTTATAGAATGACTTATTTATTAGGACTCTAAAATAAACTTTTTATTTACTTATTACGAAATAGTGATTGTAGACGAATAAAAACGCACCGATTACTATCAAAATAATATTTTATAAACTTCGCGAAAGCTTAAAAATTAACTAAATAGTTTATATCAAGCACTACATAACTTAAAATTAATTTTATAAGATAGACATGGTGGTGGAGCACAGTAATTTTTAGTTATAATAGAATAGTTTAAAACGTGCCAAATTAACTTTCCGCTGAGGCAACACCGGAAGCGGCGCCCATTGGTCACCGCCCGCAAAAAGAAAAAAATGCATTTCCGCTAAGCATCTATGCAAAAACTTTGTTAATGCGCGCACGCTGCCCGCGTCGTTTTATCGAATTATTACTTTCAAAAAAAAAAAATTCAAAATCATTTATTCAAATAGACCTTCGCAGGCACTTATGAAAAGTCTGACTCTAATACTCTAATACCGGTTCGGAAGGTTGCATTTGCTGAGAAGAGCCGGCAATAAACTCAGCAATTACTCTTTTCAAAACAAGCTTAGATTCATTACATAATATTTACATTCTAATCGCACTGACAACAATTGCGTGCCCCGGCGCGGCGGCAAAACTACAAAGTAGACTGAATCTATATTTAATAAGTAAATAAATAAATGGCAAACTTAAGCAGACCAACCCCCACAAGCAGCACCTGTTCACAAGTATGACGCGTGTGGCAGCCATCGCCCTCCTCGCCATATTGGAGGGAAGTGAGCGACCCGTCACACGACGCCGCCGCAAGCAAAGGCCTTAAAGTGAGCATGACTTATTTAAGTCTGCCTTAGAAATAAAAAAAAAAAAACTAAAAGGAAACTACTGAACACGCAATTTGTTATCACTATGACTATTGACAAGTTTATACTAAATATCATTTAGGTATATAGAAAATATAACAATTTATTAGACAGACATAATATATCGATGAATTTAGAATTAAATGAAAAACATTAAATTGAATTAATTACTATAAGTAATAATCTGTAAATTAAACAAAAAAAAAAGATAACATATAATAATAATAGCATACTCTGAATTAAAATGGACCTTGAACTAGCTGCTAAGTGAAGCAAGTGCAGAGAGAAGCTACTTCCATACATCCTTGTCGTCAATATAATGAGACACTTTATAATACGCCCTACTCAATAACCGCTTTTTGATATGTTCCTTAAATTTAAAAAAGGACATACTGGTCACGCTATGAGGAATTTTATTGTAAAATTGGATACAATTCCCAAGAAAGGACTTATTTACTTTAGCTAATCTAAATCTAGGCACAGTTATTTTGTCTTTGTTTCTAGTGTTTCTATCGTGATAATCACTATTGACTGGAAACAAATTAATGTTTTTACGAACATACATAATATTTTCAAAAATGTACTGAGAGGGCAAAGTTAATATATTAATTTCCGGAAATACCTTTCGCAGAGATTCGCGAGAACCCAAACAGTAGATGGCGCGAATTGCTCTTTTTTGCAATACAAAAATTGATTCCAAGTCTGCGGCAGAGCCCCACAGCAAAATACCGTAAGACATAAGGCTATGAAAATATGCAAAATAAATTAATCTGGCTGTATTAATGTCCGTCAGTTGCCTTATTTTGCTGACTGCAAAAGCAGCGGAGCTCAGTTTACCACCTAAGGCTTCCAGGTGAGCACCCCACTGCAATCTACAGTCTATGGTCAGACCAAGAAAAACAGTCTTATCTACTACATTAAGTTTAGTACCGTCCACAATAACATTGGTATCAACTTTTGGTACATTTGGTAATGAAAATCTTATACATTTAGTTTTTTTAGAATTTAGCATTAGATTGTTGGTAGCAAACCATTGAGACACAGTTTCCAGAGCGTGGTTAACTTTTAAAAGGTCTTTGTCTTTTCTATCTACTTTAAATATCAGAGACGTATCATCTGCAAACAAAACGACATCTGATAGTTCTTTCACCATGTAAGGTAGGTCATTTATATAAACTAGAAACAGAAATGGGCCTAAAATCGAGCCTTGAGGTACGCCTAATTTGACTAAGGAGCCCGATGACACACTACCATTGATTCCTACTTTTTGTTGGCGCCCTGAAAGATAGGAAACCACAAGATCGAGGGCCACTCCACGAATTCCATATAACTTAAGTTTAAGAGCTAGCGTTTGGTGATCTACGCAATCAAATGCCTTGGAGAGATCACAAAAGATACCAATAGCATCGTGTGAGCATTCCCAGGCCTGAAAAATATGCTTAATAAGTTTAGCTCCCGCATCCGTAGTGGACTTACCTCTTGTAAAACCGAACTGATCATCATGGAGTATCTTGTGGTTATTAAAATGCCTTAACATTTGGTTTAGCACAATCTTTTCAAAAATCTTACTTAATGCAGGAAGTACTGAAACAGGTCTGTAATCTGAGGGATTGTTTTTACATCCCGATTTAAAGATTGGAACAATTTTGCTGTATTTCATTAAGTCAGGAAAGTTGCCCTGTTCGAGACATTGGTTAAAAATGAGGGCTAAAATAGGGGCAATATTGAAAATAATTGACTGTATAACCTTAACTGACAAACCCCATAAGTCTTCTGTATTTTTCATATTTAGTGACTTAAAAGCCGTGATAATGTCATAGTCATTAACCTGGGTGAATGCGAAGTCTGGAATGTTTTGTTGAAAATTATTCTGTAAAATCGATTCTGCTAACGTGGAAGACGAAGCAAGATTTTTAGTAGCCTCCATAGGTATATTTGAGAAAAAAGTTTCAAAAGCAGATGCTACTTCTAATTTACCTGAGATTAATTTATCATTAATTTTAAGAGAAAAAGTATTATCTTTGATTTTATTTTTACCAGTCTCTGTATTAATAATCTGCCACACTGTTTTAATTTTATTATTAGAACTATTTACCCTATTGCCTATGTAGATGGCCTTTGCTCGAATACAAACCTGTTTAAATATCTTGGAGTAGTTTCTAACATATATATGAAAGTTTTCATTACTATTGTAAGATCTCTGATGGTAAAGATCATACATGTTATCCCTACTCTTCCTGATTCCTTTAGTTGCCCAGTTACAGAATTGAAGTTTATTATTATTTACCTTCTTAGTTTTGATTGGACAAGATACATTAAATTCGTTGCAAATATCTTTAAATATTTTTCCATAGTTTACATTTGGATCATCAGAATTATATGTAGTGTTACTAATTTTATAATCTATATTGACGCTGAAATTATTTAATCTCGTTTTATTAACTGACCTAAATGTTTTCGTTACGGATGAACTAAGTTTTTTATACGGAAACTTTACTAATTGGGCCAAATGATCCGAACGGACGCCACTTATTATTGACTTCTCTAAAACGTTACTGTTGGTTATTATGTTATCAATACAAGAGGAAGTAGTAGCCGTCACTCTCGTGGGCTCATTAAATAGATGAGACATATTAAATGATTTAAATAACGTAATAAAGTTATTTCTATCTAATGAGGGTATTAGGATGTCAATATTAAAATCACCACAAATAATTACTGACTTATTACACTTTGATAATTTACTAAGTATTTGTTCCATTATGGAACAAAACAAAGTAAAATTTGACGCAGGAGGTCTATACACACATAAAATAATGGAGCTTTCAATCTCTGCACATGCCACCTCGCATACGCGTTCCACAGAATGACAAGTAATATCAGTACGATTCTTATATTTAATATTACTATTTAGCAAAATGAGGGTGCCGCCACCCTGAGCAGTCACTCTGTTGTACGCACTGGCAACAGTGAAGTTATTTACATTAAAAAGCATTCTGTCTGGTTTTAGCCACGTTTCTGTAAAACATAATATATCGATTCTGATTTCATCACATAATAATTCAACGTCAAGTATTTTGCCAGAGAAGCGATTAATATTCTGATGTAGTAAAGTAATGCCATGAGTATGCTTCTCTGTTGTCGGAGTTACAAGTTTAAACAACTAATCACAGTATTATTAGTACTACTAGACAATACCGTTTTGTCACTAAGGCTACATTTAGTTATATTAGCTATAACCGTGTTAATATTGTAAGCTATCAGTGTAGCAATCAAGTTTTTACATTTTTTGGGCATAAACAATGAGTCCCCAGTAAATTTTAGTCCACTAACAAATTTATTAGTGTCGAAGTAAGAAAAAACGTCACTATGACGACATGTCAAACTATATATAAAATTGTTCAAAAACAATATATACCTATTTTGTTTATCCGTATAGTTGACGGAGTATGGCAAAGCACATAGAAAAACATTCATCACCTTTAGTTTGAGGAATGTTTCAAAACTATTAATTAATTCTTTGAATTTCACGTTCAAACCATTTCCTATAAGTATCACAACAGTGGTTTGTTTGTCAAACTTAGTACTTACAATTTTATTCATTATATCAGTATAGGAAGCTCCCGGCATACAATAATTAATAACTGGCTGATCCACACGATTATTTAAAATTGGTCCAAAATTGACCCCAATGTGGTCAGAAAACACAACAGTTTTCATGATTGATGCCTCAGAGCTCCCCACAGAAATATTGACACTGACATGTGGTTCAGTGCTTGGAGCACCCGGAGCGCCCGGAGCACTCGGAGCGCCCGGAGCACCCGGAGCACCCGGAACACTCGGAGCACTCGGAGCGCCCGGAGCACTCGGAGCGTCCAGAGCACTCGAAGCACACGGAGCGCCCGGAGCACTCGGAACGCCCGGAGCACTCGGAACGCCCGGAGCACCCGGAGCGCCCGGAGCACTCGGAGCACCCGGAGCACTCGGAGCGTCCAGAGCACTCAGAGCACACGGAGCGCCCGGAGCACTCGGAACGCCCGGAGCACTCGGAACGCCCGGAGCACCCGGAACACTCGGAGCGCCCGGAGCACTCGGAGCGTCCAGAGCACTCGGAGCGCCAGGAGCACACGGAGCGCCCGGAGCACTCGGAACGCCCGGAGCACTCGGAACGCCCGGAGCACCCGGAGCACTCGGAGCACCCGGAGCACTCGGAGCGTCAAGAGCACACGGAGCGCCCGGAGCACTCGGAACGCCCGGAGCACTCGGAACGCCCGGAGCGCCCGGAGCACTCGGAGCACCCGGAGCACTCGGAGCGTCCAGAGCACTCAGAGCACACGGAGCGCCCGGAGCACTCGGAACGCCCGGAGCACTCGGAACTCCCGGAGCACCCGGAACACTCGGAGCGCCCGGAGCACTCGGAGTGTCCAGAGCACTCGGAGCGCCAGGAGCACACGGAGTGCCCGGAGCACCCGGAACGCCCGGAGCACTCGGAGCGCCCGGATCACTCGGAGCGCCCGGAGAAGAGAGATCAACACATGGTAATGGATTAGTAACATGACAATTACATATCTTTTTCAATGTTAGGGAATCAAACCGTTCTTCATGATTTTTGCACATGTCCACCAGTTTTGTGACTGCAACTATGTGCTCGCTGATATAGGTACCTATTGTGAATTGGTGATAAAGTGCTGTTTTCAGACGTTTTACGTGCAGTGGAGTGTGCCAATCACAAGGATTGTTTGTTTAATTATTGTGCTCACGAGGTTTAGGCAAAAGGGAAGCGGAACCAACCCGCGCCGGTTAGTTTATTAGCCACATGGCTTGGTTACTCAGTTAGACGGACAGGGCTCCTAAAAGTCAATATTTTTCTAGTTTATTTATATGTATTGTAAGAAATGATTTTTCTAAATTATAATTCAATGATTTCATTCAATGACCCATGACTAAATTAAAATTGCCCAACGATTGAAATCAATAACTAAACTTACCGGAAAATCCTTCGCATGAAGCTTGGTATTAACAACAAATATCCTCTGAAGAACTGTAAGCGCCTGATCAGCTTTATTAGCATACAACAGATATCTTGGACTCTCAGGGAATGGGAAAAGCAGCATCACGACCAGGAGACTGGGGATCCCACAGGCAGCGACAAACACTCGCCATGATGTGTACTGGAAGTCAGCCCCAACGGCTGTCAGGTTGAAGGTTTTGTCTGGGATGATCAGGAAAGCTATGCCTGTAAAGACCATGAAGCAATGTTTTGGTTAGCTGCAACTTAAGGTTTAAATATTTAATAATTAGCAGTAATCCCTTCTTTTACCCCCATAGGGGTTAAAATTTTAAAATCACTTCCTTCGTTACGTTATAGGTATAGGGAACCGGTGTGCAAAATTTCATGTATGTAGATCCTGCGTTTTAGGTTTGAACTGGTGAATCCGTCAGTCAGTAAGTTTCTCTTATATACTGGGTGTAACGAAAAGGGTCCTACTTCCGAAAGTGGTGAAGACTACATCATGTACAGACTCTCTCTATAAAGTTTCAGTTTTAAAATCATAACCAAAATTTTACCGATCAAAAGGGTCATTATCACATGGTCATGTGCGCCTGGTATCAAAAAAGTGGATTACTGTAATGGACTCTTTCCGTTCCACTCTGTATAATAAGATAGATAAAATTTAAGATCTCAATATTATAATAAAATGCAAGCATGATTAGCAAGGTGTCTTGAAACGTCTACCTCGGTGACGTAAATGTCACCAAACACTCGAAGTTATTTTCATCATTTCGTAAATAATTAAATAAGAAGCTCGATATAAAACTAGGAATGCCATCGACATTGAAAAGGTCACAGATAAGACTGAAACGAAATTGGCACACGACATGAACCTGATACCTCGCGTCGGTGGGCGGGAACTTATTCGAGATTAATTAGTATATCGGACTTTATTAGCACTCACCTATTTGAAAGCTAGTAAAATGTTATGCCAATGGTAGTAATATTCCTATCGTGTTTAGGTATCTTTTATATATACTCTTTTAATCGAAGCTAATATTTGTTTAAATATACTATTGTCTTTTATCATTAAGACCTAATCCATGCCGCAATAGACCGTGGCCTAGATATTGGCCCTATCCGAAAATCAAGCGCTGCAGCATCTCACGCTATACCATAAGCCTCACACAAATCTTAATTTCGGTGAAATGTACTTAATATCATGCTTTTGTTTTTGTGAGTTCAAAATAAATGTATTTTCTATTCTTTCTTTCTTTTCTATAAATGTCAATATTATCTTCTTTCTTACCTGGCAGCAAAATGGTGCCAAAAGTCCAGAACACCTCAAGCCTGCACAGCATGACGTCACGGTGTCTCAGGGAGAGAAAGTCCCCGAAGTATGGAAAGATAAGACCCGTGGCACCGATGATGCCGAACCCAGAGAAAAACCTGTAAACATCACAAGTCTACAACGAATAGTTACGTCAAGATGACAAGAAATTAAATGGAATCTGATTATAAAAGAAGCTTTTTTGTTCAAAGTTTACATAGCTAAGAAAGACACGATCCAATAAAGTAGGTTATCACAGATAATTAGTATAATAGGATTGTTTCCTAGTTAATCATCATTAAGAGACAGAACCTTATAGGTCATCAGTCCACTGGGCAGGAAATATCCGTCTAGTCAATTCATACGAGAACTTCACAAGACACTTTAAGGTTTTTAATAATTATGGCCTCCTCATTGCCATTTGTAACTTACTTAATTATGTTGATATTTAAATATCTCAAGATACCTGCAAGCCAAGAAGGCGGGGAATGACTGTACGAGACTGGAGAGGAAGGCGGCCAACGCGTCGAGAAGCAGAGCGCCAATGATTGCCTTCTTGCGCCCGCGAGCGTCTGCCAGGTTTCCCCAGAAGTAGGAGCCGACACACATTCCTGGAGAAGGTATCACAATTTAACTTTATACTGAAGAGAGCGATTTTTATAAGATGTTCTTGTATGTACTATTAGTGTTGGCACATAAAAACATCTTATATTTTCACAGGCTCCAATAAGTTTCAGGCTTGCGTAAAACATCGTGACTTAATCACGCCATTTTGGCAGAGCGGTTATCAATTTTCCCAGTTGATAGACCGTATATTACATGAAAACATTAGGGAACTTTGCATCCCAGGAAAATAGTTCCCTCTGAATAGTTGTTGAAATCGCAGAAGCCTTAGAGCCTTAGATCATATTAGAAGGAGTAAATAGATGTAAATTGTGTGTAAGTTTTAAAATATCATCATAACTATCAGCTTCTTTGCACTCCATATTCCTCACTGCTTAATACCTAATTTAGCAACTCTTTTTGAGGGCATTGCTCCAATAGGCTGGGTGTTCTTCTATACAACACAACACTGCCAAAACACGGTCTCTTCTCAAAGATTTCTAACGTTCCATCCGTTCTTTAGAAAACTACTGCTTCAGTTCGCTAATTCGTTAAGCCTGGTGGTCAATATATCTCAATCTAGTGTTCACTAACTTACCAATAAGTGGTGTAGCAGTAAGTCTGCCTTTATCACTAGACGAGAGGTGGAAGTCGTTCTCTGCAGCCGGCAGCACAAAGCTGAGGGTGGTAGTGCTGAGCGCACATACCGCGTACACTGCCCCACAGGACATGAGCAGCAACCATTGGAAGCAGCCGTAACCTGAAAAAAATTAAATTAGTTAGTGCAGTAATGAGCTATGAAGAAAACTTTTTAGTTTTTACTTGACAGCTGTATAGGGATTTTTCAAAGGGCTAATAAGTATTTGTTCATAGGGTCCTATGATACCATGGATACCTCAGCATAGGGTTCTTCAGTAAAAGTGTGAAGAGATTTGTACAAGCAATGCTCAAGAGATCTAGATTGAGAAACGATTCTGTATAGGACATGGCTCAGATCTTGCGCCTACTAATGGAACTATTTTCTCCCAAACAAAATGTTTGTAAACTTAAACGTGATTAATCATTAATCATCGTCAACGTCCGTCAACACTCAGTACTTTGATTATTAAACATTCGGATAATCATCGAACCATAAACATAGAAGTAGTTGCAAACAGTGCAGTGTGAAATTTATTTACTCGTGACTATTGAGTTCCATTAGCTAAAGTGCTCTCAATATCGACTCAATTCCATATTGATCGACACGATCGATTTTAAAACGGACAATTAAATATATAGTGCTAGCCTTGATGGTGTCACGGTGACTATTTACATACGCATTTAGATTTATTAATACTAGTGGAATTATTTTGATTCATCTTTATAAAAAAGCAAAGGAAGGAGAAAAATAATTGTTAACAAAAAACTTAAACCGTCTTCAAAGTACACTAAGAAGTAATCATATCCTGATCTTATGACACTGGGACCAAACGGGAAGTGTACCCTACTAAACAAAAAAGAATTTTCCAAATCGGTTAATAAATGACGGAGATAAGAGGTAACAAACATAAAAAAATACAACCGAATTGAGAACCTCCTCCTTTTTTTGAAGTCGGTTAAAAACGCTCGGAAAAGGTTGTGTCTATGTTTTCAGCTTTGCATCCTTCTTTATAATGCGGACAGCAAAGGAGTGGAACGTGCGTCCGACGTCTGTTTCCTGTCTCTTACAATCTAGGGACTTTCAAGGCCTCATTGAATAGGTTTCTTCTGTGTAGGCATGCTCTGTCTTAGGCTTCATCATCGTCCTTTATGGGCAAGTCAGTTGCCAAACAAACATTTAATATTTAAAATCTCTTCACTGTGGTTTTCCCAAGGGCAGCATGGGGTTTTTCAAGAAAGTTTAAGTGAATATGAGTTTTCGCCAATATCAATTTTTGTATGGGAAGATTGTGTTCTATCAGTGATTTTAAAGGTGACAAAGTCTGCTAAGGATGTTGAAAATATTATCCCAAATCTATCAGTAACTTAAGACTGCATTGGTTTTAAATGAAACGCATAAACCCCCTGCTCAACCTGATCCCTGCTCAACCCAAGACAACTTTGCGCACGACTTCCAATTGCCGATCATTTATTGAATAATAATAATATTTGTACTGTCTTCTAAAGGTATAAGTTCGTAACCGACTGCAGACAACAGCAGCAGGCGACATGTAGCCGCGGACACTACTGGCCTCCATTATAATACATAGAAACGACACAGAAATAAGTAGTGTCGTGGCGACTCGTCGCCTGCTCTGCATGAAGTCGGCTACGAACTTCTACCTTAACTCATTAATACAGAACATGGCTGTCCACACCTGACTAGCTACCCACATTTTTTGTTGATAAGCACTAAGTCGCCGGTCCCACAGCAAGTGGACAAACCCAACGCTAACATCCAACAAAAAAGAACCAAGAATGTACTACATGGTATTAAGAAGGGCGCTGAAACGTCATACGATCGTTCAATACGAGTACATAGATTTAGAGTACGCTAGATACCCCTCGTTTATTAAATAGTATAAAACCAAGCGTGTCATTTTTCCTACCTACGATCAAATGAATCATCTCTAATGACTCCGCCAACCACCCTTGAATTTGTACTGTTGATACTGGCAAAAATTTGTTTTATATGTTTTTAATGACAACATATACTTACCTACGACAAACATTCCACCTGTGGCGTAGCTAGGTAACAAATTATTGGTACAAAAATAATTGGAGGCCAATGTTTTTTTTTATACTACTTAGGTAGCAAACAAGCATACGGCCCGCCTGATGGTAAGCGGTTACCGGAGCCTATGGACACTTGCAACACCAGGGTGTTACTCACGCGTTGCTGACCGATGTTAGATTTTATCAAGTAAAAATATAAATAAAATACATATGTCGGAGAGTTGGATCGTTGGTTAGACTCAATTGGATAATGATATTATCGTGGTATAAGGGTTGTGTGAAATGGTGGCAACACTGATTATAACGTCAATAAAAGATTCGAATTAAACCTTTTACACCACACTGCTAGGTGAATTTTTTTTTTTGATTACGGCCCGCCTGATTGTAAGCAGTTACCGTAGCCTATGGACACTTGCAACCCCAGGGGTATCACCCGCGCGTTGCCGACCCTGCAGAAATCTCTTCATACCATTTTTGAAGAACCTCATGCTCCATTGGAAAAACCACGGCGGGGAGCTCATTCTACAGTCCGAGCGTCCGCGTAAGAAAACTCCTATTTCATTGTAATATTACAACAATAAACCTATTAGACCCATGAGGTCTTGCGTACAATTTTCACTAGTTCAAGTTTGATTGAGGTTTACAGGGTCCTCGGACCCCCAAGTGAACGTGCACGGCACAGCCTAGCCTTCCGATAGCTACGCTACTGCATTGCACGATTAAATTCAAGTCGCAGTATCTAGCTACTATAAATCTGTGGTTCAATACCACTACACATACAAACATAACACACATACAACAATGATGTATGTATGCTATGACGTCCCCCCGGCGCCTTCGACAATTAATTGGATGAGGTTTGGTTCACTCATACGTATGTACGTATATACCTAAATGTATATGACAAGGTATCGAGGTTAAGTTAGATCGAATTAGTAAAACCGTTGTGCCATCGTTATCATGATTTATGAGACAATTCAGTTATTGAGATTGTAAAAATGGGGTATCAGCCTGACTGGCATTTTGGTCAATGAGTTATTATTACTACGTATAGAGAAGACGCTACACCTCAGAACTATGTTCCGTTCAAGTGAGGCCAACCGGCCACACTTTATTGCTGTAGAACGATGAACGAAACACGTAAGCGCCGTGAAAATGACATGTTTGCGAGAAAAATACTCCTAAAAGCGTTCTGATAGCGCTACGTGTTTCTACTGTCTGCTTAGACGACTAATTATTGTTTCAGCGCTAATGAGAACTTTAGTTGACTCTAAAAAAATGAAACATAACCCTTGTTTATGATAGCTTCTCTATACATAGTTATAATAGCTCAATTTTGGTAGCCGTTTTAGTATTTTGGTAGCCTTTTTAGCTTTTTCTTATCAGTGACCATTTCGGTACCATGGTGGGATTATTGTCCAAGCAATTTAATTTATACCACACATGTTTCTAGTCTAAAAGAGTTATGAATATGAAAGGGGATGGGTATATGGAAAGAGGAAGACCGAAAAAGAGATGAGATTGTGTGAAAGATTATGGGTAAGAAAGTAAATGCTGGTATGCAAATAGAAGAGACGAATCGAAGATACGTGAATATTACGCTGACCCCAAGTTTTTGAGAACAAGACAGTAGATGATGATGATTTCTAGCCTAAAAAGAGAAGATTTAGAAGAAGGCCGATTGAGTTTACCTTGGCTCGCGGTTAAAAATATAACAATGACATCATATGTTATTATAGGACGCGCGTTCCTCGTGAGACATTTTTTTTTATACCACTAAGTGGCAAACAAGCATACGGCCCGCCTGATGTTAAGCGGTTACCGTAACCTATGGACGCTTGCAACACCAGGGGTATCACTCGCGCGTTGCCGACCCTGCAGAAATCTCTTCACACCCTTTTGGAAGAACCCCATGCTGTAGGTACTCCATTGGGGAAACCACGGCGGGGAGCTCATTCCACAGTCCGAGCGTCCGCGGAAGAAAACTCCTTTTAGCCCGCACAGTTCGAAACAGTTCTGTAAACTAATAGCACTAGTGATTACCATCCTCAAGTGTGTAACAGAATGTGTATGTAATGAAATATGTTGCGCTTACAAGGTAGTCTCCTAGCAAAGTTGCTTAGTAAACATAATGTTACAGACACTAAAATTATATTGGATTTCTTATTATCGTACAGGGCTCCGATTCTCGCGACTTCGATATTAAGTCGCATAGATATTTCCCAAAAATCATGGCGGATATCGTTTTTCGCCAAATGTCTATTCGACATCGATGTCGAAAGCGCGAGAATTAGGGGCCAGAATCCATGCATGAGTCTGGCTCGAACCTGGGCGGTTGCTATCGCTACTATTAAACACATTGTCATGTCATTTTAGTGGAAATTGTGGAGTAAGTGCGACAAGGAACCAAGTGCAAGAGAGCAGCTGCTGGAATCGAACCGCACGCAACGTCACATCAGGATCACTTTTGGCCGCAGGGCGTGGTGCGTGTTATAAGATTGCGCACTGACATATACTTAAGTTTTTAAACTAACACAAACTGTGTTATGATAATAATATACTTAGTAGGTATTTAAAGTATTTTAGCTAAGTGCAAAAGTAGCCTGAAAAACTAAATTCTAAAATAAGGAATCAAATCAAACAGAAGTATTAAAACTATGTGTAGTAACACACGACATATAATTGCATAATTGTATCAAAATAGACATGAAATTTCAAAGTCCAAAGTCTGTATGTATCAACAACAATACGGGTTCAGATATAAATAGTCGAATTCTAATGTCACATGATGTAAACACGCTAGTGTTTTAAAAACGCATTATTGGACTTGGGAAATTGCACTTTGTACGTTAATGATTCATGTTCTTTTTTGTATGTTCTATATTTATACATACAAAATACCAGAAGAGAAAACTTTGTACCCCGTGCAAATTACGCGCACGGAGTGTGACATTTGCCATTGGTAAAGATTATATGGAGAATCTGTGCAAGCTATTTTTTTGTTAATTATGAATTATGGCCGAATGTCGACCACTGGTGACATATCGGATAATTTCTCTTTTATTATCAATAATGAATAGTTACATGAAATGAAGCCATTGCCTGTCGACAATGTTCCCAATTCTCGCGCTTTCGACATCGTTGTCCAACAGACGAAAAACATGTCGCTCTTCTGTCAAAACGTATAGAATTTATAAGATATCCGCCATGTTTTTTGTAAATGTCTATGCGACATTAATCGCCATTAGTCGAAGACGCGAGAATCGGCGAGAATCAGGGTCCATATCTTTCATAGATATGGACCCTGATTCTCGCCATAGATTTGTTGGTTTCACTGATATTAGAATTTAGTATGTTTTTACGTCTAACTATGGAGAATTACTTGACTATTCGTAATAGGAAATACTTATTCGCTAACCGACTATTCATGGCACTTCTAGTTACAACAGTATATAAGTAGAAAACATCCATGTCATGAGTTTTCAATCCATCTAACAAATACATTAGGGAAGTGTAGCCAGACATGTAAAGCCGTAACTTTTTACCATGCATTTTATGTTATTTCTCATTGTCACAGTGAGAGAAAAATACTGTAAGATGTATTGTTAGTAACATTGATAGATTTTATTGCTTCATGGTCACGTTTACAAAGAATAGATAAATGCATAAGATTATCTGTTAGTATTTTATAGTTAAGGTGCGGACTGACTACGATTTTGACAGCACTCGTTCTTCACTGGAATAGGGTTGAAAATGTTAAATCATAAATGTGTCGACTCTATGAAATGGACTGTTATTTACGGGTTTTCTTTAGATTATACAGAATATACGCATTAAATTGAATAAGTGTCCGGTTAACATTCTAATATAATTCTGTATCTTATATATTCTTAAAAATAAAATTGTTGTTATCGCTGAAAATACGGAGAATTTCGACGCGAAAGATTTTTTTAAACGTAACTTACGATTTTTTTATTGGGAATATCAAAGCACGTTTTAATATTCTATTCAGTTAACATTTTTCTCAAAACCCTCTTCTATCCACAGTATTTTTTGTGTTAGGTATTTCATTGCGTTAGTTCATACTCGACTCACCAAGAAATCCATTTAAGAGATTTGAGCTTAGACCTGGCCTTAATAGCTTTGATTATTATCAAAGGGAAGATATGGTAGCCAGTCAACAGTATGTGGGGTTTTCTTCGTATTACTACTAAGACAAGCATACGGCCCGCCTAATGGTAAGCGATTTCCGTAGCTTATAGACGCTTGTCCAAGAGTATTACTGGCGCGTTGCCAACCTTGCAAAAATCTCTTCACATACAAAAGGGTTTTTAAGGGGGAGCGAGGAGTAGCAGGAAGGGATAAAGGGAAGTATCATGACTTGACATTTATGAACCCGATCCCACTTTTAATCTTGGATGAAAATAAAAAGAGGTAGATACGGTATCCAATTAAATTGCGTGGGACAACATAACACTTGTACTATTATTTATTCTGTGATACCACTTCGTCTAGCCGACTCATTTACAAACAAACATGAGAAGACCAATCTTCTCATGTTTTTTTGTAAATGAGTCATGTTTGTACTTTCGATCTAATAATTCACAAATATACCAATACATTTGTGAATTATTAGATCGAAAATTGTGCCAGAGACACACGTCTTACAAAATGAAAGTTCTATATCTACAGATGAGTATCAATGCATCAGAAAGACGTAGTTGTTTGGTGTCCTATGTTATTTGACTGGATACCGTATCTACCCTTTTTTGTTATAATCTATGGGCAAAGTTGAACTGTCACCAGCGGCACACCAGGGGTGGCTGCTTTCTCACTTCAGTGAAATCGACTTCAATTTAGAAGCCAAAAGAGTTTCACAACTCGGATCCGAGTAACGTTTTCCATTTTATATCAATTAATAGATACAGTACTAGAAATAAGGCCCTCTACAGCTGAAATGATATATGGTGTTTTTTGCTGATACAATGTTATTATTTAAATTAAGAAAATCAATTAATGATAATAGTTTATTATTATAATTATATTAAGTAATTTAGAGTTTGTAAACTGACTTTTCAAAACTAGCACATTATAGTTTTTAGTCATCACTTTATACTGAATGTATAAGTTGCAATTTTTGAAAAAAAAAAAAATTTAAATTTTTGAATAAACTATATTCTATTCTATTCTAATACTTTTAACACGTTCTCTGCCAACGCGGTCAGTGCTGACCGTCAGCGAAGTTTCCCTTTAGGCCTATTAAAAATCATAAATCTGTTTAAAATTTACTAAATTGTTTTTTTTGCATCATCTTTTACTCAAATGTTACTTGGTTATAACAAAAGTAAATTTTTTTTATTTATGGAACTAATTATGTCAACACACAGACAGGAAACTGCGTTTTTTCTCGGCAGAGAATGTGTTAAAAACTATTTATCTTTAGAATTCATGCAGTCACAAACTAGTTTAAACAATATTTCATACATTTCTTTGTATTTTAATGATCGAGTTAGTAATCATTGTCATCTTTATAGAGTAGTAACAAATCAGCTGTTTGCTAACATTGTTGCTTTGATGATTTTATGTGAAATTTTATCGACGTAACATTGAAGAGATACCAGAAGAGTGTAATAATATGTAGTTCGGATGTAGAGTCACATATATTATACTAACTAATATTATAAATGCGAAAGTTAGTTCCTTCGCGCCTCAAGTACTCAACGGATCCTCATGAAATTTGGCATGCAGAGAGCCTATGGTTCTTTTTACCCTGGGACCGCAGGTGAATCCGCGGGGGACAGCTAGTAGTATATAACTATGTGTGCCCCGCGGGGTCACCTGCTTTAAAATCTAATGCAGCCTTTTATCCCTCCATTAAGACTGCGTCTAAAGCAAAATAACAATCTTAGAATTGAAATTTAACCAAGTAAATAGTATTTAAATGAAAAAATATTTTTATATGGGTATTTTTATTATATACGCGAGGGTTCTATCTGAGCAAAAACATAATGGAATGAAATTTCCTCGATAGAAAAAAATCACAAAGCTACCTCTAATAATAATGAATTTTCGGTTTTATTCGTTCATGGTGTATCTAATTAAGTCAAAAATTCGATAAATAATATCATTAATATATGACCTAGGGCTGCTACTAACGATTTTTTAAAATATTCTATAGTTTACGAGTTATTTAGATAGAAAGCGCTTAGTTCATTTTTGTTCCGCGGAACACGCTATCTCCATCTCATCTGCACGCGAAGATTAGACATAAGTTTGTTTCATCTGACATTGCCATATTTTTCTGGCTTGGTACGCACTCTTAAGAGGTTATCTAACGCAAAAAGAATTATTCAAATCTAACTGGTAGTTTCTGAGATCAGCGCATTCAAACGCTATATCACGTGTGAGCGTGTGACCTAGACTAGGTATATTGCTTCCATATGACGTGATATATAATAATGTATGCTGTTGTAGGCGATCTTACTAACGCGCAAGAATACAACATAAAGTTATTTGGCTGCGGTAAGTATATTCTATAAGGTGGAGGTACTTCCCCAGTCGAGCTGCTCTTTGAGCGAATAAACACTATGCTCTACCTCTCTAAAAAACCACGCGTCCACCCTTTCCTGAGAAAATTGGTGGTGACACACGGACAGACAGATGGACAAGAGAGTGATCTTATAAGGGTACCTTTTATTACCTTTTGATGTACGGAACCCTAAATATATGTATTTTATGAAATAAAGTTTTTTTGTTAGCTTGAATGGAGAAACTGTGGAACTATTCATCCTTTACTAGGAAGTTAACTTATCCCCACGAGCTATCGCCTACTTTTCATCCCGGGAAGGCGGGGAAGAATACATTATCATACTATCGTATCGTACACACGGCAACACATCAAGCTATACATTTCCAGTATAAGCTGATCTCGCATTGTATAGGATTTCCGTACATTGGGAGGTCAGCCTATACTGGAAAATATAGCTTGATGTGTAGCCGTGTGTACAAAGTCAACGTCAAATCCATTCATTCAATTTAGGCCCTAGTAGGGCACTTATGGTCAAAGCTACTGAAATTACCACCAGTTCGTAAGACGGCCTTCAACTGAGAAGAACAGGCAAGAAACTCGGCAAGGTTATATTATATATTCAGTTATTTTTGGATAATCTGACTATATTGGCTATTTTTTTCCAAAGTATAAGTTTTTGTTTTACAAAGTAAAATACATAAGCATAAAAATAAACATCCAACAACATACAAAATAAATATACACAAACCCTACTATCCTATATACTACACGAAACATAAATGCTAAAGTCAATTTGCTTATTACCGACGGCACAATCCTGATAAAATTTAGCACACAAGTAGCTTATAACATGGAGAAAAACAGAGGCTACCATTTATCCCGGGAACTCAGGAAAAACTGCAGGTGTCAATTGGGTATACCACGCAAATGCACTTGCATTCATTACATATTTCACTAACGTATAATTTCTATAATAATATTGCAATATATGAGTCTCGTGAGTGAATGACGTGTTAGTCGAACACGTCTGGTAATTACGAAATAACTTCGGACATATAACGCGTGTATTTACTAATATCAGTCCCACGCGTTGCCTTTTTTATGGAAGTACTAGCTGCCCCCCGCGGTTTCACCCGCGTTCCCGGGATAAAGAGTAGCCTAAGTCCTTCTCCATACCATAGGCTATCTGCATGGCAAATTTCATGATGATCCGTTGAGTAGTTGAGACGTGAAGGCGTAACAAACAAACAAACTCAATTTCGCATTAGTTGGGAAGTTAGGATGATTTCAAGAGAAGTAGAGCGTTTATTCGCTCAAAGAGCAGCTCGACTGGGGAAGTACCTTCACGTTACAGAATACCGCAGCCAAATAACTTTATGTTGTGTAAAGTTGCGTTCCTGCGCGTGAGTAAGGTCGCCAGAGCTCATAGGGGAGGGGGGAAAGGTCGGTAACGCGTGAGCGATGCTTCGTGTGTTGCAAGCGTCCATATGGCTACGGTAACCGCTTACCATCAGGCGGACCGTATGCTTGCTTGCCGACTTGGTCGTATTAAAAAAAAATACGGCAAATAAGTATACGGCCCGCCTGATGGTAAGCGGTTACCGTAGCCATATAGACGCTTGCAACACCCGGGGCATCACTCACGCGTTATCGACCCCTCTCCCCAATGAGCTCTGGCGACGTTACTCGCGCGCAGGAACACAACATTCAGTTATTTGGCTGCGGTATTCTGTAAGGCAATGAAGATCTTTTCTTCGCAATCTATTTTATTTTTGATACATGACAATTGGCACCAAAAACTAATACCTCATTGGTAATCCAGAGGACCAAAACTGGTGCGGCCGAACCACCGCGTTATATGGCAACCAGACGAAACTCCTCTCTTTGACGAATAGCGCTGTCTTCCTCTTCATCCGCACATTTGGTCATCTGGTAATGCCCTAGCACAAGCCCCAATCTTTGGCATTGAATATGTACTAATAAACAAATTAAATGCCATATCATTCCACTGTATGTTTGTGTATATAATCATAAACTGTTCACTTTATGAGCTCATTATAGGTTTTATGTTCGTTTGATGGGGGTTTTTGTGACGCTTGTCGATTTTATTGCTTGATATTAGATCATACTCCATGCATAAATCTTTGATTCCACTGGAGGTACGCGAAATATAACTACTTCTTCCTTCCTCATAATATTCACCATTTTCCTTTCTTCTTAAGAGGAAAGGATGGCTGCAAGAAATTTGAAAAATAGGTTTTTAATATATCTATTGCTGTCGCACTGTGTCCGAGCTATCCCGTCCGAGGGCGATAGAGACAACTACAGCTTGGACCGATTATACCTATTTAAATTAGACGAATTCGCTATTTCGTAATCCCCGGTTTTCTCCACCAAAAAGGGATCGATTTAAAAAAAATATTCAAGAATCATAATAAGAAGGGCTTTGGCTAAGTCTGTCGGTTCATCTTTGTTCGCTGGACGTCTGATAAGAGCGTTAAAAATGGAATCGGTAAATAATCATACGGCACGCCTGATGGTAAGCGGTTACTGCAGCTATATGGACGCTTGCAACACACGAGGCATCTCACGCGTTAACAACCCATCCCCAATGAGCTCTGTCGACGTTACTGGCGCAGGAACACCATATAAAGTTAGTTGTCTGCGGTATTCTGTAAGGTGGAGGTACTTCCCCAGTCGAGCTGCTCTTTGAACGAATAAACGCAATGCTCTACCACTCTTGATTTGGCCACTGTGCAGTTCACATTTTGTGTCAACAAGTTTGACGGTTACTTTTACACAATTAACACGGTGGTAATCCCTTGATACCCGTAAATTCAAGTAAAGTTTAAGTAGTTTAAGGCGATGATAGCTCAGTGGTAGTGATGTCGGATACCGAGATGAAGGTCCCGGGTTCGAATCCTACAATGAGCTTGAGCTTTCGGTGAAGGAAAACATCGTGAGGAAACCATAGCACGGTGGTAGGGTACTTTGTAGCCGCCTGGCTGGCTACCACCCTCAAGTTGAAAATCTGTCGGCAAGCACCTTTAGGTGGGTTCAGCCAGCTCCTTCTAGGCTTTGTGTGCTTACCACCTTCGGCCGCATTATCACTTACCATGGTGAGATTGCGGTCAAACACAGGCCTATAACAAAAATATGCGTTTATTCGCTCAAAGGGATCAAAAAATGGGTATACACAATTTTTCTAAAATACATGCTCCAAATGCCGAAAATACATTCAAAAGCTAGAAAAAAATATTATCACGGAAACACATATGTTATTCCAAATAACGTTTACAGTCAATATTTCAGTCGTCATAACGACTTGTAAATATTTTCATCAGATTCAGTTACTGAAAATAACGGGTCAATGACCGTAGAGCCCACGCTTCGGCGACAAATTATTCGTATGTAGGTAAATAAAATGTATTCAGCGCAATGCCAGGGGAAAACCTGTCAAGTACGCGCCTCAGAGACGGGAGGATTCCGTAGATTGAAGAACAAAGATTATGTAGGTCTATTTAATTTAATTCCAATAATTTGCTTTAAATTTAAATTTAACATATTTTTTACTAGTTTTCCAGACGACCTTAATTTTTTAAAGCATTTAATTGTGTATACTATAGATGAATCTCTATACACATTATAAGATTAGGTACTTTGTGTACTTAAAGGTTAGATTAGACTGAATTATATACTACCTTACGTGGTTCATACTGGATCCAAATATATAAAAAATTTAACCTTGCTGAGTTTCTTGCCGGATTCTTCTCAGTTGAAGGCCGAGTTCCGAACCGGTGGTAACTTCAGTAAATGTGACCTTCATAAGTGCCCTTCTGGGGCCTAAATTGAATAAATGGCTTTGACTTTGATCCACCATAAATAATATAAAACACAAGAGGAACTCTAGAAATTGACATGTACGTCAAATGCGCAACAGATCTCGCTGTAGACTTGAATTGGGCTAACTAGCGCTAGCCAGTCGCAGCCAGGCTATTTCAGGTCGGCGATATATCATTCTGCAATTAACCTCATTACATACTCAATTACATTTTTTGCAGTAATTCGTGTCTATCCCCTCATAGAAAAATGTTTTTATAAATTATCGACATACTGATGTTTGTAAATATTTTTTTACCTACTCCTTTTTCATAGAATACTAGCTGCCCGGCGCGAGTTCGTTCGCGTGGTGCTACCCTACCCTGTGGTGCTACCCTACCCTACCCTACCCTATCTTAACCATCCAGGGAGTTAATTCTACTGTACGTGTATATGTCACTGAACTCCTCCTAAACGGCTGGACCGATTTAAATGATTTTTTGTCTCTGCAGTCGGTATCTAGGTTATATAATCGACTGCAGCGCCATCTGCCGGGCTGATTTGTGAATCTAAACCATCCAGGGCGCCACCCAAACGCATACAAAGAAATAACATTCAAATCGGTCCAGCCGTTTAGGAGGAATTCAGTGACATACACACGTGCAGAAGAATTTTATATATAAAGATACATTATTGTCATCTACCTGCCCTGTTCCGGATCTTATATCCGTCATTACATAGTCCATCGATCTCTTCTTAGGTCTTCCTCTTCTCGACTGTATTTCGGAACTTCGAAATTCGAAACACCGATTGACCGTAGTGCGAATGTTCATGGGTTCGAAATATTCGGTTCGGTTTATTCGAATATGCTATTGCGAAAAACTCTAGTCGAATATTTTTCATCACGAAGTCTACTTTTTAGAAAGTATGCCATTGCGAAAAACTTTAGTTCGAATGTTTTTCATCGCAACGCTTTTAAAAAATAGAAATAAGCGACGCTGGCGACAGCCGAATAAATAATTGAAAACTGTTTTACAAAAAACTTAACCCTTAATTTGGCAAGGAAAAAATCTATAATTTTTAAATGTTTTTATTTTTTGTAGTTGTGTCAAAAATAATGTTGAGTGACTTGTTCTTTATTTATGTTATTAAAGATAGTGTTGCAATCTATAAATGTACCTATATTAAATCAACACCTTTTGTATTTTTTTTAGCCAAATATTTTCCTAAGTTCATGTATGACCGGATATACAGTGCCAAATTAAGGGTTAAACCGACTTCAAAGTACACCAAGAAGTAATCAAATCCTGATCTAATGACAATGGGACCAAACGGGAAGAGTACCCTTTCAAACAAAAAAAATATTTTCCGAATCGGTTAATAAATGATGGAGTTATGATGAGGTAACAAACATTTAAAAAAAAATACAATAGAAATGAGAACCTCCTCTTATTTTTAAGTCGGTTAAAAATAGCAACAACAAGTTCTCATATTCAAGTCCCGGTGTATGTAATTCAAGCTTCAAATCTTCCATTGTTTATTAATTATTTAAATTAATAGATACATCGCGATTGAAAGCTTACCTAAAGTTACCCGCAATGGCATACCTACTTTCGAAAAATCGTACTTCGCGATGAAAAATATTCGCTAGGAAAATACCAAATCTGCTGTTAAAAATATTTATTCCAAACCAGAAACCCGCAACGCATTGCCGGTAAGTGATCACCATAGCATATACCAGGGGGGATTGCAAATATATTCCCGACCTTGAAGAATCCCCATGCGCTGATGGAAAGTGTCGTAATATATGCAACATCAACAGCATATAAAGCTTTAATTTCCTATATATGTTACACTAAGTCTATGCCAGTAATTATGCATCCCCATGGAAGCTACCGACACGCAATGAAAACGACCTGAGGTCTTCATCATAAATTAATAATCAAAGTGTTTACGGAAATATATGCCTTCCCTGCTGTTTCACCCGTATAAAAAGTAGCAAATAGCTTTAGTCAGGGATAATGTAGCTCCCGATTAGTGAGTTTCATAGAGCGATAGGTAGTGCAGGGTAAATTGGAGGGCACCATAGCGCATGGAAGATCACCCATGCGATGAACCGACCAAATTAAGGCGCTGTCAGCTCCTAAAATTAAAAGAGTTTTGTCCCCTTCACCTCCTCACGCTACACACGCCGCTTGCCGCCCCGCGCCGTGCGCGTCGCAGGTCGCGTGCGTAGTTCTTAGACTAGACTCGCGCATTACGGCATGCGACATGACGGTACAACAATCACCACCTATATTGTACTGTAATTCTTTTGTAAATATTGTATGCATATATTGAGTTTAATTATACATTATTTTAATAGTAATTTCTAGAACAGAAAATTTATAATATTAGTAAGTAGGTACCTACTTCGTAAAAATATTTTGCGCATTAAAATACCTACTCAAAACTAATAATTGAAAACTGTTTTACAAAAATCTTAAACCGACTTCAAAGTACACTAAAAAGTAATCAAATCCTGACTTGATGACAAATTTTCCAAATTGGTTAATAAATGAGTTATGAGGTAACAAACATAAAAAAAAACATGCAACAGAATTGAGAACCTCCTCCATTTTTTAAGTCGGTTAAAAACAATAGGCTACACATACATTTTATTTCTTGTAACATTTCTCTAAATATTTTGACACAAGTATTAAAAATGAAAGGAGACTGTTCAAATCTGTATGGGTGGTGGTCTATGAACCAATACCGATACTGATGTGGTATTTTTGTGGGGATACCTGAACTACACCTTAACAACCTTTGTGCAAAGGGGAATCAAAATCTGTCCCGGCAGTTTTGAAATATATATAGGGTGGACATTTTAGACGGAACAGTAAAGGTAAAACCACGCGAATATGGTTTTAGGTGACTGTCCCTTATTTTTTGAGTTATTGCAATTGGCATTTACAGAAAAAAAAACAGTCAGTGAGAAAACGGCGATTATTGTACAATATGTAGGGTCAAAAGGCTACTATGTAATTAGTGTCAGTAGTGCTAAATACATTTCTTAACAAAATGTATGGTAAGCGTTTCATGGAAAGTTACATGGATGTCTATGTCCTAAAACGTCAAATTACTCATTGCATAAAAAGATGTTTGACATCTTCAATAGCCATGAAATATTACTCATGAAATTTAGGTACGCATTCTGTGGTGCTATATTGATTTATTATGTACTATAATATACTACAAGTATTCACTTTACTGACATGATCAGCATAAAAAATGGACAGGAGATTCTGTAATATTTTTGCGGGTATAATATTTTTTTCAACACTCGCTCATAAAAGACATTTATTGCAAAATACTAGTCTGTTTTTTCCTCGCCAGTGTGTTGAAAAATATAGAACAACAGCAACAATACTTTACCATACGTAAGGTAACCTGTATACTATATCTGTGTAGGTCAAAACTCTGAAAAATTTAATTGTCGACAAACAAGCCTAGGAATTATATTATTTTTGAACAACTATAATCCACTGAATTTTCTTCTTCTTCCAATTTTATTTTCATCCAGTGAATTTTTTGATTCCCCTGAATTTTCAGCAACGCGTGAGTGATACCCCTGGTGTTGCAAGTGTCCATAGGCTACGGTAACCACTTACCATCAGGCGGGCTGTATGCTTGTTTACCACCTTAGTGATATAAAAAAAAACTGTAGTGACATAGTAGAATTTCAACAAAATAAATTATTAGTCAGAAATACTCGTTAAAATGTATTTAAAATTAAGTGTTGATACTTTATTTTGTAAAATTTCTACTATGTCACTACAGTATGCAAGATTAATTTTCTTTTTTTTGTTCGATTATGAAATTTCTAGTGCCCTTTCCAAACTTGGCCCCATAGAGCCTTTTAATCCTTGTCGAAGACAGGATCAATTAAGCCGTTCAATTTCAAATATAGCCGTTTTTTCGCTGTTTGTAAATTTTCTGAATCTGTAAATGTAGATTGCAATTACTCAAAAGACAAAAAATAACTGTAAAGAGAAAAACAAGCTCTTTAATCTATAGAATTTTGAATATAACTTGAATTTCATAAGGTACCTATTGCAGTCGGAGACAAACCAATAACCTAAGTATGTATTTTTTTGTAATATTTGTTTATCCCCGACTGCAATACTTTATAAAATTCAAGTTATATTCAAAATTCTAACGCGCTTGTTTTTCTCTTTTATGTTATTTTTTATTTTACGAAGTCGGGTTTTTGTTTCTTTTAAAAATGTAATTTATTTCAAACTATTTGGTATTTTTAATGAATGAATTGTATGTATTAGTAAGTATATGTGCGGTACGGTAAAGTAAGGCTAACAACCATGACAAACTCTGTGAGTTACGTACGGTAACCGCCCAGTAAGTAGGTACCTACTGTCCTTGCATTAAACATGTTTTTTTGCTGTTTACGTCAAAATGGTACCACAAAAGTATTACAATATATACATATATGGAATGGGCTGTTCACAAGCTTTCATTTGATGCCCATATTGCTATAATAACGAAATTTTTGTTTTTAATACCCCCCCCCCTCTTTTTTATTCCTAGATGTCATATAAAAATAATATACCCTATGACACTCCCACAGTTAAGACGAATCTAACGATACCTCATATGCTTAAATCCATCAAGCCGTTTAGGCTGTAGAGCGTGCCAAAGTAATAGACATACATACATATACTCGAAAAAATAAAACCCTCATTGCAACAGTCATCTAAGACCATATTCGCGTGGCTTCAACCCGTAAGGTGCCCTTATGCTGACTGGTCTAAAATGTCCACCCTGTATATCTCAAAACTGCCGGGTCAGGTTTTGATGCCCCTTAACCTTGCCTATAGTTGAGGTATCCCCACAGAAATACCACAACAGTATCGCTATTGGTTCATAGAGCACTTCCCATACAAATTTGAACAGTCTCCTTTCAAGTCACAAAAGCTAGCAAACTATATAAAAATAGTTTACTACCTTCTTCCCTGCAGTTTTACCCGCGATGCCGAGGAATCTTATATTTTCCGGGGATAAAAATATGTTAAACTAGCTGCCCGGTGCGACTTCGTTTGCGTGGTGTCCTACCCTTTTCCCTAATCTACCCTTAGATGTGATTATACTTACTTATACGAGATACGAAGTACGATGATTAAACAACAGTACCTGGGTGATCAAGCTTTGCTCGTTTTTTTTTGGTAAATCATAATTTTTTCTCACAAAAGAAGGAACTTGAAAAAAAAAAGAAAAAAAAATATAGTTAGCTGGTCTCGAACCGGGGTCGTCTGATTTCGGGGCTGCACGTTCCCATCTGAGCTGTTATAAGCTTGAGAGCAGTGGCGAAATTTACCTTCATATTCTAATGATATTGCAGTTTATAATTGCCTGAAAACACGGATAAAACTACGTTTTCTAAAAATGAAACCTAGCTAGATCGATTTATTGCCCCCGCATACAAAATTTCATGAAGATCGTTGCAGCCGTTTCCGAGATTCAGATTATATACGGGGTGGATATGACAATAAATGAAACCACGTAAAGTACTCATAAATACGATCAACTGTTACTATGGGACCAACTTCGAAATAGAAAAAAAAAGCTTTTCATCTTTTCATAAAAAAAGTAAATCGGCAAAAATGTATGAAAAGCTGTAAAAAAATTGCGATTACGAAGTTGGTCCCATAATAAAAGATCTCCCATTATTTTCGAGTAGGTACCTAGATTTTTCATAAATTGCACTGATACAAAACGAGGAGGAGGCACCGCGGAGAGAAGCGACGCAGGTCCGTCCTCCGTTACGTTCTGATGAACACTGGCGCGGTGCGGGCGGTGTTGAAATCAAGCAAGCGCATCTCGTAAAAAACGTATAAAAATTCGTAAAAATAGAAAATTTACTATTAGTTAAATATTATACCGACAGTCTACGTGGTTTAGAATTTAGAATTTTTTGGTATATTTTTAAATGTTAAGCACAACTGAAAATGCAGAGAAAAACTGCTTTAAAAGGTGAAAAAAGCGGTATGTTTGATTTTTTTTTCTATGTAACTAAGTATATATAAATATGTTTTGGATACCGACAAGCCCTGCAAGAAGGTCTTGAGAATGTGATATTAATTTTTCTAAGTTTAAATAAGTCTTTGTATAAGAGATATACTGCTTTGAAAATCCTGCTTTTACCAGATTTAGGAATTAACGGCGCCTTAAAAGGCTAAAATAGAGAATAAGAGAGGTAGAGCGTAGCGTTTATTCGCTCAAAGAGCAGATCGACTCAAAGTCAAAGTCAAAGCCATTTATTCAATTTAGGCCCCAGAAGGGCACTTATGAAGGTCACATTTACTGAAGTTACCACCGGTTCGGAAGTCGGCCTTCAACTGAGAAGACTGGGGAAGTAACCTCCACCGTACAGAATACCGCAGCCAAATAACTTTATGTTGTGTTCCTGCGCGCTAGTAACGTCGCCAGAGCTCATAAAGGAAAGGTCGGTAACGCGTGAGCGATGCTTTCTGTGTTGCAAGCGTCCATATGGCTGCGGGAACCGCTTACCATCAAGCGGGCTGTACGCTTGTTTACCGATATAGTAGTATAAAAAAAACTACTCTCTCTCGGTGGTAGCTTAACTTTGCCAATCGACTAAAAACGGCTGATCACGCTACACCACGAGCACTTCTCACCTCTTTATAATAATAGTATAATAATCATCATCAACTTTTAAAAGTTCCCAATGCAAAGGCAGTAAACAGTTTATTTTTAAATGTAATCCAGTAATTATAATTTAACTATGTATACAAATAATTCACCGTCCTTGTTTTCGTACTAATGTAAACTAATCTCTGTCAGGGATACGTTTTAACGGTTGCGTATGCGCAGACCATTGTAATGATTGTAATAAAAATAATAGTCAAGTCCGAAATGTTTTTGAGTAAACTGTTCGGTTTGTTTTTAGGTTCCGAACCAAAATGGTAAAGAAGGGAACATTATTGTGTGACTTCGTCCATCTGTCACAGCGGTATATATCAGCAACCATTGGAAAATTGGAATTATTGTTATATTGCTTACCCAAACTTATTGCAAATAAAAAATAAAACTTTGTAAAAGAGGCCGAATTGGGGGACCGAAATTTTGAAATAGGACTAACCGAAATACGAGTTTAATAAATGTGCGTCATTTGCACATTTCAAATAGCTTTATTTTATGTTGCATAGTTTTTTACGTATGAAGAAAATTACAATAATACCCCAAGTTACTAAGTTTTCCATAAATATAAAAAAAAAAAAGTTTAATCCATGTGCAGTCAAGTGAAATGAAATGAATTACATGTAAGTATCGTGACTTTTTAAGCTGTCTCAAAAATACCGTGAAAAGGTTTAATACAAGGCCACCATTTTACTAAAACCTGACTTTTATGGACAGTGGTGCCGATTCTGTTGTAAATCCCACTAAACTAATTTTAGTCACATCTCATCTCTTTCTTACGAACATGATTGAAAAAGGATAGCACATATTTTAAGTTGTCAAATTAATCTTTGCCGTCTTATTTTGCGTGTATTTAGGCGTAACCGCGATAGATGGCGACTAAAATTATATTGAAAACAAGCGTTGGACTAATTTGACAGGACTAAATTTCTTACATCCTTTTTTTATGTCCTTTGTTAGAAAGAGACATAGTGACATTAAAATTAGTTTAGTTGTGAACAACAGAATCAGGGCCATATAGAAAGGATTTGGTGAAACCTTTGGTGAAAGATTATAGTTCAATTATTTTACAAATACTTAATGGTTATATACTTAAATAAATACAATATATTCTTTTTATATTCTTCAATATATTCAAACATACGAACGAAACATCCAATGAACCCTAAATCTGTTTACTCTAAAGTCAGTTATTTCCAGATTGAAAATGAGCAGAGATACCAATCATTCACCGTCGCGTGCGCATGTTTTTGTTTACTTTCTTTTGTTTCTATAAAACTACAGACGCTAACCATTTATTTGACAATTATCATTTAAAATAACGACCAATTGAAATAATGTTTATTTTTATTCAAATAAACCAAAATTATTTCTATAGAAAATTCTTACATTGCTTTCATATTCGTTCTTTTATAGGTGTATTTTAACCGACTAACAAAAAGGAGGTTATCAATTTGAGGTGTTGTTAAGGATTTAATTTGAGCAAAACAAAACATTATTACATATTTTTGTGAAAATAATTAAAAATACATATTCTCTGAATGATCTTCCAAACAACGTATTTACACAAAATATTCTTCCCTCCTACAAATACCTAAACCTTTGAACACAAAACACAACAACAATACACACAATACTAACATTACTACTATAACTTGTGGTAAAACACCGATGCTGCATGCAAAACAGATTGTTAAAGTAAATGGAGTTCAAGCTAAGTAACGAATGACACGCGTGAAAATGGGATTTTCCACGTGTCGGGAAATCCATTCGCAACGCACTCGGCTTTCGTTCAATACTGAATAGAATACTTAAACTGTACGTTGAAATGGAAGGTGCATTTGAAATTTAATTTCTTTTTTTGTGTTGTTTTTGTAATGGCCAGTGCAAAATGAATAAAAAATTGCTATGACTGACAGAGTCCATAATATAATATATATTACCTATGCATTATATATTTAGGAATTCAAATAAATACTATGAATATAAAATGCATACGGTATTAATTTATTTCCTTGTTTTCTTCCTTGTTATTTAATATAATAGTATCCTACCAAAAACATTTTCATGTAAAATGTTGCCAAGACGAGACCATATGGCTCGCACTGTCAAAAAGTTATCAGATCTCATGTAGAGCCAAGCTAATAACTCTACACGCCCTAACTCTACAAGCCCTAACTTTACAAACTCTACAAACCGTAGTCAAAATATGTGGCTTGGTCGTTTCATTATAAAAAGTTACGTTTAGAATGGCGGCCATTAGTTGAACTAGTTTTTTTTTTTAAAAGAAATACTTTAGATTTAGAAAGTATTTTTTTTAATAAAAACTAATTAGATTATAATGAAGTACTATGAAGTATAATCAACAAGTATCAAGATCTCACTCAGAAAACGCTCGTAGATTTTTTGCATAGAGATTTTTAGGCCGGTCGGTAATTTTTATTATTATTTACATTTAGCAAATATAATATTACATACAAATTCACGGTATTTTATAGGACAATCATATACCGGTGTATATTTGTACCGTACCTTTTACGGAGCTGGTATATGGTCCTAAAAATAGCTCCAAGACATAATTGGCCTTCCCCAGACCAACATCTACCGTGGCTCGATTAAATCGCGCACAATAAGAGCGCTGTTGTCAATGCCATTAACAGTCATACCCTGATGGGCCTTTTAGCTAACGAAGGGCGGTGTCTATGACGTCACTCCATGAAGGTTGCCAAGCAAGGCCGGGAGATTCGCTTGGAAATCTTGCTTAGAGAAAGTAGGGACGGGAGTGACTTTATTACATTCTAAGTAGTAAGGTACAGTATTACCCAACTGATATGGCGCGTCGTGAATCTTCGTTCGCACAGAAAAGAAAGTATGGCCCCGAAGATTAACGAAAGAATGCTTAAAACTTACAATCAACCTTAGATCACTACTATAAGGTTCATAATACACTGTAGCTGTTAGTTCCGTCTCACTCGCAAGTCACGCCCCTCCGCACGGCGCGCGCTAATATGACGGCAGCTGTCGGCCAATAGCGTTTCCCGTGCTTTGAAAATGTATCTTCTGCGCAGGTACATCGGTAAGCCATATTATTTGGGTACTACTGTATATCTTTTATCCTTCAAATCGGCAATCACTCTTTTCTCACTCATCTGACACATAATCCATTCATCTCTTTTTCGGTCTTCCCCTTGTATATCCATCCACTTTCATATTCATTACTCCTTTCAAACCTCCTAATAAATATATAGGGTATAAAAAAATCCCGACAAAACCGTAACGAAGCATATTAGACACCAATCAAAGTAACTTTTCATTGAAAATATTGTTGGGATTTTTTTACAAATTTGAGTGAGCGTGTGGGAATAACCGTGTTCATTGCGTGTTTTTATTTCAGCGTCCTGTTTATAATGAAATGTATGAAATAATAATAAGGTAACTTTGGACAAAATATCAGTAACATGATAAATAACACATGTATATAAAAAAATAAGTTTATAAATGCATCTTTGAACCTCAATATCTCCGAAACCCGTAACTTCCCAAAAAAAAACCTTTTTATTTGGGTAATATGTGACTTTCGGTAATGGCAGAGAAAAAAAAACACCTGTTATAGATTTAGCTCCGAATTCCCGAGGAATCTCATGTTTTTCCGGGACAAAAGTACACTATGTATTAATTCGGGACATGTTCTACCTGTGTGCCAAATCTCATACTAATCCGTTCAGTAGTTTTTGCGTAAAAGATTAACAAACATGCAAGCCTACATCCTTACAAACTTTTGCGTTTATTCGGATAATCTAATGTACTGCAGTGAAGTGACTATAACATTACTTGGAGTCGATTTCAGATATAAGACATTCACATAACACCTTATGGTCATTACCATCGGCTAAGCAATATAGTCATAAGTGTATTCTAAACGCAAAGAATTTAAAACGTCCAGAAGGATAGTCGCCTCTATGGGAACACGAAATAAACAAGCTATAATTGACAGTATTTAAAAGTAATAAGTTTAGGTAATTAAAAGTGACTAAATCGCAATACTTACACATGGAAGGTTAGTTTTTTAGTTTTTCCTTGGTTTTTATAAGTGTTGTGACAGTATTTAAATATGCTAGTTGGCATTTTTTATTTAATCAGTACAGCGAGTATGACGCGATGACAGCCGTGCGCAGTACGAACTGAGAGCGATTTGCTCAGGAGCCCCTCAAGCGGAGTGATATTAAATGTCATGCCTTACTTACTTAATGTTATAGCCTTACTAAAAGGCTGACTATCCATCTGGGTAGAGGCACGATGCCCTATGAAAATCTTTGTCTAAACGTAATAAATCATTTGATAATTACATCATTCATCATTACATGGTTATTACGCACGTAGCGAAGTTTACATCAAAAGAAACAAAGTATTTAACAAAGAAAATTTCGGAGCGTTCTTTGATCGCAGTGACACCGTTTATTTTCGCGCGGGATAATTATTTTCGGTGAGGTTTCACGGCCATTTTGAATTCTCGATTCTAATTTCAAAAAACTTTTTTGTTTCTTTTGACGCAGGTTTCAGAATACGGTAGCGTTGATAAATTTATTTCATGTTAGGCATAAATCATTTAAAAAAATATTTATACTCAAAACTCATTTACAAATAAACGCTCGAAATTAATATTCGATCTATCCTTTATTTTGAGATTGTAGATTGATATTTTGACACTATTTATGACTTTTTGGCGGGAACTTGCAGAGTGACGTTGCGTTTTCATTTTTATTTTCATAAATTCGTGTATTTTGAGTTTTATTGCATATTATCGGTGGTATTTTATCCAATAAAGATCAATCCATTTGCACCAGTGAAGTGAAATGAATCTCAACTAAGCTTTTTATATACTACCAAGGAGCAAACAAGCACACGTCTGATGGTAAGCGGTTACCGTAGCCTATGGACGCTTGCAACATTAGGGGTATCACTAGCGATTTTCCAACCCCGCAGAAATTTCTTCACACCCTTTTTGAAGAACCCCATGCTGTACTCCATTGGGAATACCACGAGTAAGTCAAGTTCAAGTCTGGCACTTTTCATTACGAAAGATGCGTTTTATTTAAAAAAGCAAAGTATTTCTCATCGTCAGCTTTAAACCTATTAACCTTATTGATAGAAACTAGGTATTTAAACGTAAACTCACACGTGCAGTAGGAATAACACCCGCCATTTTATTACAAATAGACAGACGTCGTTCGCACATTTGTTAGTTTGTAAACGCAGATGCACTGATTGATTGATGTGGAAGCTTTATCTGATCAGCTTGAAGTGTTCCTTATGATTGTTACTTTCTATTTACATGTTATGTTTTATGTGTATCAGTTTTGAATTGAAATAATATCATGGATAATAGAAAAACATTTGAGGGTAGCATTTATAAAATTATAGTACCTACCTCACTCTTTTTTTTTTATATAAACAATTGAATGATTAAGCATAGTAAGTGTATTCCGAACCGGTGGTAGACTGTAACGTTCATAAGTGCCTTATCAAGGCCAAAACTGTATGGTGATCCGGCTCGAAGGACCAAAACTTTATGGTGGTGCGAGAGCAATTAAGTGGACTGTATTTAGCGGGTGCCCAAAGTATAAGGCAGGCCTGGCTGGTTCTTCCTAGGTGGACCGGAACAAATACCTAACCTTTGCTATCATCGCCTGAGTAGCCAAGGTAACATTTAAAGCCTTTGATCCCTTTTAAGCCCTAGAAAGGCATTGCACTTAATAAATGTCAATGCTACTGAAGCTACCACTGATTCGGAAGTCAGCCGTCAACTTCAACAAGAAGAACCGGTAAGAAACTCAGAAACTACATTTGGTTAATATTTTTTGGACTATGCATTTGTTTTCGTAGTTCCTAGTATATATAGTTCATTTACGTAGTAACTATTAAAGATATATTTAAGGCCTAGTTTTACGAATGTCTACAAAAATATGATGTCTTGAAAAGGTTAGTTGCGCCGTAAAAATTAATTAAACGCCATCTGATAGTATTAGGCGAATGGAAAGTTACCCTTAACGGCGGCACATTGATGTCAATGTAGACGACCCAGTTCACAATGTCACAGTTGTTATAATTCATATTGCAGTAGCTCATCTTGGAGCTAACATCCTGAAGTTAATTGAAGAAAAAACATTCAAATAAAGAACACAAAAAAACATATCTGGCAAGTTGTTTCGAATGGGAGAATTTTTGAAGAAGTAATTTGGTAATCTTTAGACGATGTTGTCCTGTTAAATATGCAAATGTGGAAATACTAAGCCAGTTAGATCATAGAGTCTCAGCTCACGAAAGAGAGGCGTCATTTCGAGGGACCTCCTAATTCTATTTTGATGGGGTTTTTCAAAATGCTAAGGGGTACAATTGAAAACTGTTTTACAAAAAATTTAAACCGACTTCAAAGTACACTAATAAGTAATCAAACCCTAATCTGATGGCTGTGGGACCAAACGGGAAGTGTACCCTTTCATTCAAAAAAAGAATTTTCCAAATCGGTTAAAAAATGACGGAGTTAAGAGGTAACAAAAAAAAATAATACAACCGAATTGAGAACCTCCTCCTTTTTTTAAGACGGTTAAAAATAGGCGATCGGGGGTGAAATTTACAATTCGAAATTTAAATTTCAGCTTTCTAATAAAAACCATGTTGAATTACAGGCTCAGGTTTACGTAAACTGTGCGCCGTTACTGTGTTTACGGCCGATGACGACTAACAACACACGAAATTGTGCTTATTTTTATCTTATCCCGTAGCTTTTGTAGTCGACTAGACGAATACCATGCGACGCTGTCTACGCTTGTTTTTAACCGACTGCTGCACAGATAGTGGGTAATGTTGAAGCTCAGATTACAGAACAAAAGGCAGATAGAGCGCGCGGAACACGGGAGTGAGGCCAATAAAGCAAATACAAATCGAAAAAGACATACCTAGTATTCGCTTTTGAATTTATATTTGCTATATTTAAACAAAGTTTATTAAAAAGAAAGTGTTTTTCGTTAAATAAAGTTTGTTAAATAAAGCAAATACAAATTCAGAAGAGAATAACAGGTAGGTACCTATGTATTTTTCAATTTATATTTGCTTTTTTGGCCTCACTCCCGTGTTCCGCGCGCTCCATCTGCCTTGTTATGTAATCTGTGAATCTGTGTGTTGAAGACCCATAGTAAAATTAAAAATCATTATCATCATGAGCTTTTTTTAAGTTATTGTCAAAACGGTCTTACTCTGTGCGGCGAAGCTTCCAGCCGAGGACGCTCAGGTTGTGGATTGAGCTCCCCGCTGTGGTTTCCTCATGGGAGTACAGCATGGTTCTTCAAGAAGGGTGTGAAGAGATTTTTGAAAGGTTGGCAACGCGCATATATTGCTAGGCTACAATAACTGCTTACCATCAGGAGGGGCGTATGTTGGATGCTAGTTTAACCCGTTGGTTCTCGCGAGGGACGCGCGTCCTATTATAACAATTGATGTCATTGTTATATTTTTAACCGCGAGCCATGCTGAGTATAAAACAATTAATGATTAAACGAACTTACCTGAAGTGAAGTTCTATCAGAATTATACGAGTTGCTTCGTCCGAAGAGATTAGATACATAAATTTGTAGTACCACGTCTAGGAATCGCCAATCTACCACTAAGTTGAAAGCAGAGTGAAACTGCTTCTATTTTTTTTTTTTTTTTTGTGGGTATTTTGATATCTGCCTCCTGCCGCCCGGACTGACCGACACTCATTTAGTTGAAAGCCTGCAATCTTAATATTTCACTTTATATGGGGGTTATAGGGCTGGGAGGGAGCTAATCTCTTCGGACGAAGCAACTCGTATAATTCTGATAGAACTTCACTTCAGGTAAGTTCGTTTAATCATTAATTATACTTCATTGCTTCGTCCTCGAGATTAGATACATAAATTTGTAGATTTTGAAAGATAGTGAAATATTAAATCACTAATAATATTTTATTTTTGACCCGATTGACCCGGAAAGAGGGTTATGTTTTTGATATTTGTAATCATCAAAAAATAAATGTACTTATGTAATTATTAGTATAGGTACTTATATAATTTGTAATTTTTGTGATGCAACAACAATGTTTTTGCCATTTAACAAAATTAAACTAATTAGAGACTTTATAACAAATTATGGTTTCATCAACCATAGTAAATTTAGCTATTTATAGGTATAGTTGAAATTAAAAAACACAATGATTTTATAATTGAAATCAGTTTCTGCGTTTAAGATTGTGAAAGCTAACTGAAAGCGATCTGATTGATTACACTGAACATCTCTTCGATAAAATTTTGCGAAGACAGTAGAATTTGCCACATTTTCCAGCAGTATTTCTGGTTGTATTTATATTGACACCAGTCGTATGAGCGACTGCATGTCTGGTGGAGTCAGATCATTATTTATTTATAAGAATTATCTTAAATAGGTATTTTGATTAATTGTATTAGTACAACATATGTAAATAACTTTTTTTTTTTTTTTTACACAATAGATAATCTAAAAAAAAAAATACATGCTTAAGTGGGTGGGGCTCACAAAATTTGTACCATAACGCACTAGAAAACGTAACACACAAATTAAAATGCAACACACTGGACATTTTGTAACACGCTGGAACCCTGTAAAGGCAGGATTACATTGTATCAATATTTACTAAAAAATCTTATCACATTTCAGAGTAATGATGATAAATCGTATAAATCAACAATATTATATTTCCCTAAGTTATATTTCCTGGAAATATGACTATTTCATGAAAAAAATATGGTTTCCAGGATAATATAACTTAGAGAAAATATTGATGATATTAAACTTTTCTATAAAAAAAAATTTTTGTGTATTAAATCGAGTAACTGTTTGTTTTTCTTAATAGATCTGTATAGCTTTTTCTTTAAATTACACATTTCTTTTTTTCCATTTGGTTGATGTTCCCTTGAAGTTCGCAATATTCTTTTTTCAACCTGTAGTTTAGTGTTTCTATACGTCTTTGTTTATTTCTCATTGCTTTTTCATTGTTTTCTGTAAAATACTCTAATCCTTCTTTTTTCTGTTCATCATATGTTTTCTTCTTCTTATTTTCTCTCCATTGTCTTCTTAGTTCTACTTGCTCTTCTGGTTCAAAATCTGCGATTCTTTTTCTTTTTAAATTTGTCCTGGCGGCACTTTTTCTTTGCATTTCCTTGTATTTATTTGAATTTTCATTCTTCATCCTCTCGCGGTATCGTTTTTGCCGTTCAGCTGCGCTCGAAGGCATCTGTATAAAATAAACTTCAATTGTTACTATGCAGGATATCTCAATAGTAAGATTACACACCGAACAGCATACTTACTGCATAAGTTTATTTACTACTTATATAAAAAATATCCGAAATAGAAGCTTTTGTAAATAACAATATAAAAATACAAAATGTAATTTTTTAGTTTTAATTTATTTGGTATTAAGTGCTTATAAAGCAACAGAAGGGAAGGCATGCATATAATTACACACACAATTATACACGTTTATTCACACGCAAGCAAATGTATTATCCCCTTTTGGACTCCGCCACAGTCGGTTAAAGACAATGTGCACCAAGCTTAATGTTATCCAGTGTATTACGTAACACATTACGTAACACAGCATAACACACCAGAGCGAACACACGAGAAAATTCTAGTGTTTACTTGACTATAGCAGCCGCATATTCAAAGATATATTGGAAAGAAAGCCATAATATACGACACAAAAAGGTATTTATTTAGTATATATACTTCAATATAACGAAAGACAAACACTTACCTTGAAAATTCTGTGTTTAATAACCAATTTTTTGGAGGAAAAAAACACTACACCAAATCACTTCACTTTTTTTACAAGACTGAAATGGTTGACATTAAATTGACACATGACGGCTGTTGGTATACGGTGTTGCCACCCTACAAAATATATTCTAGTGTGGTTATCACTAAACTACGAAAGCTACCGTGTAACACATTACTTGTAACACACTAGAAGATTTTATGGGACATTTTTTTTATTTGTTGTTTTGTAAGCAATTATAATTTTTTGCGAGATTTACGGACAAAGATCTTTGAATTAACTCCCATACTAACAATGAAGACGAAAAGAAATGAAATTAACAGCGTAATAAAAAAATAAAAATTAAAACCTTATCGACGGACTGCGCTGGGACATTTATGTTTTGTATGGAGCAAATAAATTATTGAAAGTTTTATGAACTATATATATTGTGTAAATTGAAGATTTTGTGTATTTTCTTTGCAAACATCAATTTTGATGTATTTATTTTAATGCAACAAATAAAATTCCTTGATAGAAATTACCATAATATACTAAAATTTAGGAGCAAACAGGTGACCGCGTTTTTTTTTTTAAAGGTACATTTTATTTGAGCCCTACCCAAGTATGTATGAGTGAGTTGAGAATATAGCTAACGAAAAAGTACCTAGATAGCGTGTCTTTTATACAACGACTGATTGTATCTGTAAAAATACCGATTTATGTGGTCTCCTACTACGGTTTTTTTTTTTTTTTTTTTTTAGTTTCTTTAAGGCTTCGTCATTTCCACATATTTTTTATGCTAATAACGCTTCCACCGGACATTTTGTTCGATCGGTCTTTGTAAAATGGAATATACACACAAGGTTGATTCGAACACAGTCGGGATGTTTTAATTAATTCATGTATTTTGATAGATATATTCTGATTATTATTTCGATAGATATATATAATGATTATGATATTAACAACTATAATATTTTCTAAATTATATTACTTTACTTGTCGTCTGTACTCTTTGAGTAATTACCAGCATGAGTAGAGTGACAATCTTTTTAGTTAAATAAGTACTCTAAACTGAAATTGTTATTAGGATACCAATTCGATAAGGAATCTAAACTAATGATGGATCCCAGTGACGTTATACTTGGGAGCTGGAGGGCGAAGTCTATAGAAACTCCAATTCAGGGTCATCAGACCCTACTCTCGATCGTAAGATCAATGACATAGCGGAGCGATGACTGTTGTAATGATTCGTATTGTAATCCGGACTGAAATCACAAGATTACTAAATAGTTACTACGTAACTAAAATACTTAATTCAGTAAGAAAGTTGTACTTCTATTTGAAGGTCACCCAACGCACGTCCTATTGTTTAATCGAACTTTCTGACAGGGAAGTTAATATAATATCAACGTGATATTTGGGTTACTGTTAAAACAGATAATAACACATTATTAGTCTAAATTGAAATAATTCCAAAAATAGGGGAAACCAGGGTTACGTGGGCCCAAAATAGTTCCACGACAATACCCTCGGCTTGATCTGTTATATTTTTTCTTAAAACTTTAAATGTAACAAAACAAAAGGGAGGATAAACATAAAAAGAAAGATCTTTCCTATTTAATGTAAATCTATTCTCTATTCCATGAGACATATTTTTCACATTTTTTATTCATACGCGACGCAAAAAGGTCAATATTTGGTTGACTATTGACAAATTACAATCATTTCAAAACAGATCTTTTTACTCCCATTCGGTATCGGGATCGGATTTTTGTGACTGCTATTTCGTTTTCTTTTGAACTTATGTATGAATCGAACACAAGTATTCCGCGAGCTTCACTCACATCACTGCCACTGAGATGTGGAAAAAAACTAACCATACGATTGATGTATGTACAAAATAGCAGTGATGTCGATACAAAATCTGTCAATATTAGAAGTCCTTTACTAATATTGTAATCCTAAGAAAACTGCCACTAAGTAATTAATATGTTTTTATTAAATATCGCTTATCTTCAATGAAGCTAACGTGTTTTGGTATTTTTCGGAAAAGCCAAGGTATTGCACACGGTATTTGGAACTATATAGCTCTTTTCGATATTGATTATGAATCGTAAAGACTCAAAAAAGTTTTCTGTATGTTTGATATTATTTTTGCAATTTTGATAATTTCTAGAAATAATACATTAAGTAAATAGATGACAAATAACGTAATGATTTTTGTAAACAAACTACTGGTACTTAATAATTTTGTAAAATACGAAAGGACATTGAATAGTTACAATTTATCCTCGGACTTGAATTATAAGGCAAAAGTGCTTTTTATCCGCTAACGTGGAAAGAATTTTTATATAATAAATCTGATTTTTACCATTTGGTATTTTGATAAGAAAATAACTAGAGAGAAACTGTCCTTCGCATGATTTACATTGTGATATATCTTCACTACTTAATAATATCAGTGATGAATTTTATTGTACCTTCTGTATTGAAGGGTTTCGGATGCGGATAAGACAGGTGGACTCGGTTCATTGATTGAGAAACCGGTTTGGAAAAAAGGTAGGTATCTCATACTTTTGTATTAAAAATATGGCTGAAATAAAGATATTATTATTATTATAACTTTTGACCCATCATAGGTAGTATGACGGGGTTTTTAGTTATCAATCGCCATTGATCATAACAATAAGATAATTGCCCTACGGAACCTACCGGATTTACCGACGCGGGGCTGGGTAGTGTCACGATCGCGGCGGCGGATGTCATGGCGGCTGCGGCTGCCGTGGGCGGGGTGTGGTCGACTCGAATCTCCTTGCTGCTCCGGCCTGCCTGGCTGCTAGGAGCGGAGGCTTGGTTTAAAGCTTGGGTAGGAGCGAGTTCTTGTTTCTGCGCTGGATTAACCATCCTAATTGGTGCATTCATTTTTATCTCAGCACCAGATTTCGATATTGCTTTTTGCAGCCTTCTTGTAATAGATTCGTTGTGTTGTGAGTCACACATTGGGCGACCAGCTTCGATCAATAATTCTATTATTTCTTCATGTTCTAAGGACAACAATCAAGTGAGATATTTGTGCAATCCTTGGGATCAAGATGATTTTAAAGCGATGTGCTCCCATCGCATAGCTAACTCATCTCGAATATTCAGTCCATATATTTTATCTTTCGAAGCCCTTTCTCCCAATAGATTAAGAATCTCCTCATCTAATTCCGGATCCAGTCTTGTTTCGACGGATAGTTCTGCCTGCGGCTGCGGTGAGTCCATCACCGCGACTTGTGTAATCGAGGTGGATGTACCTGACTGGAGCTCTTCTACAGTAATAGTTACTAAATGAATTTTAGTTAAAAGTCTGTTATTATTTAGATTAAGTTATTATTTAGTATAGTTTTATTATTTCAAAGTTGGATAATAAATAATTAATATTTGAGATTGATCTGATCGATCAGTAATAATAAGTTATAATTTTATTTTTATTTTTTTTTATATTGGTACTCCACTGGCCGCTGGCGATCTCCTCACCATATACTACGCCCCCCCTTTTTTGCTGGTATCAGAAAACATTTCTAAGCAATAGCTGTCCAGTCTCGCGGTTAAAAATATAACAATGACATCAATTGTTATAATAGGATGCGCGTCCCTCGCGAGAACCAAAGGATTAACTGCGAGATCAATTGAATTTTTCCACTAAGTATAGTCATTCTGTAAATACTATGGTAAGGACATAAAATTACATAAATCTATCGTAGCTTCTTGTATTTAGACATGAGCGCCGATGTACAATCAGTCGGCGGCGTCGGCGGCGTGACCTTGATATAAAACTTTTACCATACATACCATGAATTTTCGTTTTATAAATACATATTTTACAAAATAATGTAGCACGCAAATCTCGACAGCCATGGAAAGTAGGATTATTGCTACTATTGATACTGATCGGTGCGCCGATCCGTGCAGACGGGGCGGCGGGCGCGGCGCGCTCATGTCTACTTGTATTACACAAGGTGTATTAGCAAGATATTTGCATCTTTCCATTTGCTTGGTAAATATCCAACCTACTGAATTGCAGGGCAAGATGAAATGATAAGGCCTACCAAGCGCGTAAAATGTCTGATATTGCAACAAGTTTTCAATTTGAAATTACAGTAACTCACCTGTGACTCTTGTTCGACTTGGCTCACGGGGCACTGCCGTGGTCCTAGATGGTAACGCGTCAATAGTTCACAAAAAATTGGCACGTGACTATTACCATCTTTTTCAATATGATGAATAAAGTGAAGGTAACATTCCTTTGAAATGTACATAATCACTACAATAACCCATTATTTGGGATTCCAAATGAAATGAAGGTAACATCCCCATAAGATGTACACAACACAGTTTGGAATTTTGACGATATGTCAAAGTGAGATACGGATATAGTCCTTATTAAACTATTCACAATATCTTTAAATAACGTGAAGGTAACATTCCTTTCAAATGTACACAGTCACTAACAATAGCCCATTTATTTGGGATTCCAATGATATGAAGGTAACATTGGAATTTTGACTATAAGTCAAAGTTTGATACGGATATAGTCCTTATTAAACTATTCACAATATCTTTAAATAACGTGAAGGTAACATTCCTTTCAAATGTACACAGTCACTAACAAAAAAACCATTTATTTGGGATTCCAAATGATATGAAGGTAACATTGGAATTTTGACTATAATTATGTCAAAGTTTGATACGGACATAGTTCTTATTATTCACAATATCTTTAAATAACGTGAAGATAACATTCATTTCAAATGTACACAGTCACTATACGCATAAGCCCATTATTTGGGATTCAAAAAGATATGAAAGTAACATCACCATAATATGTACACAACACAATTTTAAATTTGACGATATGTCAAAGTGTGCTCGTATCCTGCGTAGATAATCACTATCGTTTCTGTGACTACGTTTCGACATCGTTTTTAAACTTTTTTTGCGAAAAACAAAGAATAACGTGGTGATCGACGAGGCACTAAAACGCGAATGAGTGTCGGTCAGTCCGGGCGGCAGGAGGCAGATATCAAAATACCCACAAAAAAAAAAAAAAAATAGAAGCAGTTTCACTCTGCTTTCAACTTAGTGGTAGATTGGCGATTCCTAGACGTGGTACTACAAATTTATGTATCTAATCTCGAGGACGAAGCAATGAAGTATAATACAAAATAACTAAGTAGTTTTTTTACACTTTTTGTCCCACACAGCACTAATAGTGAGGAATATTGTTTTCGTTATTTGTAAGACGCTTGCATAAAAACAATTAGATCATTGCAATAAGTGTTGATGTCACTGAAGGACAAACACAGCCTGGAAATAAATTTCAAGCTGGCAGCAACCAGAAAATACTTGTACAATAAGTGTTAACGTTCGTAAGTGCCTTCATCATGTTATTTCTTTTGTTTAATTAAGATTTGCGCATTTCCGTACACTTGTACATTTTATAAACCATCCAATGGTCATAAACTTTGTTTTCAAAGAGAGTGAGAGCTGGAACTCACAACACAAGTTAAATCTTACCGTGGGTTCCAGAGCTCAATCAACACTTTTATTATTATTCTCGCACTGTGCTATTTCACTGTAGCTATAAGATAATTAACTTTGTACTTAAGTGTTTGTTCAATGAGAAAATCAATAAACTTTTATTATTATTATTATCATCATCATCATCATCAGCCTATAATGTCCCACTGCTGAGCACAGGTCTCCTTTCACAAATGCGGGTGAAAGCGAATGGGCAATACTCCACCACGCGTGCCCACTGCGGAACGGTGGAGGTAGACTAGTGGTCAACCTACTGTTGGAATTTTTCAAGCCGCCTAGGAGGCATCCAACTAGCTTAACGACTATCACAATTAAGTGATAACCAGGACGGCTTTACGCGCCTTCCGAAGCACGGAAACGCTCGATTTGAAATACCACTAGGCGGGTATTCGTTCGTAAGGGTCTTATTAGGGCCTAAATTGAATTTGAATTTGGTGACAAATATTCAGCTAGCTAGAGGAAATCATAGAGTTAGGTGGTAACACTCGCTTCCCTTCACTGAAAACTCTGTCACATAAAATGGCCCTAATTAATGCCGTAACTATTCTCTCTATTCCAACAAAACAAATCAAAACTAGAACCAAAAATACTGAATTGCACACTAAATACACACACTAACTGAGTATCAGTTTTATGGTTTATGCAAAACTGTTTGAACTGAATGATCATCTAGCATATTGTCACAGTTCTAACCTAACCAACTGTATTTGAAGTGCCCCGAGTCGGTTCTGGATGATAGAACATGTTTTGATGAATAGATAGTTTAATTGTACAACAGTCATTTTTCTAATATGCAATAAGTAAATTAGAGGAGAGTCTTAAGTTTGCGTAATTTTTAAACAGAGGTGCAATCAATAATATCGCAAATAAAACATGCACGTAAAGTTTAACAAATAAGACTCATTTCAATCATTTCACAGCAAGCATGATGATTATTCGTTATTCGTCTACGAGAAGCAGCATGTTTGTTCTTACATTTTGATACTAAAAATCAATTGCAAAAATATTTACAATTGCCTCGCTAACGCAGGTGAAAATCATGTTTTCGTACATATTTTATTCTTGACTCACATACGGAAAAACAAACTTTTTTTTTTCAAAGAAAACTATTCAAAAACAATAACAAAACTGCTGATGGACGTAGGCAGATCATCTGGTATAAAATTGACGAAAACAATCAAGTAGCTAGCCTGGTTTTATAAATAGCTGTAAAATGTAGGTGAATCCCGGTTATTGCGCTTTCAGGTGATTTAAGCAGGTAACAATGCACATTAGTACTTATAGAAACAATGTATAGCCAAGCGGGCTAGTTGGCGCGGTCGTGGATTCGATTCCCACACAGGACATGCATTTGTGTGCATGAATATATCCTGGGTCTGGGTGTAATTATGTATAGATTTTATATTCCTATTTATAAATGAAAGAACAAGGTCTGACTGATTGAGATTGAGAAATCACCGTAGAAGCAAAGAATTAAAGCATTGTTTCTTTCTATAGCGTATATTTAAAGGGGAAAATCTATAAGTCCGTGATAAGACCTGTCTTAATGTATGGTTCGGAATGCTGGGCAGTAAAGAGGAAGGATGAAAGACGATTGCATGCAGCTGAGATGAGGATGTTGAGATGGATGTGTGGAGTGACAAGAATGGATGAGATAAGAAATGAGTACATAAGGGGAAGCTTGAAAGTAGCGTCAGAGTGTGACTGAAAAGTTGAGAGGGAACCGTTTATCGTGGTATGGACATGTTATGAGGAGAAATGAAAGCCACGTCACTAAAAAAGTTATGAATATGAAATTAGATGGATATGCGGGAAGAGGAAGACCAAAAAAGAGATGGATGGATTGTGTGAAAGTTGACATGGGTAAGAAAGGAGTGGATGCCGGTATGACGGATAGAAGAGACGAATGGAAGAAGCGTACATATTGTGCCGACCACAAATGATTGGGAACAGGACAGGCAGATGATGATATTTACTTACAAAGGTTAAATTAGATGCTTCAGGAACGCAAGTAAATACGCGAGTAGAAGCTAGTTAAAAATAGCTATGACTCAATTTCTTTCATCGTGTGTGAATAACAATGTAAGCCAATTCAAAACCATAATTAATTTTCATGATTATAATTAATTGTAAGCATTTTTTGCATGAACCAGTGGGCGTTTGAAAGTCCAAATATAAAGGTGAAATCTACCGTTTAATTATATAACAAGAATATATAACAAAGTAATTTAATGGCTTCGAGAAGCCCACAAAGTCGACAACTTGTACCATGTCGAAACTAACTTAATCGCCGGCTTCCGTGTTACGTTCGATTCATGCTAAAGATAGCTTAGCCGAAACGTTATCTTTGCCATCCATATATCAAGTGATGACCCACCGATCCCTGTCCTACAGGGAGTGGCTTGAAATGCTACTTGATTTCAGCGCGTGGATTACATGAATTATACTCTCGAATTACTTTTGACCTTACCAAACCGCACCTTAAATTTAATTATAGGTCAAATTAGTAGGTGGTTGTTTCCAGAAATGTTATTCTAAGAACACTTGTTTTCGTAATTGTTCAGATTGTATTTGAAAACAATCTCATCATGGTCAGTGATAATGTCGGCGAGGATGTCAAGTATGCAGCAGAGGGAACTGGCTCCCAAGTGCAACTGTCGAAAGAAACCGGTAGATGCTTGGCAACAGGTTAAAGTAAGCTCAATTTTTTGCAAGACTGATTACTAACATCATAAACAACAACAGTGACTCTGACTAGGTCGTCGGTCCACCTGCTGGGAGGTCGTTCCGCTCGGCGCTTTCCATACGTGGTCGCCACTCGAGAACCTTTCTTCCCCATCGGTTATCGGCTCTTCGAGCCCTACCATTGCCACATCAGCTTACTCGTCGTTTTCGTTCTCGGACGAATGTCCTCATTTCGGACCCTGACACGTACAGCAATTCCGAGCATAGCTCGTTCCATAGCTCGCTGAGTGACTCTGAGCTTATTTATGCGGTCAGCAATGATATGTAATACATTTACCAAACACAAACTTTCAAGTTTTTGTGTTCTATCTAACACATTTCAATTCTGTATTTTGTTGTACCTACGCCTCCCGTGCTCTGTCACTCAGTGTTATACTACGCGTAGAGTTTCTAACATTTAGAGCGTTGTTTTTTTTTTATGAAAGTCTGATGAATGTTTAAAAGTCATAGAGTTCTTGAGGTTAGTGATATAGTTGTTAGTGTTTTACCAATAACCCTGTATATAAAAAGAGAAACTGATAGATTGATAGTTGCACGCTTAGCTCAAAGAACACAGCGCGCTCCGCACAGGTTCCTTAAATTCAACCCCAAAGAGGGCAAACACCATAAGGCAGGACGCTTGTATACTGTATAGAGACCAGAAATAAGTATGTACTTACCGGCATGATGCAGTGCCGTCTCGAAGGGCGCGCGCTGTAGCCGCTCTTTGGTCTCTGCCAACAAATTAAAAATAGATATCAGTAAAGTCGTTTTGGTGCCAAAATTCACGCTCAAATCCGACGGTAATTTTGCCGTATGATGCGTAATGTTTTGATCACATCGGTGCTGATTAATTGTTGATTATTATGGTTCTATACTGAATATGTTGGGTTTTGTTTCTTTATCTAAAACTAAACGAAATATGTTAATTTTAGAGTGGCATGACAATGAACGACCAACATTGGTTAAATAATTGTATGAAAAGATTATCTATCAGTGTCATAGGGTCCTCGTAATTTGATTTTAAGACTATGATGGGTAAATGGTTACGTAGACCATATGTATGGTGTACAGTACCACCATCTAACTCGCTGCCAGACTAAATAAAAAAAAATGTCGCCAAGAACCCATCAGTGTATTCCGTCCGATATTTGACTGCCAGATCCTACCCTTTAGCTTACCATCTTCGGTACCGTCAAATCTTCGCGTACCGTGATAATATTGTTGTCAATCACAAGCAATTTTGATTAAAAAAAGTATCTGTAACGTTTTTCTAATTTCTAAATTGCGCAGATTTTGATGCACTTTTTAGATGCACTAAACCTAGAGACTTTTGTGACTCACATCCCTCTAAAATCGCGTAACAGAATCTAGTGTAAAATATGAGTTAAATTCCACATAATACACATGACATAGATAGATATATAGCTCTTTATTGTACCCTAAAAACACTAAACAAAAACAAAAGAAAAAAAAACAGTACTTAATATTAATTACTGTACAATTTATGGGCGGTCTTATCACTAAGAAGCGATGATCTCTTCCAGACAACCTTTATAACTAGGTTAAATCGTTCAAGACTGTAACCTTGAACGATTTAAAATCGTTCAAGACTGTAACATACAATTCTGCCTTTAAACATTTCAGCAAAAAGTTCAGCCTTCAATAAGGCACAACGACCTGTGGAATATTTACCTACTGGCGACCTAGACGTATTGTCATTGACAGAGCTCGTTCCAAAATAGTTGGCCTACAGAGCTATCGCGTCTCGTGCTCATTTATTTTGACACTTGTTTGTGATGATACTTTGTAGAACTTTCTTATTTTGTAATTTGTTAATGTTTGTAAACTAGCCCGTAATTTGGTCGTGAACCAGACAAATCATGTTTTTAGTCCAGTTATAAATAATTTAATTTGAATTATGAACCTGGGAAATTAAGTTTATTTTCGAATAAAACAAGCTGTTCTTTATTCTTGACTAAAGCTTTGATTTTATCGACAATAAGGATATACAGGTCGTTGTTTTGGTCAGCGACAAGCGACTCAGGGTCGATAATACAAATGATACTGGTGCTAAAAAAAATATAAAAAAAATACTTTATTTTTTAATTAAAAAATAAAGTATTTTTTAAAGGGGTGGGGCGATGGCGGCTTGTGCCTAGCTCTAGTCTGTGCACGTGCCTAGTAACCATACTTTGCGGTAATTTTATTTCAAATTGAATTAGGTATTTCTCATAATATTTACAGTATTTAATGAAATGAAGTCCATTTTTGGGGAATATATATTTTGTACTACCGCTCCTGGGTCGCTTGTCGCCGACCAAAACAACACCCTGTATATGTGAATATCTGAATATCTGATATCCGAAACTTTTGACGCTACCGTCTTCTTTTTGGCCCTCTATTTGTTAATTATATGGGTTTGCATTTGGCCACTGACCTTATGGGTATAAGGGACGATGACGAAGCCTAAGATGGAACACGCTTACCAGAAGAAAACTATTCATTCTGGCCTTGAAAGCCCCTAGTTTATAAGTTTCTGGAAATACAAATGCCCGAAGCAAATTCCACTCCCTTGCTGTCCGCATTATAAATGAAGATGTATAACGCTCTCACCGTATTTTCGGTATGTCAACAACGTATGGGTGAAATTTTCCCGGCGGGCGTCTCGTGGTTTGGTGTAAAAGTGGGGATGGTGGAATAAGGTTGAACAATTTCTGCGCACACTCTGCAAAATATCTCTTGTAGAAAACCGATAGGCAAGCAACCTTTCTTCAATGGTCGAGGCACGTGAGTTTCGCCTTAATTAAAGACTCATCTCCAATGAGTCTCCTGCCTCGGCGGTCTATTGAGTTGAGGTGATGTTGGTGCTTAACGGATCCATCCCAGAGATGGCAGCAGTACTCCATGCATGATCGGACTTGTACTATATAAAGTTGAAGCAACTGTCCATGCGTGAAGCACCTAAGGCCAAGCTCTTAGAGAGGATACCCAGCTTTCTAGCAGCTGTTTCTGCCTTCGACTCAATAAAACAGCAAGTTTATTTTAGCTGTTAAGTTCATGCCGATCGCTTGCTGGCAAGGATACATTTGGGAAAGTAGGAGCCTAGTGGAAAGGACTCCGTTTGGCGATGAAAAGACACGACTGCAGCTTGGTATCGTTAAAAGTGACTTGATTAGCTTTGCCTCAATCGGAGACTGCCTGTAAGGCCTCTTCCTCAAAAATATAATAAACTTCTAGCTATTCGCATTGACTTATATATTACTGGCGTAAGGACCGGGCCAACCGCGCATCGAAATGACACCAACGCGCTGGCCCTAAAAAGTTCAGTTTAGGGCCAACGCGACTCACTCGTCTGCGATCCGCGGAACAATTCGTTTATTGTTTATTTTTTTCTTGTATGTGTGCATTGTACGCACACACAAGGTTACATTGTACGCCTATGCAACGCGGCACTTCGTAGTTCGATCAATTTTGGCGGTACTGTTTACTTGTATGAAGAAGTTTTTTGCCAAATGTTCCTGTGGGCCTTTCCTTAGTTTTGAAATCATTGGCTATTCGCTTCTCCTGACATTCAAAATGAAACCCAGACATAACAAATTTTACTTTAAATATCCCGCATGCAAGACGTTAGTCGACACAATCTTTAATGCAATGACGCGTGTAAATATTCCTTTCGAGTTAATGCATTACTACATTTAAAGGAAAACAATATCGTTCCAAACAAATCAGGGGAACAGTTATCTCGAACATTCTAGATTATTTGCAGTCCATTGTTTTTTAACCAGCAGCCAACTGTCAGTTCTGTTTACACAACATTCGAGTTGACGTGGGTGAAATGTTATGTCTAGAATTTGAGGCTATTTTCTAATTTATCTTTTATAATCGGCCAGACTGCATGTATTTTTTGTTTTATAATGCATTGCTCATTGCGTTCTTTAGAAGTTTTCAAGTAATTTAAAATTTTCATTCCGATCGGTAGGAATGATTTTAATTCATTTAAATTGATGCTGGGAACGAGAACGCAACCGGGGCAGAATTTAGTTTCATACAGAAACAGTGTCAAGGGCCAAACGCAAGCCTACTAATTAAAAAAAACGAATAGCTCGAAAACCATGGGTTTGTGTCCAAGTGGAGGGTAGCAGGGGGTATAAGCTATCAGTAAGTGTATTGATAATAAGGGCCTTTCTCTTAATTTCAAACGCTAGGCCCATAAAAGTAACATTTTAAGTTATAATGAGTTTTTATTGTTAATTTATTTTGCACTATGCTTTTCCGACTTTTTGCGATTAAAAAAAAACTATGGCGTAATTTTTGGAATTATGACTTATCGTAAAGCCCCATATCTTATGAGCAATAGTTTATGTCATAAATATATTTAGCATGCAACGAACTGCACCCACTTGTTACTAAAACAAAAGAAATGACTGCAGATTTTCTTGCCTTTTTTTTCTGTTTGTTAGCTCTTGTCGCCTTAACGGAATAACCACTCGAGATGGAATTAGGCGCATGTGTAGATTATAACCTGGATTAACACATAGGTTACTTTTAATCCCGGAAAAACATAAGATCCCTCGGGAACTCTCCTCGGAAAGCACTCTTTTTGTATTTGCTATTATACTATATAAGAGCCGTCGTCGATGGTTGCTGCTCCGATAGCATGGACATAAATGCTGGCGTCCCGCAAGGCTCTGTGTTGTCCCCAACACTGTTCCTACTGCATATCAATGATATGCTGTCTACTGACGGCATTCATTGCTATGCGGACGACAGTACAGGGGACGCTTATTACACGGGCCGTGCAAATATCCCTCGTTCCGAGGTGGAGGAAAGCCGCGAACGGCTGATGTCTGAAATCGAGAGTACATTAACTAGTGTCTCCGATTGGGGTCGACTAAACCTAGTCCATTTCAACCCCACCAAGACTCAAGCCTGCGCGTTCACCGCTAAGAAAACCCCATGGTCTGTGGCTCCACAATTCCAGGACACCTCCTTGAACATCAGTTAAAGCATCGGGATCCTTGGCGTCGACATTTCTAGCGACGTTTTGTTCCGAAGTCACTTGGAAGACAAGGTTAAGCTGGCATCCAAAAAGCTCGGAGTGCTCAACAGAGCGAGGCAGTACTTCACATCGGGGCAAAGGCTACAACTTTATAAGTCACAAGTCCGGCCTCATATGGAGTACTGCTATCACCTATGGGCGGGAGCACCTGGATACCAGCTTGGGCCTTTAGACTCGGTTCAGCGACGTGCCATCAGAATTGTTGACGATCCCGAGCTCACAAGCGGTTTAGAGCCCCTTAATCTGAGGAGAGACTTTGCCTCCTTATGTGTGTTCTACCGCTTGTACAACGGAGAGTGTTCTAAAGAATTGTTCGACTTGTTGCCCACTGCTACCTTCTACCATCGCAACTCTCGCCATCGACGGGGAGTCCATCCTCACATTTTGAAACCAGAATTGTTTCGAACTGTGCGGGCTCAAAGGAGCTTTCTTCCGCGGACGGTCAGATTGTGGAATGAGCTCCCCGCCGTGATGTTCCCAATGGAGTACAGCATGGGGTTCTTCAAAAAGGGCGAGAAGAGATTTCTTCAGGGTCGGCAACGCGCGTGTGATGCCCCTGGTGTTGCAAGCGTCCATAGGCTACGGTAACTGCTTACCATCAGGCGGGCCGTATGCTTGTTTGCCACCTTAGTGGTATAAAAAAAAAAAAAAAAAACTACTAATGTGGCAAACAAGCATACGGCCCTCCTGATGGTAAACAGTTACCGTAGCCTATGGACGCTTGCAACACCAGGGGTATTAATCGCGCGTTGCCGACCCTGAAGAAATCTCTTCACACCCTTTTTGAAAAACCTAATCTGTACTCTATTGGAAAAACCACGGCAAAGATATCCTTCTATGTTTAATCATTATTTTTTATTTTGTCCCAAACTTCTATCGTCCCAACAACCATGACATTTTAATCTTGCACCCATCTCTCAAGAAGCTTAAGATCCTTAACAGAACAGAGTTTGTTTATCATACTCGCAGACATTATTCAATTGTATTTAATACATGATTTATCCCTGAAGCTGTATCATACAACCGTCTATGAGAATGCACATGCAACCATTGGCATCGTCGGCTCTTTAATCTTAAATTAATCCTCACAACAACTTCAACACCAATCAACATTAATTGTAACAGATCTGCGCAAACGCATGCAACATGTTGACAACAAAAAATATCCAGATATAACCGACGCGGACTGGTTTTTTCTGAATGTCTATTACGTTAAAATTGGTATTTATTGTTTCGGTAGGTACGTATTGGTAAAAGTTGAGGTACAGTGTGTTCTGGTTTGCTTTGGATTTTATATCGGGTGTGAGCTGGTGGAAATTGTTTTATTTGGGTCAACAGTTAATTTAGCTGCATGTTTGTTAAATAACTTGACACCCCTTTGTTTTGCCATTCAACGGTCTAGAATTATCGCCACTGTACGTACTCGCGTGAAATTTAACATACAATTTATAAGGATTTAAGAATTAAGTGTAATAGGATTTAAAGTTTTATGTAACAACTGTGATTAGGAAGCGCGTTTTTTTAAATATCTAGTTATAAAACTCACTCAATTATCACAAAACATTTTTATTTTGTAATACTGTGAGTATTTTGTGTATATTAATAAAATATATTTTCTATCTTCCTTTTTTTCTTGTTTTTCCTTTACATGTTATAACTTTTTCCTACACTTAACATGACAGCGGTCAAAGAAATGAAATATTAAAGGTAAAAATCTTTTCAATTAAATTAAGATCATTGAATCGAACACCAGCGGTAACTGAGGAAGCCCTAGCTATATCGGAGTAATCGGCGCAAAGCTCGATAATACCTACAAGGTGAATGCCATTTGATGCGTGTACGGAGGTACCATAGATCATATCTAGATCCTTCACTCGCCCTTTATCTATGTAATAACAGCGCCACTTGACTGTCTACCAAATAATTAGAGCTCACGTAATCGTTAAACTATTGCGCATTGAAAAATTATATTTTTGGAATGTACTTAGCTTTTTTTACTTTTTTCGCCACAATAGGCTACTTTCCTGAAAAAAAACTAATTAGTCCGTCATTTACATTATCAAAAAATATTAGACAGGTATTTTTTCTTTTGTCAATTAAACAAAAAAATACGCAGATATCGTGTGTTGAAGTTCCACGTGACGTCACGATGAGGTACACTTTTTAGGAACAAGTGACGTCACGAGCCCCCACTCCCGAACTTAGTCGTGCTTTATCTTCGTCAATTGTTAATGATTTGGTAAAGCAAAAAATACGTGTCCAATATTTTGTGATAATCTAACTGACGGACTAATTAGAATTATTATATTTTCACCCAGGCAACATCCCTATTGTTCAAAGCCATTTATTAAGTTGAAGTCGAAACCATTTAGGTATTTGGACTTATGAAGGTCAAAGCTACTGATATTACCTCCCGGTTGGAAAATCGGCTTTCTACTGAGAAGTTGCTTAATGGAAACTCTACGATAAAGTATTCTTTCCGTCTGTTTTTTTTCTTTGTCACCAAATTAATCTATTTATCATGTTAGTCGCACTATAAATATATTTTTATATAATTAACCTAAAAAATCGTATCAATATTGTGAATACCATCCTGTATATACCATATGATATTTCTCTGCAATATTTTATACTTATTTATTGAAGATGCTATTAATGAATGACTTTTTTTTATACCACTAAGGTGGCAAAGAAGCATACGGCCCGCCTGATGGTAGCCTATGGACGCTTGCAACACCAGGGGTATCACTCGCACGTTGCTGACCCTGAAGACATCTCTTCAGGGTCTCTCGGGAAACTTTACCAATCGGTTTCAATTAAATTTGGTTTATAAAACGTATCTTACCTCTCTTCTCCGTTAAAATGTTTACATGAAATTCTGTTCAGTAGGGCAGGAAAAAATTTACAAACGTAGTCTCACTCGAGTTCTTCAGGAAAAGTGAAAACTGTATCAGAATCTATTAATTTTATAGTAAGCGAGCGACTACCAAAGTACCCACAACACACAGTCGAGTTTGAAGTAAATTTTATTTACACATAGCTGACCCGACAGATGATGTCCTGTCCTTTCAATAATCCCATGAAAGAAAGGTCTATACGTTTTCCCAAATTATTTTATGTGCGAGAAAATTTTCCATGAATACATTCCGTCAAATCCAAAATTCCAAATCGTCACAGTCCAGAGTGTTCTCAAATGATGCGCATACAAACAAACCCCATTTTTTTTTATTTAATAGTTCAGATCTAATCAAGTAAAAATTGTGAAATTATTAAAATACAATAACAACAAAACAAAATGACCTTAAATCTTCGCTAAATTTCAAATATCATTATTATGTTTGTTTCATTTCAATACAACACATATTATATCAACAATTTAACTTTCCAGTGTATAAAGTAGGATTTTAGCGAAGAAACGTCATTATTGTAAGTAAAGTTGTGTCGATAATTACAGTTTAAAGTCTAATAAATAATTATGAAGTAGTTCTACAAGTAGATAATAAAAAAAAATATATAAGAACAATAGCAAGTAATCAAAGAGATAAAGTCATAGTAGAAATTAAAAAAACATGTCTCATGTTTTACCGTACTTGTATTTCAAGTCGTTGATAACACACGGTTTCACCCGCGTTCCCAGGCTATAAAGTATCCTATGTCCTTCTCCTTACCATAGGTTATCTGCATGCAAAATTTCATGATGATCCGTTGATTAGTTGAGGCGTGAAGGCGTAACAAACAAACAAACTCACTTTCGCATTTATAATATTAGTTAGGATAATCTCGGTCAACGACAAAACTTGTATCGAAAACACATATGAAACTCAAAAATGGAAAATAAAAACTTTTTACAAAAAAAAAATACACTAAAACGTATGAAATAACGACGTCGAAAGGAACTCTAATTTGAAGAAGTTTTAATTACAACAAACTTTGATGAAAATCTTATACCTGAATTCCGATACTTGAAAGTGGACTCAAAATCATCGATCATAAATCTTAAAATGGCAAAAATAAAAACGTTCTTAAACTACAGCGTTCGTTCCATTGTTCTATGTATGATTTGAACGAGTTATTTTACATAAACATGATAAAGCCATGCGCCGGCGCATGACCTCATACATAACTAAACTAATTCATTATCACTAGCTCATTAAATAAAAATGCAGAATTGGTAACGTATTGAGAGGTAGATTTCTTACCTTAGGCCAGAGAATCACGGGAAGAAGACCGAAAAAGAGATGGATGGATTGTTTGATGATATGGGTAAGAAAGGAGTGGATGCTGGTATGCCGGATAGAAGAGACGAATGGAAGAAGCGTACATATTGCGCCGACCACAAATGATTGGGAACAGGGCAGGCAGATGATGATGAAGGAGTAAAGGTCTCCTCTGTTTTTCTCCACACGGTTTTATCCTTCGCTATCTCTATCCGGTCCTTTCCTGATGTAAGGCGATGAAAGCTAAGTGGTAGTGACGTCGGATACCGAGATGAAGGTCCGGGTTCGAATTCTAAAATGAGCTTTCGGTGAAGGAAAACATCGTGAGGAAACCATAGTACGGTGGTAGGGTACTTTGTAGTACCCGCCTGGCTGGCTACCACCCTCAAGTTGAAATCTGTCGCCAAGCCCCTTTCGGTGTGTTCCGATAGCTGCACTTGAGAGCCAGTTCCTTCTAGGCTTTGTGTGTGCACCACCTTCGGCCGCATCATCACTTACCATGGTGAGATTGCGGTCAAACACAGACCTATAACTCTTAATATTAAAGGTAAATTCATTCATAATTTATTTTATGATTTTTTTATATAACCTGATTACTTATAATATAAAATTGCTATTTCCTTATTGTACAACGCAAATGCAATACTTAATTGTGAAAGTGAATCGGTGAATTAACTTTTATTATATTCATAACATTATAATATATGTAAACAAATGATAGATTGTACACCATCCACACATATTGCACAATTGTTATACGTAACACAAACATTGAAAGAATCTGTGTGGTCGACTGTAGCATTTGTTTTATGTATGACATTGTATCTGTAACTCGCTTATTGAACTATTATCAATATTATTTTGACTATTAAACAAGTCAACTTTGACCATAATTGGTTAATCAATAGTGTCAATAAGAAATATGTAATGAAAAAATAATAATCTGTATTTCTGGGAATTTACTTCGCAATACCCTTAAAAGACTACATTAATAGCGTAAATTAATAATTATTAATAGACCCTGTCTCCTAGACATAGCGTGGCTGCGAAAATAAGGTGTGACTGCACGACCTTCGTAGCACGTAGCTTCGTAGCTGTATTGAGGTTATTCGTAGCAGTCTACGATGTAGACCCATTCTCGTAATATACCAAGTCGATGGTAGCTCCAGTAACTTTGTGTTCAGTGACTTTGACATTCACTTTGAATGGTAAATTAAAAATGAAAGTTATGACTTATTAGATTTACATAATAATAATGATATTGAGATAATCGTCACAAACGGTCATCGGATCCAAAAATACGCAGAGCTTTGAAACTATATCACTGATATATTATTTGTAAATATTATGTAGTAATATAGATATCACAAAAGAGATAGAGTATATCGTTTATTCGCTCAAAGATCAGCTCGACTGGGAAAGTACCTCCACCTTACAGAATACCGCAGCCATATAACTTTATGTCGTGTGCGCGTGACTAAGATCGCTAGAGCTCTTTATGTGTGTGATACCTCATGTGGTGAAAGCGTCCATAGGACTACGGTAACCACTTACCATCAGACGGGCCTTTAGAACCGCCATGTTTGATTAGGTGGGAATCGAACCAACGACCTGTGGTGTGTCTGAATATCTATATATCTACGCCAACCAGCCATTGAAAGCTGTTATTTTAGCAAAGCCATATTTAACCGACTTAAAAAAAAATAGGTTGTTCGACGCGTAGTCATCGCAGTCGGATGAATGATATAGAAATTTATATACAAACATACATATATTGAGTACATAGATTAATAAAATAAGGAGATAGATTTAAAACAAAAATTGCAATCAGTAAAAATACCTATAATCTTAGCTCCCAATTAATACATATTATATTCGCATTATCAGACAATTATTAAGAAAGGTTAGGGTCATATCCCTTGCGGACTTTTTTAGAGTCAATGTACCAATGAGTCAATGTTAAAAAAACAAAGAATAAAGAAAATAATAGAAGTGTTCTGTCCCTGTACAATCAAATCGAACAGTTGCACTGATCAGGTAATTACTAAAGATTTTAGCCTAAGTCTACACTAGCTACTTTAGTTACGTCAGTACTATTATCTATTTGTTATGTAGATATATAAGTATTATTAAAAAAATAGTTTTTAATATTCGTCAGTCTTCTATGCATCATTCGTGCGATGAAGTTTAAACTTTGTATTGTTGTGGTGAATTGCGTGAAAGTTTCTGGCAGGAATAACAACGAATACCGACATATAAATGAGACAAAACAAATAACAAACAGAATCTTCCTCAAAAAATTGGCACAGCTCGTGCTTATTTCATTTTTATACTATTAATAAAAATTATTATCAATATTATTATCAGTTCTCAAGAATTGATGTGCGCTTTCTACTCATTATTAATAATTAATATGATATATTACTTCCAGGTCTTTAATAAAAAGTAATAATTAATTGAAATATATTTCTTATATAATACTTATCGTGGATACAAAGTAATCAGAAGAATTGACCCAGGAAATGACCTATATCTAAGATACCTATTAAATACTTGTTATACATTAATAGTTAAAAGAAATACAAAAACCACGTTAGGTATCTTCACAATCGTAGTTTTTTGGGTGCCGAACTCCCGAACCAAAAAGGTAAAAAACTAACCGAACGAACGGAAGGTATAGTTCAGGAATTACTGATAGTATGCGAAATCCTAACTAATATAAACGTAAAAGTGAGTTTGTTTGTTTGTTACGCCTTCACACCTCAACTATTCAACGAATCATCATGAAATTTGGCATGCAGATAGCCTATGGTATGGAGAAGGACATAGGCTACTTTTTATCCCGGGAACGCGGGTGAAACCGCGGGGGACAGCTAGTTTGGAATAGTTTTAAATATGTATTTCTATACCCAACTCTATTACAAAAGTTTTTTTTTAAATATTTTCCTTTTCTTTGTAAAGGGGCTGAGGGGAACTAATGATGAAAATTATCAAAATAAAACTCCATTCCCCTTTTATCTCCGAAAGCAAAGCGAAAAATCTGAAATAATTACAGTTGATAGACATGTAAGTAAATATTGCAGAAAAAATAGAACGATGTTTCTAACTTGCAGAGTTTCTTCGTAATCATCAAAATTCGTTTACAAACATAGTTCCTGTTTTTTACAACAGTCATGGCCAAATCCAATACGTCCAAGGAAGGTCGCAGCCCTTGGTGAGCAAGTCAGACTCAAACTCGCACTTGGCCAAGCTAATTTTTATTTCAGATAAATCAAACCAACATCAAAAAGCCATTTTTTCAGTTTAGGCCCTTATTAACGTTACAGTTGACTCTACCACCGGGATAAACTTGAACTGAGAAGACTTGGCAAGAAACTCAGCAAAGGCTGACCAAGCAGATGTTTCACCTGATGGTAAGTGGTCACCATCACTTATAGACATAGACAATAGCAATGCCAGAAGGATAGTGTTGCCTACACAAAGCCGCTACAGGCAGGCTATCTGGCCCTCTACCCCAGGATGACCACTGCTGTTTATTGATGCATAGGATTATATATTCCCACTCCGTGACCAAGTTGTCCAAAAGGCCACTGGATAATAAAATTCCCGAATTTACAGCAGACCCTACATGACTCTAAGTTGAGGTAAAATTATCACTAATTTTATACAATGCAATTTACAGATTTTATGCATAGGATTTCCTGTGAATTTGGAATATGAATTCCATGGCCTTTTTAGACCTGCAATGGGTCAAGTCTGCAATTTTAACTAAAAATGATATTCTGACACGATTCCATTACAACTCCCATGAGCCAATATGCGTCGTCTACTAAATTACAATTGTGTTCCAATGAACTATCAGTGGTGTAAAAATGTACAAATCTGACACCACTAATAGTTCATTGGAACATAATTGTAATAGCAGAGTTATGCCCCATGACTTTGGGTTTTAATAATAATTTGCCTAGTAGTACGGTATGGCTAAAAACTCTTCACTCTCGGGTATAGTGCTGGTTCAATTCCTGCTCCATATTTCAGAGTTCGTGTAAGAAGTAGAGAAGGTAAGAGATCTCACGAACGGGCGGTGGTAACATTATAGGAAGATTTATAGGTTTTGCTATGGCAATAATAATAAGTTGTCATATTCCTCCCCAAATATTGGGTAAGCGTCTTAATTATCCATTAAATAAATTATTTTAATATGGAATGAATATTTTAAAATAACCTATTATTGTATTACGTTGTTTTCCAAATTAATTATAAAAAAATTAAAAGATATTATTAAAAGGTTTTATTTCCACATTACCTCCTTGCTCTTCCATCTTCCACCACACAACACAAAAAGTCACAACACAAATTAATCCAATTAACGCGTCCTTACCTAACTTACAAGCTAATATCACACGAAAATAATGTCTTTTCGATATTTATATAAAAAAATAACAATAACAATTAAATCACAATTGAAACAGGCCGTCCTTTTTATCCCATTTGTTACTTTTATATAGTATATATTCACTTTAATTTGACGCGGGTGCGGAATCTAGGCGGCATTTGGCAAGGGCGGGCGTGTGATGCGGGCGGCTTGCGTTACTCAACTGTCCACAGTACTGTACACAGTACACAGTACAGACACGGACGAGCGGACTGAAGACTGATACACTGTATGAGGTTTGTTAGTCGACTTCGATCGGACACTTTGGCTACAACTAATTTGTTTTTAAATTGTGTTTTTTTTTGTTAATAATATCTTCTTTTTCTTTATTAGAATGATTAAATATAGAATTTAAACTACATAAATTAAATGGACGAATAAAAACTGTAAACAGCTTTTGTTGAAATTGAAAAAAATATTAAAAATAACGAATTAAACTAAAAATAACATTAGTTAATATTGGGCGATGATTGGATTTACAAATAGACCATTGCAGGCACTCTGAATAGTCTCTGTACTCTAATACCGGTTCGGAAGGTTGCATTTTCTGAGAAGAGCCGGTAGTTTTGCTAGTTCTGTTGTTTCATATCATGACTATTTATTTTATTATGTATTATTTTAATAGTAGTAGTTTATTATTTTGATTATTTATGTATTGAATTTATATTTATTTTGTGTATTATGATTTAATATGTATTTATTTAAGTGCATTATTATGTACAGTCGGGGACTGAAAATGTTTATCACTTTTCAAACTCGATTTCATCTCATACCGCGCGCAATAAGGCCTAATATCAACAAACATATTACATTTTTAAATTGTGAAATGTTTTTAAGTATCGAACATAGCAAAAAGGCTGTCAATGACTTTTTGATTATGTAAACTCATCTAATAAGGCGCCGATCCCGCAGAGAGAGTCCTATAATATTTTTTTAAATTATATTGCGACATTTGTTGAGCGTTTGTAACTAAATAAAAATCTCAATAAAAATACGAAGGTAATAAAGTAATGGCAAGTTTATTCCTGCAGCAAAGGGCAGTTTTTTATTGCAATCTACATTTAGTGCTATATCAAGAGAACTCAATTCTTACTAGGTATAATACCTCTTTGAATTATTTTTCACGTCAATTACAATTAACGCCTATCAAAACATTCATAAATCAAAATTAGGAAGATTCATACATAAGTGCTCCTTCAGTTATCGGCTGCCACGACATTAATGCGATAGTATGACGATGTAAGGTGCGTTCGAATTCGGGTACGGTAGCAAAAATAACAGTCAAAAACGCTAAAAACGATCACATGTGGCGTTTGATTTGGAATGTTGTGGGCGAAATTGTCGTTTTGAACTGTTTTCGTATTGCTTGGAAACAGTTAAAAACGACATCGTGAACTGCAAATTTTGACCCACCTCCAAGGCAGGGTCGTTTGATCATATTTTGACATCTTTGAATTTGACAGATAAGTTTTGGCTGACAATTCAAACGGGAAGCGAAAATTATAATTTTTATATCAAAATTTGATAGAAACTAACAGGCAAGAGAAACATTTTTCAGATTAACTTTGTTTATATATTAACTGAAGGAAAAAAGGTAGGTTGAGACAAGTGACAAGCAGGCGGTGAGCATACAAATGTCATTTTTGCATCTAATCGTTCCTCAAACGGTTATCCTGGACTATGGATCCCAATTCACTAGCCATAATTAAATACTTTATTTTCTAATTATAAAATACCCAATATTCATTATCTACCTAAATACATTCCCCTAGTTAACACACTGGAGCGGTGTAATAAAACGATTATAGCTGCGTTTTCTACACTAATTAATAAAGACCATAGGACATGGGATATAAATATACCTAAATACGGTAAGTATCAGTACATTGAGCAGCCTCCAATTAAAATACTATGTTATCAATATAAATATTCTTGGACATTTCTCACACACGGTCATCTTATCACAAATTAAGCAGAGCTTGTACTGTGGAAATCAGATAACTGATATAATACATTTCTATACTATTTTTTGTTTATAAATACATACTTAATATACATAATTACAACCAGACAGGACATCAGACATGTTCATGCACACAAATGCACGTCCTGTGTGAGAATCGAATCCACGACCTGCGGCGCAATAGGTGGAATCTTAACCAACTGCGCCAAATGGTCCGTCCATGTTATATCAAAGGTTTTGTCCTTTGTAATTATTTTGACCCTTTGATACCCGTATACGCCTAATACCTATACTAACTGATAAAACCACAACAGACTTTTTTAAAACCACAAAAGTTTTTTTCATTGAGTATCTTCTTATAGAAAATCAACAAGTATTCAACACATAATTACGTTTATGATAAGAAATTTCATTCTAAGCACCAAAGTGTTTATACGGGTTGTTGTTTTGGTCAGCGACGAGCGACTCAGGGTCGATCATATAATAGATACTGGTGCTAAAAAAAATATAAAAAAAATACTTTATTTTTTTTATTAACAAAAATAAAAAAAAATATTTTTTGAAAATCATGTAATAAGCTAAATTGTAGACATAATACTCAACGGGAGTGCGAGGGAGTAAAGGGGTGGGGCGATGGCGGCTTGTGCCTAGCTCTAGTCAGTGCACGTGCCTAGTAACCATAATTTGCGGTAATTTTATTTCAAATTGAATAAGGTATTTCTCAATATATTTACAGTATTTAATGGAATTAAGTCCATTTTTGGGGAATATATATCTTGTACTACCGCTCCTGGGTCGCTTGTCGCCGACCAAAACAACACCCTGTATATAAGTTAACATGTACATATTAGTGAGTGTTTACACCAAAAAATGTTAACGAGTAGCTGAACGGTTACTTAGCACTTCTATTTTTGGCGAGGAAAATTTCTTTATCTCTAAACGTCTCGGGGTTCCGGTTCCGTTAACATTGACACATATACCTATTTGAAAACAGATAGGTAATCACGCTAAGGTTGTAAAATGAGCTCCTCGTCGTGGTTTTCCCAAGTGAATACAGAATTGACCGCATCAAGATGGTTGTGAAGATGTGCAAGGAGGTGCAAGGTGGATGACACCTCCATTTAAAAGGGAAGATCTTCCGCCAGGCTGGGTCATCGTGCCTGGGCGGTCCAACTGTACATGTCGGACAGTTGTATATATCCAGATTCTCGAGAAAACTTCCTAAGCGCGATGCAGGATGTAGTGGGCTTGTATGCGCGATGTATGCACGATGCAAGATAATATGGCGCCACGCCATCTATCTCTCGGCGTGTGAACTTCATTATGTAGTGGTTCGCTACAAAGATATTTTTGCAGTCTACATAATGCGAGTGATACTCCTTCTGTTGCAAGTGACAATCAGGCGGAGAATATGCCTGTGTACAAGCTTAGTAGCCTAGATGAGATCAGAAGACGATGTGCAATTACAAGATCTGCAGTAGAAAGACTTGAAAAGATCTGGAAAGATAGAAGGATAACCAAGAAAAAAGGTTCGACTAATGCGATGCCAATCTTTCCAATCTTTCTCTATGGAGCTGAAACTTGGTCCTTAAGACTGCAAGATCGCTGGAAAATCGACGCACTGGAGATGTGGTGTTGGAGATGCCTACTGAAAATTTATGGACGGCCTTTCGTACCAATTACCCGATCCTCAAGGAGCTTCAATCAAAATCAAAATCAAAAAGTCATTTATTAAGTTTAGGCCCTAGTAAGGCACTTATGAACGTTAAATTGGTACAAACAGTTGAATTTACCACCGGTTCGTAATACACTTAAACTGAGAAGACTCCGGCAAGAAACCCAGCAAGACTTTTTTTTTGTGCCCATCAGCTGTCACTTAGAATAACATATAGGCTTTCGTCGACTGTGCAGCTTCGAATCCTCAAGTTCTTTGGTCACATCTCCAGAAACGAACACTCGATCACGATGGAGAGATTTGATGTCCAGGGTCAGGTTGAAGGCAAACGATCTCGTGGCCGATCACCCACTCGTTGGACTGATCTTATCAAGACGGTAACCCAATCTACCATGGTACAGTGTACTGGCAGCGTTACGAACAGCCACAAATGGAGAAGCATTGCAAAAGCAGTAACCCTAGTCAAGGAGAACATTGACGTTGAAGACCCTCCATGTACACCATCTTTAGCAACCACGACCACTCTGACAAGAGTGCCCGACTGAGAAGATACTAAACAAACTTAATATTTGTATTGTTTTTTTTTCAATTGGCACCTAATTCGTATTGTTTTATGTTATTACTAGCTGCCCGGCGCAACTTCGTTCGCGTGGTGCTACCCTACCCTGTGGTGCTACCCTACCCTACCCTACATCGACAGCAGTGCCATGTGCCGGGCTGATTTGTGAATCTAAAATATCCAGGACGCCACCCAAACGCATACAAAAAAATTCATTCAAATCGGTCCAGCCATTTAGGAGGAGTTCAGTGACATACACACGTGCAGAAGAATTTTATATATAAAGATTAGTATAACTTCCACATTTTTATATTATTACTATCTCTTTGCCGCCGCAATAATGTCATAACTTTCTAAATAAACTATTTACAAAATTATTGACCTACGATATTATATTTCTAAAATAGATTCAAAACACATCTCAACATGAAGCTCCTACCCATGCAACACAAATGGGGTAACGCCAAGGCCACACTATCGACGGGCCCGTCAGCTGTCACTTAGAATAAACACTGCGAGTGTGTACCCGTCATTAAGACCCTCCCCCAACCCCCCACGTCGTACCTTTGTTTATATTACCTTATGTACTTTATTTGGTTCTCGTTACTACGCGCTTCATTTCTGGGTATGTAAGTGACGAGATGGTGTCTTATATGATTTGTGACATTCCTAACTGTGAATCAGCCTGTATTTTTTATACCACTGAGGTGTCATACAAGCATATGATGGTAAGCAGTTACCGTAGCCTATGGACGCTTGCAACACCAGGGGTATCACTCGCGCGATGCCAACCCTGCGAAATCTCTCCACACCCTATTTGAAGAACCCCATGCTGTACTTTTGGTATAACCACAGCAGGGAGTGACTGGTAATTAGTTAACGATACTTAGACACATGATTGTACTCAAGATAACAAACTTTCCCAAAGAAACATTTTTTTATTTACTTAGCACATGAACCCGTAATTTAATACCTAACAAGAATACACCATCAGCTTTTATTTAATTTAGTTATTTATCTCTATTTGGGTCTTTGGGAAAGTTGTTTGTTATCATGAGTACAATCATGTGTCTAAGTATCGTTTACTTATTACCAGTCACCCTATATAAATTTAAAAAAACTCTACCAATTGTCTAAGTATCGTTTACTAATTTTACCAATCACCCTATATATTTATGCGTAAAGTTCTCTTTTTCATCTTTGTGCGTATCTTTTGTGCGCAGAGAGGAGTGTGAGATTTGGTATCGTGAAAATTTTTAAAACTTTGTTTTTATGCACTACGGTCGAATTGACTACTGGACGATCCTTAGTTAATATAAGCATATATGTATACAGGTGTTTTTTTTTAGAGATTCTGCTTCTACGTCACAATATGAATAAAATTATGAATGACGATCTTGCTCACAAGTTGCCACAAGTTATCCAAAATATTATTTTATATTTTCCTTGACCATGGTTTTATCCTGCGTAAAGTTTGACGAGGTGGAGCAGATCGCGCAGGGACCTCACTATGTTTAGCTATAAAGAATTAGCTCTTAGCATTCTGACAAAAAATTAGAGGTCAATTTTGATAACTTCTAGCAACTTGTGACCAAGCAGAAAAAAAAAATTGGAAAAAACACAAAATAAAATTTCATTTTTTAATAACATTTTTATTTTATTCAAAATTCAGCTCGGAGTTCCTTTCAGCGTTTTTCTCTAAGACCTGTAGTTCAGAAGTTGTCCTCACTGGCTGGCAAAGAAAATTCACCCTATATATTTAATAATAATTAGCATACAAGTGGTATAATTCGTAGAGTGGTAGAGCATAAAGAGTTGTCCAGTCAAAATTCGGTTCCACAACAAAAATATCTACGGTGATGTGAGTGCAGATATGTGTACCTGGTAATGAGAGTCTGCCTCTTCGAGGATAGAAGTGCATATTATCTTTTGTATGTCCTTAAAACGGATAACAATGCAATATTATTATAACATGGAACTGATCTGATGATGGAGCAGGAAGGTGGTCATGGGAACTCTGTAATAAAACTACGCAACACCATCGAGCTTGGGCTTGTTTGAGTCTTGACAGGGACTCTGGTTCGAGGGTCTTATAATTAAGTTGAACCACTATCATATAAAAAAGCATGTTTTAAAAAGATGTTTTCTAAACTAATTGTCGTAGAATCGAGGGGTTCTTATTTATGCGTGCAGTCTACTTATGGTCTCATCTGAAGAATTTAAAGAAACCTCATGGGTTGAAGGAAATTTACTCATTAATTACTATTACAAAAATTCTGCATAAAATGACGTGGAAAAAACTGTGGGAAAAAAACGATAGAACCAATATGCTTTGTCAATTGTTTTTTCTTTAGGGTAAATCTCTACACTAATATTCTTGTTATTCTATCACACTGTAAAATACAGTAGTTCTCATTTCTATTTATTATTCTTAAATAGCTCGTACTTATTTGTTTTTTAAAATCAAGTAACTTGAGAACGTTATAGATGGCGGTCACTAGAGAATGTCACTCTGGAATACTTTCACGAGAAACCAGTTTCAGGTATCCCGGGGTAAGTAATACTGGTTTCATCTGTGTTCCTGACATGAAATGTATTTTGTTGGCTGATGTCTCACATAAGCCACTAAAGGCCCTTGAAGACGAGTGACTAATAGTTCCATAAAAATAGGATAAAAAGTCCGTGGAGTTTTATCATCTGCGGATAATCCCCCGTCTGCGCAGACCTTTAAAAAAGATTCATTAAAAAAAACCTTGAAAAACTATCGCCGTGTGAATGTGAATCCAGCTTTAGGTTCCAAGTTTCTTTTGCTGATTTAATAATTTTAGGTAGATAATGATAATTTTGCACTATGATTCCTACTCGACTTCGACGGGCCAGTTGGCGCAGTTGGTTAAGACCCACCTATCGCGTCGCAGGTCGCGGGTTCGATTCCCACACAGGACATGCATTTGTGTCCATGAACATGTCTGTATGTCCTGAGTCTGGGTGTAATTATGTATATTAAGTATGTATTTAAAAACAAAAAGTAGTACATGTATTATATAAGTTATCTGGTGTCCACAGTACCAGCTCTGCTTAGTTTGGGATCAGATGACCGTGTGTGAGGAATGTCCCAGGATATTTATTTATATTTACTAATTATAAAGTGAGATACTAAATGCTCATTGTGTATAAAAGTAAATTCAAACTCCTGACGTAAATTCGTTGGCAATAATTTACAATTCATCTGTATGTAGTTAAATTGTTTTTCCGAATCAGGAAGTTCATACACCCAGCAGTTCAACTATGCCCTTTATCCTTGATATTGCAAGCGTTTAAAGGCTTCGGTGACCGCTTACTGTCAGACGGGCCGTACATCATAGAATAGAAAAATAGGGAAAAAGCAATAGATAAAATAAAAAAATATAAATATCCTGGGACATTCCTCACACACGGTCATCTGATCCCAAACTAAGCAGAGCTTGTACTATGGAAACCAGATAACTGATATAATACATATACTACTTTTTGTTTGTAAATACATACTTAATATACATAATTACACCCAGACTCAGGACATATAGACATATTCATGCACACAAATGCATGTGTGGTAATCGAACCCACGACCGGCGGCGCGTAAGGTGAACCTTAACCAACTGCGCCAACTGGCCCGTCAAAAAATAATAATAGATGGGAATTTTATGCTGAAAAAATAACGACTATATTCGGTCATAAAGACAATATAAAAGACTCTCAGTCTCCGGTATCACGTAAAAGACGGTTACATCACTAGTGATGACGCAGTATAATGGCTGCCCGCTGGTTTGTCCATTAAAACAGTCTGCTTGACACAATACTATGTTATTTGATACACATAAGACTTTCTGTTAACATTAACTTACTTCAGTCATATACCTACTAGCATATTAAAATCTACCCTTTTATTTCTCAGTAGATATTTTTTGGAGGGATCCCGTACCCAAAGGGTGCCAAACGGGACCCTATTCATAAGACTCCGGTGTTCGTCCGTCTATCCGTCTGTCTGTCAGTGGCCTGTATCTCATGAACAGTAATAGGTAGACAGCTGAAATTGTCGGAATATGTGTATTTCTATTGCCGCTATAACAACAAGTAATAAAAATTAAATTAAATTAAAAATTAATGGGGGCGCCCATACAAGAAACGTTTTTGTTTTGCGTTATTTTTTTTAATTACAAAGTTGAGTTAGTTAATATTGTACGAAACCCTCCGTGTGCAAGTACAACTCGCAATTGGCCGGCTTTTTATTATTATTTATGATTATTACCCCATACTAGCGCTATCCTTCGCGGATTCACCCGCGTATTCCGGAATGCCTATATAAATATCTCGTACTAGCTTATGTAGAGTTACCAGCAGGGCTATTTTAAAACGCTCGGATTCGATATCGGAAACGGATTCAAAAACTACCGAGGCTATATTCCGCAAATGCTTTTTTAATTTCCGAATTGAAATATTTTTGATGTTTCTTTACGGAAATTTCAATTCGATTCATCGAAAAGTTTTCGAAAATTAAAATAGCAATTGCTGAAATTCGCCTCGGAAATTTCTGAATCCGTTTCCGATATCGAATCCGACGTTTTAAAATACCCCTGCAGGTCCACTAAGCTCCGCAACAGATTGAAAAGTAATATTTTCTGCATTTCACCAAATGCCTGATTTCTAGTTTCCATACAGCGGCATTTTTCCCCGCACGTGATGATACCGTGACCGATTCTTTAATCAGAGATTGTTCGGCTTCCCTGGTTTGTATTTACTTTCATAGGGTTGATAACAAAAGTTTTTTTATACGACTTAGTCGGTACACAAGCATACGGCCTTCCTGATGGTAAGCGGTTACCGTAGCCATATAGACGCTTGCAATACACGAAGCATCGCTCACGCGTTACCGATCTCTCCCCCTCCTCTATGAGCTCTGGCGACCTTACTCACGCGCAGGAACACAACTTTACACAACATAAAGTTATTTGGCTGCGGTATTCTGTAAGGTAGAGGTACTTCCCCAGTCGAGCTGCTCTTTGAGCGAATAAACGCTACGCTCTACCTCTCTGTTTCTGATTCTGCTTAGTAAAAGATAAAGTCCGGAGAAGGTTCTTAATTAATTTTTTATTCATTTTAAGCGATTAACAAGATTTACAAGAGCATATCTCTACCGAGCATAGCGTTTTTTCGCTCATGGAGCAGCTTGACGGTGGAAAGAGCAGTCTCAATTAAAAGAGGCATAACGGTTTCTTCATTCTGAATCCGAGCAGCCTGACTGAGGAAGTATCTCCCAGAAAATCGCAAATAACATAACATTAATGTTAAATTGTGTTCCTATGGTGAGAAAGAATCCCAAAGCTCGATTAGCAGGCGCTGTGCTGGCAGTGTTTAGGGTCCAGCGGCCAAGCTCTCCTCACAACATTTTGAACTAATCTTTAGTAATCTCTCTTTATGTGTGTTCTACCGCTTGTACAACGGGGAGTGTTCCAAGGAATTGTTCGACTTGATGCCCACGGCTACCTTCTACCATCGCAACTCTCGCCATCGACGGGAAATCCATCCTCACACATTGAAACCAGAATTGTTTCGAACTGTGCGGGCTCAAAGGAGTTTTCCGCGGACGCTCAGATTGTGGAATGAGCTCCCCGCCGTGGTTTTCCCAATGGAGTACAGCATGGGGTTCTTCAAGAAGGGTGTGAAGAGGTTTCTTCAGGGTTGGCAACGCGCGAGTGATACCCCTGGTGTTGCAAGCGTCCATAGGCTACGGTAACCGCTTACCATCAGGCGGGCCGTATGCTTGTTTGCCACCTTAGTGGTATAAAAAAGTAAGAATCATTAACACTTTAACAGATTGACAACCCTATAATGGACTTCGGTCGCAAGTCCAAAGTTTCCTTTTCACTATTACATACAAATACTTTCATATACAGATGGACTTGAGGCTATTTTCAGTTTCAACGGAAAATAGAAGTTCGAGTAATGTATTACGTGTTTTTTTTACTACGTTAGTGGCTTGTATTGACCATTGAAGCGCTCGTGGTGTAGCATGATTAGCCGTTCTAAATCGATCGGCAAAGTCGTGGTCGGTACCTGGATGGGTGACCGATTAGTTGTATTTCAAATCGAGCATTTCTGTGCTTCGGAAGGCACGTGAAGCCGTTGGTCCCGGTTATTACTTAATTGTGATAGTCTTTAAGCTAGTTGGAGGCCTACTAGGCGGCTTGAAAACTCCAACAGTAGGTTGACCACTAGCCTACCTCCACCGATCCGCAGTAGGCACGCGTGGTGGAGTATTGCCCATTCTCCGAAGGCCTGTGCTCAGCAGTGGGACATTATATGTTGATGATGACGATGATTATTGAAAATGTAACCTTGCAGAGTTTCCCAGTTTTTCTCAGTTGAAGGCCGACTTCCAAACTGGTGGTAAATTCAATAGCTTTGACCTTCATAAGTGTCCTACGAAGGCCAAAATTTAATAAATGGCGCATACTATAAATTCTATGCAACCATGTCGCATCCTCTTTGGTCCTCGGACCATCTAGCCGAGCATCTGCACATGCTAGAAAGCTACCTTTCCCCTTTTCGTTCCCCACCTACAAGAATGGCTTATCCTATAACCTTTTTTTAAACTCTAGTTAAAGGCCGACGAACGCCGGCGCAAGGTCACTTTACTCTTTCATTTTATTCTCGGTCATTATTCTCTTATCTCAGTGACTCACTCTTGCGCATAATGTAATTGATACGCAATAATTATGAATGTTTTTCTTCCGTTTTGTTTTTATATCGATAGACTGAGAAGCAATCAATACATTGATTTGGCAGTTTTGGTAGTCTACGAATGGGGAACAAGCATGAATTATCCGCGAGCGGCGCTAGTTTAGTCTCTAACGTGCATCTCTTAAAATATCGAACCTGCGAATTCAACCTTTTCAACCATTCCAACCATTTCATTAGGCAATATTTGTATTTCAGAAACCCGTTTTCTCCACTGAGGCATAATCAGTATTATTTGTACGTAGTATTTATATACTCTGAGGTATTATTAATGCCCGGTTTCTATAAACAAAAACAAATCATTTTGCTTACCAATGGTAGGATTTTTTATTGCCAAACTGGGCATATAGATCATTTCGTAGGCAAATTTTACCTGCGATAGCTACTTCCATAATAGGAGGTTCTGCTATGCAAAGCTTTGAGGTTTTTGCTTAAAGATATAAGAGTCTTAATTTTAACCGATAACGGTCCGCAAATTATTGAAATCGGCCACAAAACGACTTTCTTTCAAGAACCAATACTCAACTCAAATCATAATCAAATCAAATTGTTTTCCTGAGTCCTCATTAATTCTTCTCGCTCATTCTTGATGACCTGTTAAACAATCTCTCCCAGGTTATTGTCATTTCCAATATTTGCATAAACAACAATGTAAACAACTTGTTTTTGACTTATATGGAATATTTAACTTATTGCATCATAGAACAATATGAATGAAGGTTAAGTAATCAGGTATCACACCACAAATTTATCACTACATGGAACAATGTGATACCTACGAAGTATTTGTGAAATGATGTGATATGTCTCTTCTATTTTTGCATCGCAAACAATTGAAATCTATTTACAGTCTAATTGTTTGTTGAATATCAAAGATATTTTCGGGAGAATCGAATGTGTAACAGCTTGTATGATATTTATTTTTGCGTAGGAGTTGTGGAATTAGATTCTTTAGTTTTCTTTAACTCAACTAACAGTTGTCTTGATTGTAACATTTGGATAACTGTCACAAAATCGTTTATCCACATATTATTTTAAATTAGCTTTCGTCTAAATTTCAGTTGGAAGGTTAGTATCTTCTTCATATTCATCGTCATCTTTAAATTTCCTTTAGAACAATAGAAATGAACAAACACAATCCCCGATCATAATATGTTACAGCAATATAAATATTGGCACAAAGTCAGTTACACTCTGTGCATAATGCTATGTGCTTAATATTACAAAGAGATGTGTACATTCAGATATAATAGCTAGTGGAAAACTTAAAAACTGTTTGTATGTCACACACGCAAATCCTATTGCAAACTTTGATACCGCACTATGTATAAAACTGTATCACCATATGTTATCTCATGAGTATCAACTGAGGTTCGAGAATGCTAGCAGAGTGTGAAATTAGTATCAACCAATTAGATTGCATAGTGTTAAAACTTTTGGATTGTAACAATGGCTATAGGCAATGATGCAGAGTCTCCCAGAGCTACTGAGGATATTCCTCATGATCATCTCTTCAAAGTAACAGGATTATCATCGACTAATTTGGAGATGATGGCCCAAGGTATGTACTCTATTGATTCGTAGTAGATCATGAAGATAATAAGGCGCATCAAACAATATTTGAAAATTTCGGAGCTTCGAATCCAAGTACCAATTGTGACCCCAACTCCAAAAATGTAGTTCTAAATAACATTTATAACAAAACATCGTCTCAAACAGGTGTGGTTTTATCCGAATTTTTGGATAATAGCCAGAATTTAAATACCTTAAAGTATCCAGAGTGGATACACAGTAAAATGTCACCGTTGAAAACTTTACTGTCGGTCATTATTGCTATTTGTATCTTGCTGTTTATTTACTGTATTGAGATTGTACCTACGTCATTGGATTCTCAAGGATTTTTACTCTCTCTCTGTACTCTCTCAAAATTCTGTGTACACAATCTTAGAACAACTTTCTTCTTTTTTGATATCAAGTTTTACTATATTAGTAGTTGTCTTCAAACCCCCCTTTCGATGGTATGGGTTTATAGAGTCTCTTCTATTATTTTATTTCTTATTATCTTTTTATTCTTCTATTATGTCTTTATGAATAACGTTTATTGGCGAATTGTACCAATGTCTTTGTCCTTCATAGTTTTTACGTAGAAATGCAATTGTAGTAGAAATTACTAATAGACAAATATTACTAAAATCATTGAGCTATTATTACTACGTATAGAGAAGACGCCACATATTGAAACTATGTTCCGTTTAAGTGAAGCCATCCAGCCACAATTGTTGTTGTAGAATGATGAACGAAACGCGTAAGAGCCGTGAAAACGGTGTTTGCGAGAAAAATACTCCTAAAAGCGTTCTTATAGCGTGACGTGTTTCTACTGTATGCTTAGACGACTAGTTATTTCAGCCCTAAAGAGAACTTTAGTTGACTCTAAAAAAATGGGACATAACCTTTGCTTATGATAGCTTCTCTAGACTAAAGACTAAAATTGGACTATTTTCTTTCTCATCCATTCCAATTATTTTCAAAATCAAAATCAAAAAGTCATTTATTCAGTTTAGGCCCTAGTAAGGCACTTATGAACGTTAAATTGGTACATACAGTTGAATTTACCACCGGTTCGGAATACACTTAAACTGAGAAGACTCCGGCAAGAAACTCAGCAAGGTTTTTTTTTTGTGGAAGATCTTTTAATATTACAGCTTTTTTTCCAAATACTTATACAATATATAGATTATTATTTTATGCTTATTCGCAATTTATTATTTACGCAAAGATCGCACTTAAAGCAAACATAAATGAATTATAGAAGTTTCAGCTACAAGTTTATTCGACACCTTATCGTTTCAAAAAAATGACCGATACAAACTCATTAATCTTGATCAGCTGCAGAAGCAGAACCTTCAGACTTCGAGGAGGCAATCGCAGCGACAGGCTACGGAAGGTTCAACATTACCCTGATGCTGTGCACTCTTCCTGCCTTCTGGAGCGCTGTGTCAGTCACCAGCGGTACATCATACATCTTCACGAGGGCACAGTGTGATATGCAGCTCAGTCTGTTGGATATGGGCACTGTTACTGCTATGACTTATGGAGGTTAGCACTTATTGAAATTTCAAAGTATCAATTTTTTAACATAAAAGAAAAAAAATTGGGACATTCCTCACACACGGCTATCTGATCCCAAACTAAGCAGAGCTTGTACTATGAAAACCAGATAACTGATGTACTACATAATTTATACAACTTTTTGTTTGTAAATACTTACTTAATATACATGTCCAGGCAGGGAATTGAATGCCCGACCTGCAGCGTGATAGGTGAAATCTTAACCAACTGTCCCGTCTCAGTGCACTGGTGATCAAAAATATAATAATATCTTATGGCTAGAAGATGTGCAATATAATAAAAAAAAAAAAAAAAAAAAAAATACATTCGAATTGAGAACCTCCTCCTTTTTTTTGAAGTCGGTTAAAAAATATTTCATTTTCCATTTGGGCATATCCAGATAAAAGAATGCTGCAGCGAGTGATACCCCTGGTGTTGCAAGCGTCCATAGGCTTCCGCCTGATGGTAACTGCTTACCATCACGCGGGCCGTATGCTTGTTTGACAACGTAGTGGTATAAAAATAATTGGACTGTTTTACAAAAACCTTAAACCGACTTCAAAGTACACTAAGAAGTAATCAAATCTTGATCTGATGACAATGGGACCAAACGGGAAGCGTACCCTTTGAAATAAAAAAAGAATTTTCCAAATCGGTTACTAAATGACGGAGTTATGAGGTAACAAACATAAACAAACATTAAAAAAAAACATTCGAATTGAGAACCTTGTCCTTTTTTTGAAGTCGGTTAAAAAAGCGTTAGTACTCATAGTAAGTCATGATTACTCACTCAATCAATTCTAATAATATGCCCCTAAACACCAGCTCCGTACTGTCTATATTTGATTACCACACCTCAGATTTCTATAAATAGTTTGACATAGTACTCGCGTGACCAGAAGTACCATAAAGCCACCTGTGACTATCACAACTACTGAAGTGATACTGAAATCCTTCTTCAAACAGTTCGGAACACGAGACGAGATAAGGCTCGTCACACATGAATCCTAGTGACGTACATCGTTTAAATGGCATGACCCTAGACTTTGGAAAAGTGCACCAGAGAATTTCGATATAGGCGTGGTACCTGCTACTAATTTAGGAGCGACTGAACAAAAAATTATAAATACACTTTTTTAAAGTTACGATATTTGACAGAATACCAAAATTAAAAAGTCATTTATTCAGTTTAGGCCCTAGTAAGGCACTTATGAACGTTAAATTGGTACATACAGTTGAATTTACCACCGGTTCGGAATACACTTAAACTGAGAAGACTCCGGCAAGAAACTATATCACACAATATACCATAAATTAGATCACAGTTTGGGCTGATATGGTTAAAATCATGTTTATTCTTATAATAAATTGCTTCTTCTTGGCAGTTTGATGCAGGTCATGATATCTCCATGTTTAAAAAAACAATAATATGATTTTGTGATATATATCTAACTGATAGTGAAAACCGCATCAAAATCCGTTGCGTGGTTTAGAAGGAGTTAGCGGATAAACAAACAGACTGACACGGAATGCGACTTTATTTCGTATTATAGATTATAGATAATACGGTGTTCTATTGTGTAAAGTTGCAAAGTTTAATAATTACCAGTTTTGGTCCTTTATTTAGATACCTCAGAAATGTCCAGGAAATGACAAGCCACCGTTCATAGCTTTACATAAACTTTGACGTCACATCATTCAATATTTGAGTGGAAATTGCTTGAAGTCAAAATAATTTTGTAGACACACTCCTCATTATTGTCTTTCTGTGTGTACACAGAAATCATAGTGTTTAGCTGAAGATCTAAATATATTATATAATCACCTGTTTCTATAATAGTCGTCATAGCTTCTATTTACAGGTTATATGATCCCACCAAAAACATTTTCATTTAAAATGTTGCCAAGACGAGATCATGTGGCTCGCACTGTCAAAAAGTTATGATCTCATGTAGAGCCAAGCTTATAACTGTACACGCCCTAACTCTACAAGCCCTAACTTCACAAACTCGTGTATTGCAACGCTTCCTTTTTTCCTAGCTTGCGATTTTGTGATGAATGAATGTTATAGGAATACAATTGCATGAAAGACACTATCGCTTGACTACAAATCTTCAAGACTAGAACATTTTTTAATGGACACAAACGCAGCTCATTTGATGTACACACATTGGGTACATTAAGTAGGCTGCGTTTCTAAGGCGAATAAAAAGTCACTGTGTAGACTGTACTGTAGGTATAGATTGTATTTTGTACATATTTGTTGTAAGTTAGTATAATTATTTCTTATTTATTATCATTATTTAAAAAAATTTAAAGCTGCTATTTTAGGGCGATACCTAAAATAGCTGCTTTTACAATTTTTGTCTGTATATTTGTCCGTTTGTTTGTTCAAGCATCACTCAAAAACTAATGGACCGATCTTCATGAAATTAGGCATGCGGATTGCCTATGCCATGGGTCCTTCTTCATACCATAGGCCCTATGGTATGAAGAAGGACCCATTTTAATCCGGAAACACGGGTGAAACTGCGCGGGACAGCGAGTAGTATAATAAATCAATAGTTTTTCAAGGTGGCAAATTTTTATTTTCTCCTTTTAAACCCGTGCACGATCCTTTATTCCAGGAATGATCTCATCGGCCATGGTCTGGGGATTCTTATCAGACACCCTCGGCAGGCGGAGGATCATGGTATGGGGCTTCTTCTGCTCAGGATTGGTGGAAGCAGCTGCTGCCATGAGCCAAAACTTCGCTATGCTGCTTATCACGAGATTTGCTAGTGGATTCCTGTGAGTTATATAGTTATGATTTTTTTTTTGTGTACTACGAATGTTGGCAAACCACTTGGTGGTAAGCGGTTACCGTATACATATAGACGCATGCTCTATCCCCGATGAGCTCTAGTGCCCTTACTCACGCGAAGGAACACACAGCATTAAGTAATTTGGTTGCGGTATTCTGTAAGGTGGAGGTACTTCCCCAGTCGAGCTGCGCTTCTCTTAAAACCATTAATTGCTTAGTTTCAGTGCTCCATTAGGATGTGGAAAAAGGTCACCAGTAAGGTTTTACCTCTGCGCTATGTCATGGGGTTTGTAGTGACCACCTACATAAAGAAGTTCACACGTAGGTGGATAGATGTCGCTACAAGAGCCTACATCAGGCTATCGAAGGGTAGACAGTATTCTGCATATCAAGAATGAATGTTTTTTCCCAGCCAGTGAGGGCAACTTCTGAACTACACAGGTCTTAGAGAAAAACGCTGAATGAAACGCCGAGCTGAATTTTGAAAAAAATAAAAATGCAATAAAAAAAATAAAAAAAATGTGTATTTTCGTAAATATGTTTTTTTTTTCTTTTTCTTATTCTACGAAACCTCGGGGGTCCTCTCAGAAATCTCTCCAATCTCAATCTCTCTCCAATTATGTTCATATTGAGACGTAGAAGCAGAATTTTGAAAATACAAAATATTTTTGAAAAAATTCCATATCTCCTAAAATACTCATTTTTTAAAATAAATTTTAATGCTACTTTTATTTTCTTCAAAATTCAGCTCATGGTTCATTTCAGCGTTTTTCTCTAAGACCTGTATGTAGTTCAAAATATGCCCATACTGTCTAGAAAAAAAAACATCCTCACCGTCAAACCGGGGACCCAACTTGGCAGACGATCATCCTTTTTAAGAGGACTCAATTCGTCATACTTTTCATACCAAACCTCTGTACTTATTATGGCGTTGTTAAACATTTTTCGTTAGATGTTTTGAACAAATTAGTATCTTGTGCACTATATCTAGCCTTGTAACTCGGCGTAATTTAAAAAAAGTGTGAAAAAAATTCAGTCAAAGCCTCCGAAAAACAGCGTTTTTGCCTGAACTTTGGCCATATCTAATGTACCTATAAATTGTAAAAGTTTAGAAAACATTTAGATACCAGGCTTGCAAATGTATTGGAGATTCTAAATAACTAACATTTTTTTCACAAACTTGTAAGATTTTTTCACAAGAAGTATACTCCTGGAACAAGTTTTATGAATGCGAAATCATGAATGACGACCTAGCGAAGCGGCCGCGAGTGATCAGCGGAATTTACCGACTGATAACCGACGGCTCTGATGCTATCTTTCTTTTTTCGCAGTCAAACATTACGTTGGATGAAATAACAAGCTTTTAGACTATGCTCGCGTTGTAGTTGCGCCGGCCACAGAGGGCCGCCTTAAGTGATAGAGTCATTCAACCTTGCTTCTATATAGGTTTTTTAAAAGGAATGTAGGTACTAAGAGCAATTCCCTATATTATAATTCTACCAACAACCTACGGTATTGCTTATATCCATATGCACTAAACATCTAGCTTGTCAAACATGTGTATTAAAAATTCTTCTAGTTTCAACGGCCCCTTCGCAGTTCTCATCTCGTACATAGCAGAACTGCACCGCACAGAGCTCCGGGCCAGGGTTATTCTACTCACCAGCCTGTTCTACACGATAGCCAATACCACGCTGCCACTCCTCGCATGGGCTATTCTCACTAAGGATTGGCACTTTTATATATTTGGAAATATGTTTGGTAAGTAGCATAAAAAAAATTGAAATATATACGCATAGTCAACAAAAAAAAATCTGACTACTTGCAGTGGCATAGCTTCCGCCGTATCTGCTTGTTTAATCAAAAATCATGCATTTTATAATCATTTGGGATCATTTTTATAGTAATCCACTCCTGGAACCTGTTCCTCCTGGCTACGGCATTGGTCCCCCTACTGACTGGACTGGCGTTCCTCAGTCTGCCGGAGAGCCCTAAGTTCCTCATGTCGAGAGGCAGAAACGAGGAAGCTATGGTGGTCTTCCGGAAGATATTCTCCATGAACACTGGGAAACCTGGGGAAGATTATTCGGTAAGAGTACATGATGATTACAGACCAATGGTTCGGTTATTTTTTTATCTTAGTCGGCGAGGTTTGCCTTCTCCCCGATAAGCTTAGATTTACTCAACTGAAATCCCTGATTCCAGGTGAAAACCCTCGTAGAGGAGAAAAGCTCAGAGCAGGCCCGAGGAGTAGCAGCTCTCAGGGGAGGATGGAGTCAGCTCACGCCGCTGTTCCGGCCTCCTCACGCCAAGTGGCTGCTGCTCATGTGTGTTATACATGCGGGCTGCATGTTTGGGTACGTGTAGATAGATTGCACATACCACAAATTACGATAATCATGTCTACTGTCGTGTATGATCATTGTATGACCGACCGATAGGTGGAAATGTCAGAAAGCCAATAAATGTGTTGCTCATATCAAGAATGACTTAACCGGTATCGAGAATGTACTACAAGGAATGTACTACAAGGTTTTACAAGGACACTGAACCTGACGCTAAGATTGTTCATACTCAGACAGGGTATCTAAGTTAGATTAATACTCTTACTCTATGCTAGATTCTGCAAGTTTAGCGGAGCGTGTATTCTTCTCAATGTTCCTATCTTCAGTGAAATGACAAACCGCCTCACTCTAAAGTTGATAATGCCACAATCTATCACGATATGACTTGCGGCTACATTCAAGTCTCAAAATTTAGTAGAAGCGCGGCGAGTTGGTGAATTGCACTAACTTGCCGGGCCCTTGGCCGGATGGTACCTCTAAATCTTAGGGACAGTAAACGTAGTGAAGTAAAAATGTTGAACTACAGTTCCAACACCCTCCGCCTGTGGTACCCGCAACTGGCAGCGATGATAAGCGCTGACGGGAGCGAGAGCCTGTGCTCCGCCATCGCGCCCGCGCCCGCGCCGCTGGAGGACGCCGCGTGCGTGCCCATCGAGACCGACATGCTGACGTATCTGCAGAGCGCAGCTGTCGGAGCTGGCTCTGTCTTGACTTATGGGGTTGGTGGAGTGCTGGTTAACAGGTAAGTTATTGTTGTAAGATCAGGGGAAGTTCCTTACTGACCAAGAGATTTAAGGCGCACAAACACACGAGATATTTTGGCGCTCGAATAGATTATTATGCCAATAGTTCGAGTGTGAGATTTGTATCTTATACCCAGTTAAACACTCTGCTTTTCTTTTCGAGTATGAGGAAAAAACAAAATCAAAATAATGCCGCTTTCACACCGCGCCCTAGGGTCGCTACTCCCTCGCTACGCTCAGTAGAGTCCCTCGTTACGCTCAGGGTCAAATATACCGCCCGTGACGCAAGACATCTTTATCCCCTTGGTGCATAATCTTTCTATTATTCCCTACGTTAGTTTTGAAGATTAGTTAGTTAGATTATAGTAATTGTAAATCGTTAGAGTAAATAAATAAATTAGTTAGATATATAATTCCAATTGTAACTATAACTGAATTCACTTCTGGAAAATTAAAGCTGTATACAGTTTGAAGTATGTACTTAATAAAAGTTGGTATTGGGGTTGCACAATTCTTTTAACCTTGCTTCTTATTTCTATTTTACAATAATACGTGTGTCTTCATGAGAGGTTGTATCGCCAGAGGATGACACCGCGGATCGCGGGAAGCTGCTGACATTCGTGACAGCCACCACGTTCCGTTACAGAGTTATAGTTTTAGACAAGTTTTAGATCATTAGTTGCTCTATGCTTTCGCCATAGATTACAACTATCAGTCTTAACTCTAATATTTAATGTGTAATATAAGATAACTGTAATTAAATAAATAGTCTGACGCCTTAGCTCGTCTAACTTTAACCATCACACATTTTTTAGATGTGGTAAGAAGATTGTAGCCGGCTTCTGCGGCGTGGCATCTGCGGTGATGATTGTGATGATGCCGTTCTTGGGCACCAGTGCCATTGCTGTGGTTGCCATGGTAACAACGGCACTGGCCTTCACATCGCTATGTGGCGCTTCGCTATCCAGCATTACTGTTGACTTGTTCCCTACGTCACTCAGGTAAGCAAAGAGATTCTAACAAGCATATCTGGCCCACAAGACCTTCCAGTATGATCGCAGCAAGAATCCTATCCATATCATCATAATTTACCAGATTCCAGGCTTAATTTTAACAAGTAATTTATAAAACTAATTTCTAAAGACTATCCCGTCCATCTAACTTCTTTTTCTGATGAATTTGTTATGATACTTCCAGAGTTATGGCCATGGCTACGTTTTTGATGTGCGGTCGGCTTGGTACCATAACTGGCACGGTGATCTTCCCAGCACTCATCGACTATGGCTGTCTTCCGCCTTTCATCACCATAGCTGCAGTTTTAGCCGGTAAAACAAACATATTTTTTATAGTGCCATCTAGTTTGGTATTGCTATACTTATAATCCGACAATATTATACTTTAATATTCAGTTTCATTAATAGATGGCGTTGTATTAGTCAAATATTACGCCATCTAGTGGAGATTTTGTGCAACTTAATAGTAAAATTTTCATGTTAGTTCAATAACAGATTCATGGATGGCGCTGTTTTAGAATATTAATAATGCTGCTTTTTTTTCTTTTCAGTATGCGGTTTTGCTTGTTGTCTTTTACCAAACACTACGTTGAAGAAATTGGAATAATTTTTAGCTCATATTGACTATTAAAATAAGGTTGTCCGTCTATTTATTGTACTTCTACGAAATAGTTTTTTTTTTTCTAATAAAAGGGCTAACCAAGGTCTTGAAATGAAACGGCAGACGTTTTAAAAATATTTCTCTTTCTTTATTTATAATTTATCGTATCCTAATCTCATCCATCTTCAGTCAGACTCATCTCAATATACCGGCGAATCGGGGAGAACAAATAACTATCTACATTTTATTTTATATTATTATTTATAGCTTTATTTACGCATAGTTTTAACAACGATTTTTATTTATTGTTAAAAATATGTGTAAAATCATCCTTTAAGGCGCTACACATCAGTCTATGCAATGACTAAACAGCTGATGTTATTTCCAATAATAAATAAACACATTTTAATTAATAACGGAATTATGCTGATTTTTGTGACAGCATATAGGGAGAATCAAAAATTTATCATTATCTGTGAAGGCTTTGCAAAATATTTTGGCAAACATGAATCAACCCCAAAGAAAAGTTACTAAAATTTAGTTGTTGCAATGGAAATGATTATTTCTTTCAATTCAATTATTATCAAGCTGCCATGCTTTACAATAACAATTTACTTTAGGTAGAAAACCTCTTTAAATTTTGTTACGTTTTCAAAATTTAATTGAAATGAAAATGGAAAACTGGAATTGTATTGTATAAGTTGACAGTATGATTCAATTTTAACTGCAGAAAAAAAATTCGGATTCAAAATAACTTTGCCCCGAAAACAAAATGTGCCTGTCACCTATAAGTTATCTCTAATGGATTAAGATAAAGCAAGATTTCCCATTATTAAAGACTAGATTGAATATCTTATTGTCAAACACACTGACTAAAAACGAAGATGATTTTAAGAAAAAATATGCAATTACTTCTTAAAATTATCTTCGACCATAGACAAGCGATTACACTCTTAAATTCGAGGTTTCTATACATATTATTTTTTTGTATATAAATTGTATAATTATATAGGCCAGTGAAATTGACTGCATTTACCTTATATTAATAACAAATGGATTATTCTCTTTTGTATACAGAATAATTATTTGAAGCTATCGAATTATTATCAAGTGTGTATCAAAAGGGAAATTGTATATAAACTGTATTTTATATAATTTATGTTTGTAGATATATTATAGCAAATATATTTTGAAGACATTGCGAAAGCTTACAGATAGCAGAGTCCAGGCATTAGCTATTATTAGATAGCTTAAAATATTCATTCAGTATTTTTGAATACAACTGAAGGCACGATGTGTTAAATACTTACCTATGTATTTAAAATCAATGAATATTGCATATTTTCTACATACAAAGAGACCAGTAATATTGGCAGATCTTTGAGTTAAAGAAAGATCGTTATCTATAGTTTCTGACTCCGGTTTCACTCATTACACACAAAACCTGAGATACATATTACCCACATTATTTGAAATCGGTTAAAATGCTTTACACACAGCCTTTCACATTTTGAAAACTCGCAAAATACAAAATTGTGTCACAAATAAATTTTATAATAATATTTGTACAAAAAAAAAACAAATTACATCTACACTATAATTCTTAAATAATTACTAACAAATAAGGCATATTTTTAATTATAAATAATTAATTACATATTTGTATAATACAAATAACATTTTCATATATACAGTCTCGCGTTGTCTTAAAGCAGACCTTTTATACAAAGTTATATACAATTTTAAATAAATTGTATATTTAAATATACATGTACAAACAGCTTAAGGCCTCATGATTTCGCTGGCATCACCCTTGGATCGCCAGTCATCTTTAGATAACAAATAAAAAATCGGGGTCCTGCAGAAAAATTAAAACACACTTAAAACTAACAGAGACAAAGAAAAGAAAATAAATGAGTGCACTCCACAACTAAATTGGCTAGCTCCAATTTGAGCGAGTTGCTAACATAATGATAGATGACAATAATGATGTGTTAGTGATATAACCAATATAATGATACCTTTCCATTTTCTGTTATTTTCAGTGTGTTTTACTTATTAAAATATACAGGGCCACTTTTCAAAGAGTTTCCAAATTTTCAAGGGTTATTGTACTCATTATATGTTTGTATGACATAGTAGCATTTTTACGCGATTTCAGGGTCGGTCCCACAATCAAAATTTGGCTACTGTTTGAAAAGTAGCCCTTTTTATTTGAACCCCAACAATGTATTGCAAGGCCTCTCAATTATTATCATTTCATACATATCTCATTAAAAGTGGAATATTTACATTATGGTAATGGTCACATTATGACCCATCGTACACTAAAGCCCTCGTTAAGTAACTTGTTTCAAAAATTAAAAGGTAATGTACCATTTACCCAAATAATGGGTAAAAACGACGGATTTCATATTGTGCAACGAGTTGAAGGCACATGACTACAATACATTTTAAAATATCCTCGTAATCATGAAAAAATAACAGCTTTAAAAATAATGAGTTAAGAATAAAATGAAAAAAAAGTTGTATAATTTTTCACGGTTGTAAGCATATTAAAGTAAATAAGTCCAATAAACAGAAATTCACAGTTTTTTCACATAAATGTCTTTGCATCACTGTCTATCACTTTTTATTTTTATTTGACTGTTTTGGGAGACACAAAAGTCACTTCCGCGTCTCCTAAAACAAGCAAAATGACAAGAGTCTAGTTGTCGCGTCAGCTCGGAGGCGCCAACAAGACCTCCAACCAGCAAGGACAAGCCGTCACATCCCGCCGGGAGTACTTGGGGCCCCAGCCCTTCGCGAACGATATCCTCACCGAGCGCGGGTCCACCGGCCCCACGTGCGGGAGCGAGACGGCGGGCGGCGGCCGAGCGGGGTCGAAGATGCACAGGCAGTGGCCCGGCGCCACGCGCCACACCAGCAGCGCCTTGGCGGCCGCCGCGTCCAGCGCGGGCGAGCTCACGAACACGGGCTCCTGGCTTCGGTTGTACAGCCACACGCCATCAGCTTCCAGGGACAGGGTTACTCCGAGACCGATTTTCGCTCGAGTTTTTCGCACCTGCAACAAAGAGAGGATTCAAATCAAACATCTAAATCATAAACTCGTTTTTTTGTTTCTGTTTTTTATACTACTAAGGTGGCAAACAAGCATACGGCCCGCCTGATGGTAAGCAGTTACCGTAGCCTATGGACGCTTGCAACACCAGGGGCATCACTCGCGCGTTGCCGACCCTGAAGAAATCTCTTCACGCCCTTTTTGAAGAACCCCATTCTGTACTCCATTGGGAAAACCACGGCTATTCAATCGGTTATTCAATTAAGGCATTACACACTTATGAACGTTAACTCTACAGTTGACTCTACCTCACCGTGGACACTACCGCGTAATCTTAACGAACACCATTAATGAATTTCATCGAATCGGGGCCCAGCCGTGGTCTTCGTCGTACCACGTCATTGGATGAAACTACAAAATTACGCCAAATAGCGTGGCAGGTCAAAACTTAGAACAATTAAACTGAGAAACATATTTCATATTTTTTATTCTAATTTCCTAAAGATTTAGTTATTTGGTGATCATACCTCAACAAACATTACAGTAAGTCTCTATGATATTAATGAGATTAAAACAAGATTTAAAACACCAAATTGGCATAAAGTGTGCGAATGTATATATTATCGTCAGTTTTGTGAACCACTATCTGAACTGTTATCGGCGGGGTTATCAGTGTTAGCCCCAGAGAGACCGCCTTCCACTGAATCAATATACTTCGCAATCACAAGCTATTTACTACATAATCACTTGAAATATATTCAAAAGGTTCTTAAGGGGTTCGTTTGAACCCTTCTTATATATAATTCTATTGCTGAACATGGAACTTCCCTAGATGGTGATCGAGATGGTTCAATATGTGTAACATGTTGTAAATAAATTATAATATAAATTCACCGAGAGGCTTAAAGTATCGTTCTTATCACGACAATGTGATTTAATTAGTTACTCAATAATGTCATTGTTTTGTAACATATTTAGACATGATAATATTCATCAATAATTTTAGCTCTTGTCATAAATAAAGACTCATCTTACCAGAGGGTCAACCACAAGCTCTTAAAACAATATTATTATAAGCTTATTTGACTTTTGTCCCTCTTTGACATCCAGTTTTAAGAGCTTGTGGTAGGCCCCCTGGGACCATAGTTTAACAACTTATGAGCCTGAGCTTAGGAAAATATCGCAAGGAAACCATCACGACAGCAACACGTACGGTAAGTGGTACCCTCCTGACTTGCTACCACCCTCAAGGTGAAAATATATCTCCAAGCAAAGCTGGTGTGTTTTGGTAGCAGCATTTGAGAGCCGATTCTATTTTAGGCTCAGGAATCAGCAGCATCCCCTATGACACTATTAGCTACTGTTTGGTCAGTGTACAAGATTGTTCGCTCACCTGTTCAACTTGCGGCGCGTCTCCCCGCTGGTCCAGAGCATCCAGACACAAGCCGTGTCTCCCCGAGCCGCACGCGCCGCCTCCGCCGCCGAACACGTCCACAGCCCTAACCCTCACTCCAAACTGCCGGCCAACGCGCTGGGTCAGTTCCCAGTACGCTAGCCTACACCATTCGGACTCCCAGCTTTGTTTCTCTGCAACAAATAACGGAAAATTTTAGCTATTGCTTATGGGATTCCTCAATGTTTTATCCTTAGCATCGATGTAGATTTTCCTAATCCTAACTCGTGTTATTATCTTTATAAAAATACCTTTATCACTCACAGAACTGTTATTTGTTTCTATCTTTGTATAATCCCCAATTTTTTAATTCTTTGAGACCACTTGTAATACTACAGTAATCCCAGAGATCCTTGTTCTAATTTCGATTATATCTTTGACCTTTGGAGTAGCAATCGCAATATAAGCGAATACTTTAATATCAATAAGTACCGCTTCTCAAATAAAGGCTGTAAGTGCATCAGCTTCTGACAGTTTATCGTCTAGATTATAATCATATTTCTGTGTTTATATTTCAACTGTATTACATCATGGTTCCAGATAATACTTGGCTCGAAGGCGGACCGTCAAACAATCAACATTAACTTCGATGCCAAGTAAATACATGTCATTGGGTATATCGGGATGGTTCAACCGTTTAACAGTCTCTTTGTCTTGAATGTAATCTGATCTGAACGATGAAAGAAGCTAGTTCTCAGTGTGTGATGCTCAATCAAAGTGTTTGCCAAAGTTGTGAGATTTTTCTAGAAGCCATTGGGAGTTCTCGTCACTGTTATTCGGGAATTGTCAACAACTTTAAAATGAATGCTAAGCCACCGTTTGTTTGAAAATGTCCAAGTAGTAGGTTGCAGTAACAACATTTCCAATATTTCTAGGATTTAACTGACTGTCAAAAACAGCGTAGTGTTAACAAAAAGGATAATAATATTGACTGAAAGAAATTTGCTGACATAATCTTTATAAAACCCAGGTCCAACAAAATCCCATGGAAAATAGTGTGGCGCGGTGTGGCGCCGGGCTGGCGGGTCGGCAATCGATCGTCAAGGTTACAGCGCCACCAGACACGTGGATACCACCACTATGTTGTCGTGGTGATGGGATTATGGGTGTTCTACTTTTGAAACTGTTTCGGGGTGTCAAGGTTCTTATATTCCTGGATATATTGGTGAAGTAAGATAGACATCTTTAGATTAGAGAATTTGTTTGTTTTTATATGAAGAAAGTTCATCGACACATTTACTCATTACTATCAGAAGTAGGTGCTATCAGAAGCTTATTCTGATAGCAACTACTCGTAAAATTTCTATGAAATCTTGCGTTTCTGTAGATAAATAACATTCTGAATTTGGTTATCTTTATTCTTTACTTCCATTCCGAAAATCATTTTCACTCACTCACTGATTTTTATGGAAAATATTGTCGGTAGCTTTAATTTTTTTTATATTCCTCTATAATGAAATATTAATCGCGAAGTAAATGAACTTGTCAAAAATGCATAAAATAACAAATCCTAACAATAAAATCAGCTAATAAACGAAACGATTTTAATAACTTTCTTCAATATAAAGAATTCTATGAACAGTTATATTAACTTAACAACAGTAATTATTGTAATACACCTCTGTTTGAGAGTAGGCTAATTACTGAAAAGTGATCCAGTATTTTCCCATTCAAAGCCTGAGATTTGTTCATAAACAAAATGGAAATTTTGAAATTTCTCAAAATCTTCGGGTTTAATTTTACAATGAAACTGGTATTTAAGTAATGAAGAGGTCTAAACACCGATACAAGATTATAGTCCAGAATGCGATGGAAATATCCATGAGACTGGTAAGATTATCGTGAGAGATAGCTATGAATTAAGTTTGCTATACGATTCTCTTTTCAACATAACTCTGTACAACAGATACTACATAATTGTACTGTTTTACAAAAAACTTAAACTGACTTCAAAGTACACTAAGAAGTAATCAAATCCTGATCTGATGACAATGGGACCAAAAAGGAAGTGTACCCTTTCAAATAAAAAAATAATTTTCCAAATCGGCTAATAAATGACGGAGTTATGAGGTAACAAACATTAAAAAAAAAACAGTCGAATTGAGAACCTCCTCCTTTTTTTGAAGTCGGTTAAAAATATAATTTAAAGAGGCACATACCTTCGCCATCAGTGGCGAGAGAGCCAGTCCCAAGCCGCTCATGGTCCGTCCTCCTAGCGTCCTCTGTACTTTCTCCATGCTCTGTGAACAATTCAATGGAAACCAGGTATTATGATGCGGCATAAAATACATCAGACGCGTGATTATCACCCTTCTGTTCACTATCTTTACAAATCCTAGAAAGGGGATTTACGGCACGTGATTGGCGACAGATCAACAAACTCTCCAACCATCATCGCGGCGAACATCATACATTTGTCTCAATCCAAACTTTAAATAAAGCCATAGACTATCCAAAACAAGTTAAGATAAAAGACGCCAAATCAATCTAATATCGGACGAAAAAAAACAGTGAAACGGACATCGTGTAAGGACAGGTCTGTCGAGATTAATATGACATCACGTTAGGACACCTGCGCCAGCACATACCGACCGACGTGTTTACATATTAGCAGTTTATTATATACATATAAATTATATATACAGATAAATTAATAGGTGTGTCTGTTAATATATTAGATAGGTAACAAGTATGTTGTGTTATCATATAGATATATGAATGAAAATGAGTCAATGTCACATCGATTTGTTAATTTGGTGATTTGACTGTCGCCATTTTTTTTGAGAATCTGTTTTTAATAACAAGTATCAATGAAGATTATCGCGGCTTTGAGTGGATTTAGAAATCAAATGGAACACACTTCATCAGATCATAATTATTGTTAAGGTTTACAGCATTTATACATATACCTTTACATAAATTGTACCTGTGTACATAATAATAGTTCATTAGCATTTTAGCGATCAAATCAAGGTTGTACCTAACATATAATGAACTTACATATAGGTATATTATATATTTTCTAGTATCATGGCGATATATATTTTCATAAAGTACTTATTTGTTTCTGAATATGAAATTACCCGCGAGGATTGTGTGGGATGTAAAGAAATAATAGTTTTTACTAAATAAATACTTTTTGCCATCCAAAATGATGTAAGTATAAAAGTACTATAATACTTCAATGTCTAGAATGTGTTTAGTAGAAACATTAATGCATACTCTACAAATCTATGCACATCATTTTTTTTATATCAATTATGGTTCATAAATAACGATGCAAAAATAACAAGTAAAGCCGCGTTAAAATCTAGTTTAGGTATACCTGTGAATAGCACACTAAAAATTATTATGTGAAATCCGATACATTTCACATATAAAGTAGTAAGAAGCAAAAAAGGCAGCAAGATTTATTTGATTAAATTCCACCATTTCAGTTTTTTATACCTTTTTTCTAATTTTATGTGATAATGTCTCGCACGTTATTGGCTTGCGCGTTTTTGGTGTTGGTTGTGATTTGTTGATGAAAACTATTATAATTTTATGACTTTTTCTTAGGATATACTTAACATACCTACCAGAAATCCTAAACATTTAATATCCAACCTCCTTCAATATAATTACATATATCGCTACATAAACTTCGGATTAGCTATTGTTCTAATGAGTTTTTACAAAAACTTCTAATTTCAAATTAGCTATCTGGCCATTGTCAAATTAGCTAGATCAATATTTAAAAAACTTTGGTGTTCTCAATTTTGATTCCGTATTCAAATTTCATTATAATATAGAGGTCATTATTATGTTTCTCTAAAAAAAAAAGATTTTGTCCTGAATCTATTCATTATCTCAATTCTAAACATAATGACGTCTTCTTAATTTTATAATAAGCTATTGAATGTTATGCCATTCCAGGAATCTCCACGTGTAGGAAAGTTTACATACAAAATGTGCTCGTTCAGAACAATAATATAACCTCACAATATTATTATAATTCGTTCCGGGGCAAGGCTGTTCCAATATGAATTGTTTTATTTGTAAAATTATTATTTATGAAATAACAATTAAGCAGTCAAAACATCTGGGGAGTAAACAAGTTTGGGATATTTGTCGGATGGGAATTATAACGGTCCTAACGACTACATTTTTGTTGGAAACATTTGCAGTAACTAAATATACTTTTAAGTACAGGCTAGTCATCATGGAGGCTAGACCCTGAACACCTTACCACATATTATGGGTTTGTTTCACCAAAGAAAAACATATGTAATTTATATCGCATATCAGTTTCTTACAAGTAGGTGTAAATAATGATTAAATAGTAGAAATAAGTTTTTGTTAAAAAATTCATTTTTAATACAACCTTTTTTTGGTGACTACTTGCATTGTCTTCCAATATACTAATGTACACCTAATATCAAGTCAATCCGACCACTGGAAGTGGGTGAAGTTCCACTTTCAAGATTCCACCCGAACGAACGAACATACATACATACATTGCAAGTTAAATAAAAGCTTGTAAAATATACTAGTTAGTATCTGGTTTCCATAGAAACTGCTAAGTTAGGGATCGGATGGCCACTTGCAAACATCCCAAACTACATACATACGTTATAATAAACCCTAATAAAGCACAAATAGGTTAAAGATCCATCAAAGAGACAAACAAAGCCGTATTCATGCTGTAGGTCAAAATAGGAGAACGGCGGTGATATGTGGCATAGTGTAGTGTAACATGAGGCACAGATACACACCGTGTGCATTCACACGAACCCAGCCCGACCAAATAGTTGAAAGCTCAATGACACCGCCCCGAGGCAATTTACAACACACGACATACGAAAAATGTTATAAAGATGACTTGAATTGTCTTAGATGATAATTTTGATATGGAAAAGAATTACCATGGTTAAATTCAACTCATAGCTTTGAATAATTGAGTAGTTTATCAATTACAGGATTAAAGATGATCTGAATTAGCAGGATTTGACATTCAAGTTGAAATGTCGCCAAGCACCAACTTTGTGTGCTTACCACTTTAGGCCAGTGATTGTGGTTAAACACCATCTTTTAATAAACTAAGCACAATCCTGTGTGTAAAAGAATTGATTGGATTTACACGGAAATTAAAGTTCGTGCCTATTATGGGAACCACTAGCTTAAATTCGAGTAGTTAAGGTACATCCTGCTCGACCTTATTAATATTATAATATACTATCGATACGAAATGCATTGAGTCTTAAAAAACGCGATAACCTTAAATTTGGTACGAAATTCCGAGTATTAGCGTAGATCAAAGTACTTGACCATATCGAATGATAAGGGTTTCGGAGAACTGAACATAATAGTATTGCTTTCAAGGAAGCTCTGACGTATGGTAGTTCTAGGGCCTTGGAGATATAAGACTCTATAGTAACTGACTGATAGCAGATAATTATAATGATAATAATATTTTAGGGAGTCATTTAGTTAGCCGCGAGTCTCGTTGTCAATCAATAGCCCAGATTCAATTTGAATTTGAAATCGGTAAACCAGAATAACCTTAATAATTTGAAGCTACATTAATTAAAAGGAATCAATTTCAAATAACGTATTACCTTCTACGTTATTTATTAAACACAGAACAATTTCAATTAATCAATGTGATTGAAAATAAAAGAAAACATTTCAAACATGTCGTACAGTGTAAAGTAAACTAACGAGCTGACATACTATCGCTGCATTTTCTACAGCGGCTTATTTAACAACCGACCACGTTGTACTGATTTGGAATTATTCGTAACAAACACAAACAAAGAGATGGAAATAGCTGAGAGTCCACTGAAACAACTTTAGAACTTGACTCTTAACAAATTGCATGTTTGGAATACTTGAATGAACGTGGCAAGCTCTATTGTTAAAACTATTTCTGATAACAAATTGACTTTTAAACGGTTTTCTGCCCTTAAGACATTGATGAATCAATAGATTACTGATCAATTTTACACTATAGAGAGGCATTGTTAGATGAACACAAAATTATTTTTCTCAAAATCAAATTGGCTGTTTTAAAAATCATTTCCATTGAGACATTTAAATAAATATCAATTTAATATGGTATTGTAAGTTACATACATGTAGGAAGACATTTATCCAATTATAAATATACAATCAACCTTGAATAATAATATGATCCTTAAAAACAACATTATTATGAAGTATATAACACCGAAACATCAAAGTGGTATTAGTCACCCAAATAGATATGTCGTAACAATAAAATCATCTACGTACATAAAACGGTAATAAATCAAGCGATGACGTGTAGATGTAGAATAGAAGGCAGAACTCCTATAAACATGCCACGAGCCTACCAAATGTCTACAAACTTATTAGAAGCCGAAAAGCACTTTAAAACTTCGATAAAGTTCCGTAAGGTACGGCGACGGGATATTATCAAACGACAATTTACTTTAAAAACGCCGCATTAAAGTTTATCTTACAACGTGAACGCTTTAGTAAATGTAGGCGGTTAAAATACAATCTTTCGAGTCTGACAAGTCTGAAAATTGATACCTATTTTGTTAATTATTGACAGCAGATAACCAATATTGAGGTGTATGGATATATGGATGATATTACATTTAATGTGTATACAGAAGACAAATTGTTTTTGAATGTTTAGAATTCCTTTTTGATTCCCAATATTTCAAAATAATATTGCGTTTAATTACTAACCAAAAGCACCAAAAAATACTGAAAAATATAAATATTGGATGAAATATTTCGTCCACCTATGTCGTTCATAAGCTTTCAAAGGATCCAAATACAATATACGCCTTTATCATAGCAGAGTAGGTTATATTGAGTCGTGATTGCCTATAAATGATATCTCTAAAATTGTGAGTAGCGTTGGTGCTTCGACAATAGTTTAGTAGGTTTATAAGGGGACTAAACACCCACCGAACGAGAGGACAAAGACAAACGCTGGCCAGCTATATTTGTGTCAGCCAAGCGGCGCCGGCGCCACGATAACGTAACGATAACGTTAATGGATACCGTCGTTATCGCGACACTCCGAACGGAAACTCAAGAGAAGGGACCTGATCACAAGAAACAAAACGTGCGTTGAAATTTCAAGAAACAACTTAACACTCTCCTTTAAGATCCAAATTCCGATGAGCAAACTCAAAATATACAGCAGCAGTAACTTTGTGATGGTGCAAATGGAATGAATGGGTTCGGGGAAGCACGTGGGAACACCGTAATGGACCCTATCGGAATGTCAGGTCCAAATTGACTCCATCCATTCAGCAACGAAACAGGATATGAATTTAATAAAAGTTTAACAAATAAACATTTAGGATCCATTAAGTTTGCAAATGGACGGCCTTGAATGAAGAATTGGCAAAATTCAAATTAACTTGTGTGTAAAGAGGCCTAATTGTTGGTGAATAAAAGGGGAGTAAGACAATAAAATGTGGTTATAAGCAGACAGGCGCCAAAAAGCAATGAAAATGTTAGGGGAGCATTGTCTGGAGCGGGACTCCTGGGAAATCCTATGATGAAAGCTGGAAGGGAATCCCGAAGCAATAAAGAGTGAATTTTGCACCCCACCTAGCATTGATTGTAACAGGGGTATTTCCTGTGACGTGTGGAATGATCATAATTTATTGCGAATAGGTAAATAAACTTCGTGTAATTAATTATACATTGTCCAATATACTTTTTAGGCTGATTACTATCATCAAAGTAAGTTATGTATTAAAAAGTTGGTATATTCCAAATTTTTAAAGATACCTATGAGACACTTGAATTATTTTATATCCCTAACGTGATAAGGACTTAAGTAATCCTCATGCTTACCGGCTACTTGAAATAAAATAATAATAATTTTAAGCTAACATGATAGATGATTTTAGAAATAAGTCACAACCAGAACTCGCACGCGCGCATCTCATTGTACAACATCCAATCGATGAAGCGTTCGACGTTTGTAGTTAATACGAGAATTTCACCACAAGGGTCTTTATTAAAAACAAATAAATCCACCCCGCGGCATGGTGCCGCCGCAGCTCAAAGGAAAAGAGAAAAAATCCAGTGTAATGTTTGCCGTGCCGTCGTAAGCATTAATAATGTAGTTTAAAGATGGCGGGCGGTTTGGAATGCGCGCGCAGGCTGAGGGACCAGCTCTCTGCGGCATAGAGCGGCGCGAGCGATTCAACTACCGATTTATGTTTGTCGATTAAATATTATGCTAATTGCGGTGATTTTAATATAACAGTCACATGTTTTAAGTTCCAACCACTCAAGATGTCTTTCAGCTAACTTGAGTCGCAGTAAATTCTTATCCTACAAGGTAAGCTTTTATCAAATTCGATGATGTAGGCAGCGCCGGCGCCCGATCGGTCGCGATCTCTCACTCGATGTCACTATTTAATTAATGCCGATAACACTGTTTGCGAACTAAACATCGCACGTTTATCTCTAATATTATCTATTCTAAAGCACAAATGGCGTAAACATGTGATTTTTTTTTGTACCATCTCCGGTTTGTATAAGTTCGTTTAATGAATGGATTTTAGAGTTTGTTTAGACTGGCCGTTAATTGCCCTGAGATCTTTCCAGAAATAAAGCTGTAATCGATTTTTTTGTAGCACATGTAGTATTGGGATGTTTGGAAATTAGCACAAATCTTCAGAGTTAAGTGAGAATAACAATTACATTATTCATCGCAATTTATTATTAAATAATAACACAATTATGGCATTCAAATTCTCTCAGAAGAATCTAAGGATTAACAATAATGTGGCTTTTACGTAAAATAATGATAAAATATCGACAGACGAGAGCAGTGAACACGGTAACCTCACTATCCTTCCCTAATTTCCAGGAAGCTGCGCGGGCGCCGGTCTGCGGTCGGATTCCTCGATCTCCCGCCTTTTCGTAAATGACGCGTTTGCCGCTGTCGATCTCTATAGACGCGATCTTTTGCTTTATCTTGTAGAACAGTTTTACTTATAACATTAAAATAATTCCATTTTAACTCCTCGTTTAAGCTTTGTGGTTGGTTGTTAGTTGATTGAATTTTGAGCACATTTAAGCATATGATTTGAAGCAAAAGTCTTCTAGAAACTAAGATGCATTGGCAAAAACTGTTATGTTATTAGGAGTTAATGGTCCGTTTTCTTTGGTAAAGAATTGTGTATGAATATTTTGTAGCCTTACCTTTAGTTTTAAGGTCTTCCATCGCGTACCGACTGTATGGTGGAGGTGGGGTTTCTGTAAAGGAAAGAAAAAGAAATTAAATAACAAAAACCTTTTATTTCACATATAAATTGATGTATTGGTAGTAGGTCATTGTGCAAAGTAGTCGCATTGCAAAATTATTCAATTGATGCGTTTTTTCTGTCTCAGTTCAGTCAAAGGAATTAATTTTCCTTTTTTCGCCAGCAAAGAGAACATTCTTACATCTACATTTTAACAAGGGCCCTGTCAATCATGACTCGCACGAATGAATAATTCAAAAATAATCCCTAATTGACTTTTTTAATTCCCAAAATCGACGACTACATCACTAAAAAAGAAAGGAATACTAAAACAAACACAACCGGATCAGGTAGACAGATCCTTCGACCGCCCGCAATTACAGGCGGGGAGTCGAACCTTGATCGTCTGATGACTAACCTATATTTTGACCTGGTATAACGACATTTTTATTGCATTTAGGGAATTCTAACTTGTCATTTACATCAAATCAAATGTGTAATTTTGTGTGATCAACAAACGATTTAGATGGTCAAATTGCACTGCATAAAGACCTTATTCTTCATGATAATCATACGGTACATCAACGTTCCTATAATAACACTGATTTGTATTATAAAATTGCGTTATTCAAGATTGATTTAAACTGAGCAAATCCTATAGAATAGAACAATGATGATCTAAAATGTGTATCCACTTTGAGAGCAGTAGGTATACAATCATTGAACCACAAATCAGATGCAGACACATTTACAATTTATCATGTGTCTAGAGACGCTACACAACAACTGTAAAGGACTACCACAATAAATTCTGCTTTTTGCCAGAAGATAGCAAGGGCCAAATATTATAAGCTTTAGATTACATGTAAGATTATAGATCGACCGTGATATTAAAGCAATTAAAGGCTTAATTTAAATAAATTCACAAAATATAAGAAAATAAAGATGAATCAGGTTTATTTTAGGTATTTAAAACTAAGCAAGATCATTCAAGTATAATTTAATAGACTAAAGAACTATGACATCATTTAAATTTGTAAGATGAGATGAGATGAATACTTATCTATCTAGTTCTAACTCATTGACAGGCCCCCTGTGGCGTGTGCTAACAAGTACCAAGAAGTGAGCATCAGAATAGAATCATTAACAACATACTATATAACAAAACTACGTTAAACAATGTCGTTTGAATCCGGAACGCGATCTATTCCCATTAACGCACAAACAGGCACGCGCTATTGGTCATTTTGAATTTCGAACACCTCTCGAATTTTCAAATTCCGAATGTGAATTGTGCAATTGTCATTTGCAATTCGGCGCCGGGTGGCGGCGGACGTGTCAACATTATATTTCGATGGCGATAGACATTTTGAATACAAATTATAGGCCCATTACTATACATACTGTATAGTATATGCAATAAGATTTTATGATGTATAGTTGTGCGCCTTGGCCGACGTTCCAAGAAGAGTTTAACGGCGTTTGCGCAAGAAATGTCAAAACAATCGCCAGTGCATGCACCTGCATATTGAATGGAAGCTTGGAATTTGGTAGATGGTGATATAAATCAACTCGGGGATTTTATTGGATTTTTATTACGTGACACTTTATAGTTAAGTACGCGTAAAACTTTTATTGCTCAGAGATATAACTTTGATGACAAAGTAATGTGGGATTTATAAACATTCAGCAACGAAGTATCAAACAAAAGTAAAACATGTTTGCAATAAGATATCTTTCAACGATGCAACTGAAAAATAGGCTGAGTAATACAAAAGTAAATGACCCTAAACGCCTAGCGTAGCATCTAGTAGATATAAATAATATCAGTTGTTGACTTTAATGTCCGCGTGTGTAACAACCACAACCTTGTCGACGACCCGGCTAAAATCGACCTTAATCTACCGCCGATAAAATTCTTATTTGCATGTCCATCATCAATGATATCTTGCCTTTATGCACCTAGCAAGAAAGTAACTCATATAAATATATGTAGAGTGGCGTGACTGAAATTTCTTTAAACGTATTACGTCATATAAACCCTCGACGTTTATTCAAAAAAAGACTCTGTTTCGATCACAATAAAGACCAATATTAAAACTGTTTTAATTAGAAATCATTAGTTCATTTGCTTCGATGGTTAAACCGAGCATGGAGTGCAAATTAAAATGTGTCGAATCGCGCGAGTAGGAGAGTTTAGATTTCAATACGTCCGTAGTACTATATCTTGTTTCAATTATTGAAGGAATCAGTCAATGAATAATGGTCTGTGTATAAATTTAGATAGGGTTTAAATTAGATGGGCGTGTTGAGGAATGCCGTCTGATGATGTAGATAGCTTGGAGACTACGGTAGGCGAGTATGGAGAGCTAGCATATGTAATTAATCTCAGTATTCGATCTATAGCAATAAATACCGTATGTTGTCAGTCAGTTTGTCCTTCGATTACTATGTAACTAGTGAACCAGTTTGGCCAGCTACCTTTAATTACTCTATCGGTGGAAAGTATTATACGTGCGGTACTGCTAGTTTGAATCGAGCATAGCTTTGATAAATAACTCAAAATTCAAGTGTCAGAATTTTTTTGGGAAGGTCTATCGATCGAATATTCTAGATATACTAGTGTCTTACGAAACTAGGTTGGATATATAAAAGGCATATAAACATCGAATTATGGCTTAGCAGAAATATGCTAACTTAATTAATTATAAACATAAGATCATTAGGTAACTACTTATTTAAGCATAGGAATATAAATGAAAACCGATTTTATCGTACAAATTTGCATGGATACACCTCATTCGATCTGATAAATATCTTCACAACATAAGATCAATCACTGATAAGGAGCACATTTTCATAATATTTATGTTTACAACTTTCGACTCAGCTTGTAGTAAATTTATAGTCGAAAGTACATTAGTCTAATAACAATATCATGGTAGGTACAGAAATCTGAACCTACAAGAAACGGGACATCATATTTAAATAGCAATAACTCAGCTTTATTTAAATAAGTACTTGATGACAATGATCATAATTTTGATAATAATACGAGTAAGACCCTAAATGTGGAAATAAACAAACTTAAACATTAATGAAAATGAAGCATCAGTTTTATTAAATGCCAAACTGTAATGCGAAGTGGAAATAGAAGAGAAATTTATAGCAATGTCGTACAGTCAACAAACGTAGATAGCAGTCATACGAGGATACAGACGGCGCCGGCGCAGCATATAGTGGCAAATATACCCAGTGATTCATAGTTATGTTTAGAATTATTGGTTCTCTGATACTACCATGGAATTATTGAAGGTGAGTACAAATTAAAGACAAGACTAATACATGAGAGACTTGGAGTTTTGCAAGAAGTGAAGAAGCAATGATATTTACAATTGTAAATGATATAATGCCACTAACATAATAATAAATCAAGAAGCAGCAGCTACATCATGACACCTCAAGTTGCGGATCGTGATCATGAATAACGACTTCATATTTCAGAACTGGAAATTGTTAAACGTATATCTTTAGATTTTGTAACCGTACAATAGTATACTCTATCAATCATACGTGGCCCCACTGTTATCAAAGTGCTTACCATCCCATCTCCCAAAGATTCTATGAAATATGAGTTGCATTAATTATTATGATTTGTGCACCACTCAGACAATCAAAACACGTTTCAGCATTGGCGACATATTTCTTACGATATTTTAGGTATCATATGACGTTATTTGCTCACGTAAAACGTACATTATTACGATACACTACGGTTGGGTTTGGCTGAGTTTGTATTACGTAGTCTTTTTTTATTGGCCGAAGAATAAGAGGTGTTTTGGAGGCATATACATTGTGGAATGTTATTGCTCACAAATAAAGTGAATGAGAAGAACAAGAAGTTGCCAACCAAGATAAGCCTCGAAAGCTTTGCTTGGTTTTGGCAATGATAGTCCTATTGGATATCAATTCACAATTACCTAAGTTACTAGTATTTCAAATAGAACGATAAGTAATTATTCCAATGTTGTAATACTTGTAACCTACTGTACTACAAATGCTTAAAAAATAATAGTAGTTCAATGAATTAAAGATTGTCGATATTCAAAAAGTATCCCCACTTTTCAATTAAAAAACGTCGATAAGCGGATATGATAAAAGAGTTTCTAAATTAAACAGTATACCCGTATCTATTATGAAGGTATTGTAAATCTTATAAAGACAAAATTAATTTTAGACTTATCTTAAGTCTTAAATAAAAAGATAAAATAGATTAATAGTTCAGATCACGAAAAAGCATAGAATGACAGAAATTATTCAATTTTATTATAATAAACACTATTAATTTTGATACATAAAAAGTATCTAAATCCATTATGTATGATACACAAACAATAAATCGCATTTAACACACTGTAAATCTGCCAGAAGACTGGATATAAGTCAAATACCATCTCTAGTAAAAGGTCCATTAAATTTTAACCCTTATTTCCAATGCTGCAAGTACTACTTTGGTACTCATTCAATGTGTACGTGATCCATTCAATGACGTAGGAATTAATACGAACTTGCCATTGATTTAGGAAATTTATGAAAGAAGGTAATTTAAAAAAACATGAATTATTAAGTTTAATTATTTTTATATAAGTTATAATAAACATTTGTTTTTGTGTTTTCAAAGATGATTTTATGTAAATGGGTGCCATAATATCATCGACATCAGCAATATGATTTACTTATTTAAAACTCCATGAGCTATGTTCAGTACTCTTATAAAAAACCTTTCATTGAACGATCATAATTATGTTTAGTATACAGTTATCAATAACTCAAAGTATTTTTTTTTTAAATATTATTTGAAAAATATCATCCAGTTCCATCTGATAGTATCCTTTAATTAAATCTACACTAGGACAGGTTATCGCAATATTTTTGTTGCACCGAAATCTGCATTTGTTAGCAGCCAGCGTTGACGTTCTATTCTTTTCCACCATGCTAAAGCCGATAAGCTAGTATTACAAATTTGTGAAATTTTATTGTTTTGAGCGTAAACCAGCAAGCCAAGTGCTTACTGGTTTATTTCACATTCCTTCGAATTACTCATCGGGCTTGCAAGTTTCTCACCGCATAGATAATGGTAAATTCAGCCAATGGGCCATAACAAACAGTTCTAAAATTCAAAAAAATCGTTATACGCACGGAGCGTTGCGCGCGCGCGTGTGAATCGACAGAAATAGCCCGCCCGAATTATAACATGTCGGATGGCGCCAGCAGCGGCGCCGGGCGGCCGCGTAGCGCGCGCACCCACGCGCCCGTCTCCACGGGCCCACGGGCTACGACACGTTTTGTCGTTTGCCGATGCGAACTTACCACATAAACAGATCTATCTGTATGATTTATATCCTACTAATTGCTTAAATATTAATTAGAGTACGTTATTTATCGCCGCTGTCAACTCAGGTGACGTTTTGTTTGGAAATAAACCAGCTATAGCAGTCACAGTTAATCTAGTGTAAAATGCAAATGATATCTATGATATCAACAGAGCCGTTATAAAAAATACAGGCATAATAAACGTTAGCATGTTTATCTTTGACATGATATAGCTAGATAACAAACTTTAACTCGCAAATTGTACATTGACGTAGAAAGATGTCAAGTGTTGCGTACGCGCGCGGACCTTGCTTGTCGACGCTAGGTCGTGGCTTACCGGAAGGCGGCCATGACGTACTTATAATACGGAACAAGAATTTAGACGATGCAAATGCCTATGATAATTTAAATCGATGATTGATCAGTGAGAAAGAAACAATTACACAACACTAAGCCGAAGCAACACAGTAAAATATTTATAATGTATCTGCATGATATAAATATGCATAGAAAACTTAATTTCCTAGTTCAAAAGGCTCCACGTCGAGATTGGACGGTTAAAAAACGAATTATACCCAATTATGACGATTGGGCCACATTGAAACGACAAACATCTGCCTCAGAATTTAACATATTAATATATCGGCACATCAGAGGAATTAATTAACGCTCATTAGTGAAGCATTAAATGTAACTTAAACCGAGACATTTATTGAAGAATGGTAATAATTGTGGATTTAATATTTCCCATGGACCTCATCGTAAATTTGCAGATGCTGATTGAAATAGTTATATATTTTCATTGCGCTGTAGTGAAACCAATCTTAAAATACTTGACAAGAGAACTACTAGACGTTTTTTAACAAGTTTTTTTATGTATCAATAAATTGTATACTTAATTGGTAACGGATCATCTAAATCCCGAGAGGCCACAAGTGAGCGATAGCTTGCCGGTCTAACGAAATTTTTACATTACGAAAACAGTTAATAGTGAGTGTGAGTCAAGTCTGTTTTGAATATTTTAATTTTTCAAGGAATGATTCTTGCTTTGCTATAATATATGATGAATTATACCCCTCTACGGAAATTAAACATCAGCGTCATAAAATTGATAAATTGGCTAGACTTCCAACTAACATTTATTAGTAATTCAAGAATATAACTGATCGTATCCACTTTAATATTACCAAAGGATCCCTTGGAAGCTAGGATAGATGTAAATATAATAGAAATCTTCATCAAAACTAGTTACTTGCTCAAAAGACCTCCTAACGAGAAGCAAAATGAACGATCGCCAACACGTCAGCTTGGTCTGGTAGGTGTAGGTAATAAAAGACGACAATTTTTCCAGTTTCGCAAGAACCACCGTCGGGAGCAACCGGTTCTGTCACAGGTGCCGCCAGTCAATGGGCTATTTCGTGACACACTGCTTTGCGAATAGATATTAAACGGATAATATGTAATTGGATACAAATTCAAATATAATTGGAGGAGAAACCTTGTCAAATCAATCGAGTTAGTAAAAAAATATTTCAATAAGCAAACAAATTTGCTTGAATAAAGTTAACAGATAGTTGGAAACTTTAGAAAAAGTAGTAGACATGCTAATCAATAAGCAGACACACAAAACCGTTCGCAGCAAACAACTCATTTTAATGCAAGCCTATTCTCCGCCGGACATATTAAGAGAACCATTCACAAATTCAACAAAGCAACCCAAAAACATGACCAGACTACAATAAAACGAAAAAAAATACCGATCACGAAAATCGAGTTGAGCTTACGCAGTGTGGCGGGTGTAGCTGCGCAAGCGCAGGTACAGGCCCCCTCCCCTCGCCCCCGCGCAGGCCCCCGCGCGTCGCGACACGGCGCCGGCGCCAGTCAGCCGACAAGCAATTATGGCTAAATAAATATCGGCCATGCCGCCGCCACCGCCGCCTCCGACGCGTCGCTAACATCAACAGATGGATTCTTATACGGGTATATCTAGACGACATCATAAAATTTTTAGACCCCACTTGTAATCGATGTAATTGCGTGTGGGCACCGAAACACACGTAAATGGTTGTTAGAATTCTTTAATAATGTAAGTCCGATGCCGATGTGGGCTTAATTGCCGGAAGTGGGTGAATGATTTCCGTGACGGGTAGAAGGATGATGGTGATGACAATGCGAGTAAGCGACACCCTCTACCTACAGGCGACACCCGCACTCCGGGTGCGCAAGGTTCATGGCAATCTTTGATGCTGATTCGAATGAGTCGGCGGCGCGGGGCACGTCGACGCCTGCGCTCGCTCGATAAGATAAGGATCCCCCCCTCTTCCCACCCGCTTCGTAAAGCGCCGGCTCACATAAAAACATTCACAAATAAAGGCCGCGCCGAAGTGATTGGCGCCGAATCGCAAACGCGCCTTGGGCACGTACCCACTATGATCTAAAGATTGATGTGCATGAATTATTTCGGATCTATCGATAAAATTCTTTCAATATAACATTAACACTAGATTTTCAAGGTCTGCCTGTAAATAAAATTACAAGGAAGTATTAACTATGTCAATATTAAAATGTTGATTAGTGCTTCCAAAAGTAGTGATGAATTAATCATAACAGGTGTGAAAGAATAAACAAGTATCACTGATTAAATTTATGATGAGGACGAGTGTAACAGACTGGTAGATCGTCAAATGAGTACTAACCGATGAAACCGAAACCAAAGCAATCATTAGAGCGGTAAGTGAAGTATTAGAAACTAATTACCGAGAAGATTCAGCTACGACAGCAAACATAATTGCCAAATGAGACATAATAGCCGTAGCAGACCATATTTAATTTTAGCTTGTCGACGTGTGGGAACCGCCGCGAAAGTTGACAAAAACAGTGGCGACATGAACTTGTCGAGACTGCTGACGCCGGGCCGCACAAAAACTGCACAGGTGAAGTCCGTTCCTTACATTGGGAATTTTATTACCAATTCGGATCCAGGTGTACCGTTTCCAAAGGAAGTGTCTGTCGTTGAATCTTTTGTTATTTTCTGGTCTCTTATTTCATATGTTAACATTTTTATAATGTTTGTGCAAATTAGTTTTAATAGTAAGAAATTTAAAAAAACAGCTGGTTTTGTAACCAAACCAAACATAAACTAATCAATAAATATTATATAGTAATGAGTTTGAAAAGAAGAAAAATCAAGATAACTGTTTTCCCAAACATTTATTGCGAAAAAGTAACTTTTAACATTAATTATTAACTAGAATCTAATATTTTTTTAATATTAGATCAGAACTAACCAGGAGCAAATGCAATAACATGCATTTTCCAAAATTTTAACCTCCAGAACATGAATCAGATAACATGAATGAAAAAAGAAAAAGTTTGACAACACTCACGTCAATTATAATTATTGCACAATGCGTATTAATTGATTTGACCAATTCAAAACCCCTTTAAGATGGCTACAAAGCGAAAGTAATTTACAAAAACCTGATGCCCATTCGTAGAATGTCGCCGTTTCATCATTCAATGATAATGGGTAGATCCTGGATGAGTAGTAAGAATAATAAATAATACATTCTGCTGCTAATGGAATGGAACACAGCAAGCAACTGGGAAACCCAGTATTTTATATGCACTTTCCAGTGATAACAATTTGTTATTCAACGTATCGGTAATGGAAACTTTAAATTTTACAAGTACCTATGTGGACTATGAGTGATGACTGGGAAATGTTGACCAATGGTGATGATAATAAAGGAAAAAGTAATCCATCTATTGGTACCCAGCTTTTATATGTTGAAAAATAGGGTAGCTACGACGTGAACTTTTTCTGGATTCTCAGTAATAGAAATACTGATGGTGCTAACTTGTTTTGTAGAGAGAATCCATAATTTTTCCGACTATATTAATATGGCATTGAAGAATTATTAACAACCGGTATTAGTAAAACAGGAAGTAATGTTGGTACTACAGAAAAACACAGTAGATGCTGTTGCTTCCATAATGGGTCAGATGAACAAAAAGTTCTGTGACCAAACTCAGAGACGCTATAACCTTAAGGCACCTCATAAGGAGACATTAATATTCATATTTTTCTCAGCTTTCTTCTTAATTAATATGCTAACAGGCATTGTCAATACACCTACGTACACGTTCCTAAGTAATATTACTACAAATCGTGTGGGCGGAGGTTTGTAGGCGATTTGAACTGCGCGTGAGTCGATGTCACGGCCATTCATTACTTCGGATACTTTGGATTTATCTCGGAGACCCTTTTAACGTTTAACTTTAGTCATATATTACATAATAGTTACCAGTTTTGGAAGAAATAATAAAATTTATTTCGTGAAGTCTTTTCGATATTTTTTATGAATGATCGCATGGAATTCTTTACGTGTGTTTCCAATTGAAATGAGTTTTTACGTTTATCTTGATTAATAATATGTAGTGGCACTTAGCTGATTGAATAACATTTATAAATGTGTAAAGTACCTATAGCTAAGCAGCAAAAATGAGCTACCAAGTTTGCTGTTGGTAGCTGCAAAACGCCTCATATCTATCCATAATATCCCACCCATAACCATCATAAATCCAATCCGATCTAGTGATAGATGATGCAATTATGAAAAATCATACAAAAGCACATCTTGGAGACAAAAATACATGAATTCCATATAACAGAGAAGAATTTGTTACATTACAGAATAGAGAACATAAATAGACTTATTAAAGCATCTGTAATGTTAGGTTAAAAGCGTAGCGTTATTAAATGTATATTTTAATTTAATTATAAAATGATTTACGATATCATACAAGGGTCATGTCGTGAGGAAACGTAAGGAGGCGGAATGTAGCTATATACTTACCTAACAAAGGCTGACGGTGGCGGTAGCGCCATTGCCTGACGAATTAAAAAGTTAACGGGCTGCGCGCGCCGAGTGTCGCGGCAGGCCGGCGCCAGCGCCGTGACCTTGTCTAGTTATCGCGAACGAGTGACCCTCGCAACGGCAGATTAGGTGATAGGTACTACTTTTCCAACACCCCGAGCGACGGTGCAACATTGTATTGTGCAGAATACTAATTCCGAACTAATTATTTCTGTAACTTTTTCTGTTTTGATGAAAGAGAGTATCAGAAGACTTACACTCAGTATAGTAGAAAGGAACGTGGTAATACTAAAAAGAAAGAAAGTGCGACCTTTAATATTTCAAACTATGGAACTACCGCTGATGTCAGTATCTATTAATAGCCAGTCGAAGTCGAATGGTAGTGTTTACGTATCACAATCTAGTACAGGGATGGAAAACATAAGTAACAAACTTGTTACACGTCAACTTCTCAAAGCCGAATGGAGTTTTAAAATGTTTGGTGTATGTGACCAAACGTTCGGGTTCACCATATCATTACGTCACAGCTAACGTAACAACAGATACAGAAACAAACAGTAGCGATAAATACACAGATAACGATTAGCACTGATAACTTGATGCAACTAGCGTAAAGTTAGCTATAGAATCAGACAAAATTACACCGGTGTTCACTTATGATATGGGAATTTGGAGAAACAAGAATCAAATTAGAAATGAGCCAGAAGTAAGAACAACAAAACATACATGAAACTTTGAAAGTAGTCCAACTGTTGGGGAATTAAAGGAAAATAGGTTAGATTAGATGAGGTTAGGTTGAATTTGCATATGGGAATTTGGAGAAACTAGAATCAAATTAGAAATCTGCCAGAAGTAAGAACAACTAAACATACATGAATCTATGAAAGTGGTCCAATTGTTGGGGAATCAAAGAAAAATAGGTTAGGTTAGATGAGGTTAGGTTGGGTTTGCATACAAATCACCTAATTAACTGACAAAATTGTACATTCTGTCGTACGAGTCACCAATAACAATTCAAATCACATGGATATAGCGTCGAAAACCATTCATTCCAGCAACGATCATTCACATATACTCGGTAACGTTTAAACACATTCTATTTTCAAAATACACCGATATACGAGCGCACTGAGTCCGAGATTGGATTCGACACTCATGTTTACTTCATGCACTTGTTGCTCGGGTCAACGTCCT